>VZZY01003566.1:39389-70018 GCA_013400335.1 Eurystomus gularis | reverse complement strand
TCTTTTTTTTTTTTTTGGCAGATACTGAGCGCCTTTATACAGAAGTGTTTGAAGAGATCTGTGCACGTTTTGGGAAGACCTACACCTGGGATGTGAAATCCTTGGTCATGGGTAAAAAAGCCCTAGAAGGGGCACAAATTATTCGAGATGTTCTAGATCTTCCAATCACCAAAGAGGAGTTATTACATGAAAGTAAAATAAAGCAGGAGAAGATATTCTCTACTGCTGAATTGATGCCAGGTATGTTTATCTTCAATATGTGTAAACCGTTTATAAATTACTTAAATGCTCACCACGGTAGAATTTTTAAATTTTCCTTCTGCAGAACAGTTTCTCCTACATATTCAGTTTCATCACTCTTGTTTTAGCAAGTTTTACTCAAATCTACCTGTTATTTACCTGATCAAGAGATGTTTTACCCGTTAAAGGGTACTAAAAACTTTTTTTCTTGCTTAATTGGGGAACAGCTTTTTATGTATGTTTTAAAAGAAAAAAGACAAAGTAAATGTGCATGAATTCTGTTTCGTAAACCAGACATTCTTTGTAATTGTTGCTGACATCTGTGCAGCTCAGCAAGTTAGTTTTCTCTGTCTATGAGCGTAGTCTGACTTTAAGCACAAATAGACTTTAAAACGTGCAGGTAAGCATATGAGCTCATGGATTGTTTCTGCTGGGATTAATCTTGCCTAACCTGAACATTGAAACTTAAGCATGGTGTCTGAGCCAGCTGTGTGTCAATGGAGAGGGAAGGCTTCTCAGGTAACCCTAAGACAGGTAAGTTTCATCATCTTCTGAAGATACATGTCTTTTAACAATGATTAATAAGGAAGCCTGAATGAGTGGCTTGCACCAGGCACCTCAAGATAAGTAAGAGGATAAATCTTACGTGTGTTGTGAACTCATACTTTTATATTCCATTACATTTACATCTGAAATACTGAGAGAAAAATCCTCAGCCATTCAAGATGAGGAATACCTAAAGCTAGGATTGCTGTTAACTTTTTGTGCAATGTTAAACTTCCTGGATCAAATATCAGTACTTTAGGAAAAAAAAAAAAAAAGAGGAGGAGGAGGGAGAAGAGGGAGAAGAATTAAAAAATGTATTAGAAGTGAAATAACTACATGTCACTATAACAAGTCTGCTACAGTTTTCTTCTCTTTGAATGTGTGCTCGTTTCTTCTGACAATCTCTACAGCACATTAATGATGCTTTAATTTTTAGATGCTTTTTTATACCTAGTTTCATAATGCATTAAGATGATGAAAGTTAAAAATATGTGATATGTGAGGAATAAATAACAAGCATCAAAAATAAAGATGTCGTGTTTTTACACATCTTAAAAACTTGAGTGTTTTGTGCAGGCATCTTACTTAGTTATCTTTCTGATGTCTTTTATATGCAAGATTTTTCAGATTGCATCTTTCTCACTTACAGATCCACCTAAAGCTGTAAACCTAATTAAACTCCAGGAAAACAAGAAAGGTGGTGTGATGTGTTTTTCATTTTTCATGTCAGACTTCTAGGACTAACTTTGCAGCTATATCTTTTGCAAGGAAAACAGAAAAACCCTACTCTGGATTTATAAAATGCCAGATGGGCAGACTGGGTGGAATTTTAGGAGACACAGAGAAGAGTCGCTGTAATAGCACAGGTAATAGGTGCCATTAAGTGGATACTCTGTGCCTTCTGAAGATTGTGATAATATGGCTGAGCTGACTTGAACAGAGTTTCAGAGAGGTGATGGAACAGATTAGCTGAAGGAAACATTAAGTTTTGTTCTGTTCCTGCCTTCAGAATGTGAATTCTGGGCTCGCTGAAGCTGGACTATTATAGATTAAACAAACAAAGTTTGTATTGGGACAAGCAAGTAAATATTTTTACCATCGCCAGAATTGTTCCACTGGTTATCTCTTCAGTTCAACTAAATACATGTAATAACTTCCTTCAGGCTATTTTTTAAAACAGAATTGATGTGAACTTAAATACTTTATGCTCACTGGCCACTTTATGCTCACTTTGGTCACTGAAGTAATGGAATCTGCACTTTACGTGGTAGCAGCATATGAGATACAAGATGAATTGCCATGAATTTTGAGAATTTTATGTCAGCTAATAATGTAGAAAGAAATGGCTCCAGCTATTTACTATTAGGCTCTTTAAGGAGTGACGTGTTCTTCAGTCTGGTAACAAGATTTTTTTTAATCTGATACTTTTCTTCTATCCTTTTGCATTTTGGGGGGATATTTATTAATGCAATCCTTATGGATTTATTCTACAGCCTTTTAATGTTCTTCAGTCAAGAATGGACTTCATGCAGTTGTTGTGCAAGATACAAGACTGTGGTGACATTTTGCATTTACAATGTTGTCTGACTAAGCTGATCTTTCATGAAGTTACAGATAAGGAAAATGTGTTAATTATGATATTTATTAATGACATAAGATGACTCTGACATGCTGTATCTCTGGCCATCTTTTGGCAGTTGGGGTTCTATTTTTCTGTCCATTTCCACAGTTTTTCCAGAAAATAAGATTCAAATTTGGTTTGGTGGAGAGCAGTGCTGAGTGATAAACAGTGATGTTTGAAAAAGTTACTCAAGCAAAGCAGTACTTGTTTCTGGACATAGAATGAGCCATGCACATGTTTGTGCCAGTGATGATACCTGTAAATTCCCAAATCAATTAACTGACAGTCAGTGACAGTTAAGGATGGTGTGGAAGTTGTACGATTGGCAAAGCAGTTCTTTGTGCAACAGCCTATATCGCAGCCATGCCACTTAATATACAAGAACTCTGAGACATTAGTGGTTGAAAGCGGAATCTTTACTGTTTTAGTATGGCCGAACTGATGGACAAGCTTCAATACATCAGGCTGTGGTCAAAATACAAATTTTGTCTATGAAGAGGATATATCCATTTCTAATGTGGAATTGTCCAGTAACTACGTGAGAGCTTTCCACGGATTTATTTTCAGCTCTGAAAGAATTGTAGGGAAGGCTAGTTTTGAGATCAGTGGAGAAAGGAATTAATCCAAGACAGTGCTGACAAAATGACAGGACTGCCACTTGTGCTGGTTTTCTAAATATTTCTGTCAGTGATCAGACATTGTTCCCTGCAAGAGTAACACAGCAGACTTTCTGTTTCTGTAACTGCAGTACTACATTGCAGGGAAGTGGATTGTCAGAAGAATAAGAAGTGACAAGTGAAGCAGAAGAAAACCATCCTTATGTATGTTTACCAATACATCTATAGGTGTGCTTTTGCTTAGCATAGATCCAGAATATGCACAGAGGCAGAAGCACATAGATCCAAGTTACACAGCTGGATTAATGCCATTCTTTTATAGCAGTCTCTGTTTTTTGGCTCATCATCATCCCAAAGCACAGATCCTAAAGGATTGTGTGGTTGTTTATACCTTTCAGGCATTTCCCATTCCTGGGTCATTTTCATGGTAACTGAAGTTTCTTTGTTGCAGCTTCTGTTCAGCCAGTGCAGAATGTGATGTGCAAACTATTTGACAGTTCAAGTACAGTTGACTGTATCTTGCAGCCATGAGGAGATAATTTCATAGCTCAGTTTTAGTACCAATTGAAGCAAGTCAGAAATCACAAAAACAGAAGAAAGAAAAACAGTTCAAGTTTCAATGGCAGCTCACACTAAAGCCATATATATCTTTTTTGTGAACAGTTCCATTCAACCAGCAGTCTGGTTTGCTTAGCTGTTTTTTCCTTGATTCATGTTGTGCCCTTAACATGGTAGGAAGTCTGTTTAACTGCTCTCTTTTCTTTTCCTTGCTATTATTGTTTTAATGGTAGGAAACTCTAGTGAGTCCATGCTGGGCTTAGTGAGCCTGTAACCCCTAGAGATCAGTCAATCAGCTGCAAGCTCAGAATGATGCTGTCTGTTGGGCTGATTTCAAACGTTTGGCCTTTTCATTAAGTTCTATAGGATAGCAACCCAAAAATGCTTTTACCAGGAAATCAGCAACACAGTTGACAGAGGTTCTGAATTGTGTGAAATTTAGTACTTGCTGGTTTTTTATGGCCATGAATTTGCCTGTCCAGACTAAAATATAATTATCAATTTGGTGAACAAGGAGTCTCTGCCACCAAAAGGATGTCTGGTACTTTTTAGAAAGCAGTAAGATGAGAAGTTAGAATTCTTTATTAATAGCTGATTACCTTGCAAATTGGAAAGTAAGTTATGAGTTTCCACCTGCAGTTATGTAGCTGAGTTGAAAAGATAACATACCATTGCAGGTAGCATTTTTAATATCTCAAAACAAAAAGGATACAGATGGATTTGAGAGTTATGTTTCCATAGTCCCATCAGATTCATGGTAATTACACCAAGCGGTGGATAGCCCCATCTCTGTCACAATGTCACCTTCACAGCAGCAATGCTGACTTCACTTGAGGATTGTGAGCAAGTGTAGGTAATGAGTAGCAGCGTGCTGATGGGCTTGAAACTGTTGTAGCACACCAGACTACCTTAAAAATATTTTAAAATCAGTTTGTGACTTAAGTGGACAGCTTCTTGTTCTATATGACATTTGTTTTTTCTTTGTTGGATGCTTTTAGTGTTCAGAGGCTGCTGAGCTTTTTACTACAGAATTCATTTTCTGAACTTAAAGAATTATCAAATTGGCTAGGAACCTAGTCAACTTGACAAAGTTCTGAGTGGTAATGTTAGCTTTTCTTTGATTAAAGAGAGTGGTGAAATGTTGAAGAGCTTTAAGTTTTGTCTGATATTACATTCAGGGTAGAAAGTATAAATGACTTTGAAAAAGAGGAGCAGTCTTTTCATATAGAGGCTATATTTATCCTTAAGATTTCAGTTTGTGCACAACTGCACATAAATCATACAAGACATGCATAATGCATGCACACAGTTAGTTTAAACAATGCATGGAGCATTTTGGTTTCCTGTAGTCTTTTTCTGAGCAGTAAATCTGTTCTTCCAAATACATACTGAGCACTCTCAGAAACTTGTTTTGTGTAATGTTACAGCAAAATGAAGTCAGCGTGAATATGAATTTCTAAAGGGCCTTGATTTTTGTGCACAGGAGGTCAAGATGTCATCTGTTCTCATGCTGTTGGTGTGAGTGGAAAGCTGACTCTATTTACACGGTAGTGAGTGAGGAGCAACACTGTGACAGATGCATATGAAGATCTTAGAGGGAGTGCTGAAAGTGTGCAAAATAATGTGAAGTTGTATTTAGGCTCATCATTTGTGTGAGAGCTATGTGAAGAAAGCACTCAGTGATCAGTATAGTTCTTCCAACAAAAATCTCAGGGAAAATGTCTGTTGATCAAGACAGTATTCTCTAAAAAAAGCCTTATTTCTTCTGCAAAATATGCTGCATCTCAGATACAAGACTTCACATTAGCACCGGCTATATAGTGTAGATGAGTTCCAAAAGTATAGCAGGGCAAGGGAGACAAAACACGCACGTAGACCAGTGAAGGAAAAGGGAAATAGGATAAATAGGTAGTTGATTAACAGACTGGTCAAATGTGATAGAAAAGAGAAAACAAAAATAAGTACTTTTTTGGAAGAGAATAAGTCCAAGAAAACTCAACATATATAGATACAATAAAATGTACATAGGAAAATATTTGGTAGCCCATGTAATACAGGATTTTTTCTCGATTAAAAAGAACTTTGTGGCATATTCAATGCCCCTCTCCATTTTTCAAAGCAGCAGATTTCTTATAAAAAAAATTAGGGGCAGAATCATTCCTTTGGCTTTTAATTGCAATTGACAATAAAATAAATGTGACTAATAGTACTCATAATTAAATTGTCAAATGAGAGTGGCCTGTGTAGCTTACTGAAGTAAGGAGAATGAGTATCTGTTCAAGAATTAAAATTAATTGGAGACTAAATTGCATATTGTTATTACAAAATACAGACAAGCAATAAGGATAACACAGGAGTTTAACTGGATAAATAAATAACCAATAACTGGGGAGAGAGATAAGACAATTTAACAAGTAAAATGTCGTAAATAACTCAATTTTTATGAAGTATTTCTGTAGTACCCAAAACTAAGTCAAAGGATACATAGCAGTTGTAGATAGCAGTAATGTTACTATAATCGTCATGATTTGAGGCCTATGTGAGAGGTGGTATTAAATGAGAACTAGTATCTTTCATTAAAATAGCTTAACTTTGGAGAAGCTTTTTGGGCATAGAAAGTCATCTTCATATCACCTTTAAAATACCCATTGGCTATTTGGGGTTTTTTTCTTCACTCAGAGGGTGGTGAGGCACCGGAACAGGTAGCCCAGAGAGGTTGGGGATGCCCCCTTCCTGGAAGTGTGGTGGCAGTAGGGTTGAAACCAGATGATCTTTAAGGTCCCTTCCAACCCGAACCATTCTGTCATTCTATGATTTAAGAGTTCATATGTGTTTGCTGTCTAAAAAAGCAACTATGAAAAGGAAGACAAAAATTAATTATTTTATGTGTATCTGAAACTTTGATCATTTCCATACATGTAGGCTTTAACATCCTGTAACAGTTTAGCTTGAACTTTTGCTTGAATCTGAAATCAACAGGCAGAGTCTATAGAAACTCTACAAAATAGCCTGATTTCATTGGCTACTTGATGCTTGCATTTAATTAGTGTAAGGAATATGCTGTATTTATGGTGTTTTGAGGAGTTTAAAAAATTATTAACTATATTGAACTAAAAGAGTTCTACATTATACTATTTCTCTGATTATTAGATGTCTGACACTGTAATTGTTTGAATAAGGACAACACTCATTTGGAGGAGTATAAGGTATTAATGTATATGATGGCTCTATGTTCCAGCTTGCTGAAAATGTTCTTAAATTGGTTAATATCATAGCTAAATAAGTTGGAAACTATAAAGGATTATTATCTATGATGATTGATGCAGAACCAAAACCTCTGTGAGCATTTTAGGTTTTGTTTGTGGGTAGGAAAAGTGGGGATGTGTCTGCTCCTAACAGAGTAGGTTAGCTTTCAAATGATAAGTTTTTTAAAAGACATAATACACACATACACTGTCTTTTCTGTTGCCCACTGATTGCCTGTTTCTCTTCCTGGGATTGCACGACGGCTAAAATACTAAAGGACTAAAGAGTTGCAAGAGAGATAGAGTAGATGTTCATGACAGGATTTGCCACTGGAAATAACACTGTTTATTTATTAGATGTCTTTTCAGCCAGGTAGGAGCTCTTGAAATATAGTTTTGAAGCTTAATTTGCATAAAAGCTACCCTGTAAATTTTAAGATACTAACTTCTTGTGGTCCTATTTACAATGTATGCTTAACAGAAGGCCTTGAGGAGATCTGCTTATATTTTAAGGGCTTCTTATATAGCTAGCATTGAAAAGAACATTAGAAAAGACAGTGGCATGGTCTGGGAATTTATGTGACCTTCTTCCTGCACTCTGTGCTGGCAGTACACAAGCCAGCTGTATTCCTGAAGCTGTAAGACTGTAGGACTTTTTCTGTGCTTATAAGACCATCAAATAGTGGATTATCAGGTGAAGGTACTGGCAGAGCTTAGTGTGTGATTGTCTGCGTGAAGGTGTATTTATGCCTTCAAAGGAATTGACAGCAAGCAGAAATACGAGCAACAGAAATCATTCAACTGGTGACACAGGTGCGTTGGGTTTGTGTCTGGCAGGGTTTTGGTATTGGGGGAGGCTCACTGTCCTTTGTCTCAACCCTCTAGCCTTTTATTGCATTTTCTCCTCCCCATCCCACCAGAGGGGGATAGGAGTGAGCGAACAGCTATGTGGCACTCAGTTGCCGGCTGAGTGGGCTTAAACCATGACAGTCTTTTTGGAGGGGAGGGGGGAAACAAAATCGATTTAATGTGGACAACAAAAGCACTACCAATTTACCAATTGAATCAGAGTAGGTCAGTGATAAATACAACTGGATCTTAACACCTTCCACCCCTCCTTTCTTCCACAGCTCTGCTCTGCTCCTGATTCTCTACCTCCCTCTTATCAGTAGTGCAGGGGAGCACAGAATGGGGCTGTGATCTGTCCCAGTCCATCCCATGTTGCTTCTGCCACTCCTTCCTCTTCAGGGGCAGAACCCCTCACAATCTTCCCCTGCTGCAACGTGTTGTCCCTCCCATGGGAGACAGTCCTCCACAAACTTCTCCCACCAGTGTGGGTCCCTTCCATGCGCTGTAGTACTCCTGGCAACAAACAGCTCCAGCACAGGCTTCCCCCAGAGTCACGGCCTTCTTCAGGATCAGTCCCCTGCTCTGGTGTGGGGTCCTCCATGAGCTGCAGGTGGGATTCTTCTCTGCTGTTGATCTCCTTGGGCTGCAAAGGCTCAGTTTGCCATTTCACCATGGGCCTCCAGCGAATGGCTGTTCCAGTGTGCTTCCACCCCTCCTTCCTCACTAACCTCAGTGTCCAGGTGGTTGTCTCTCTTGTCCCACCCCACTCCCAAAACTAAAGAAACCCAAAACCAAAAGAGACTCACCCAACAGGTTTTCGCTTCTGAAATGTGTTATCACAGAGGTGCTGGTTGTCTCAGCCTTGGCCAGAGGTGGGTTAAACTTGGAACTAGAGGAGCTTCTTGAAGCTTCTTACAGAAGCCACACAAGTAACCTTCTCCCCTGCTACCAAAACTTTGCGATATGCAAACCCAGTGCCAGAGGAAATTGAAATTATGATTCAGTGCTGAAGCATCATGAGTAATCCTCTTCCCTGTCTCATATGTTTGCCTAGTTTATGGTGGAGATCAATTTCTTCTCTATCTTGAAAAGAGAAAAATAAAAAATGCTTTATAAGACAAAAGTTTGGTTGGAAACTTATATTAGAAAAAAACAGAGTAGCTTTATATTATCTCTGTATTTGTCTGGAGGCATTTCATGAGAAATGGGTCTGAATCTGGAGTTCTGGAAGTGATACTAGAAAAGAACAGTGTTCTGTGATAGACAAACACAAGATAAAGGGGTGCTATGAAAAATTGAAAGTACATCAAATAAAATGTAGCAAAAATTTGTGTTATTCACTGTTCTAAAGTATTATGTATGACACACAGCTCATGTTTGTGTAAAGCTAAAAGGAAAGTAAAATTTCCCTTTGTTTTCTATCAATTTGAATTAGCTCTCAGGAGTAATGTCTTGTTAATTTTAAATTCATAATGCGTAATGCCATTTATTGTAAAATATGGTAACTAGAAAAAAAAAGTGTAGAAAACAGTGTTGTAATAGCATAAAAATCATTAGATAGGGGCTATTGTTAGATCATTTTAGCATAGTATTACTTGGTTTCCTGAACTCTACATGTTTATACTAGTCAACAAAAAGGAAGATGTGACAGTTAGCCCAAGGGTTTTGTTGTTCAGTATAAGTCTTAATTTTAGTTTGTCAGTTGATCCGATGTATTAATCACTGTGATATCAGATGAATCGAAAAAGAACAAACATATTGGCAATCTAATGGAGGAATAATATTTCCTTTAAAAAAACCCCAAATATATGTTTTTCTGCAACTTTCAGAACAAAAGTGCATCCTCAAAATGTCTGTGATATCAGAAAAAATAACTCCTTTCTGTTGATTTTCTTTTTCCAAAGTTATTAACAACTTTGACATTTTTTATTAATTGAGTTTAAATATGCTGACATTTAAAGTTGATCCTTCATCTTTTCAGCTTCTGTAACTAAACTCAACTTTTACAATTCTTTTCACATATTTTTCTTTCCAATAGTTACCAGTGTTTAACTATTACATTTAGAGTATAGGAAGATTCTGTGTCTGTTCTAAAACTTAATATTTAAAGAGGTGGAGAAAAGAAACAGTATTTACCTTTTTGATTATTTGAAATGAAAGAGTATGTTTGGAAATAAAACATAGCAATATATGGGATAATTATTCCTGATTTTTTTTTATGATTACTTGAAGAATTTACATTGTACTGCCTGAGATTGTTATTGCATATGTGCCACATTAGGAGTGTATCCTTAGCAGGAAAAACAGAGATCCTTATTTCTTTTGATCTTTCTTTATTTGTTGTTTGTAATCAAAGATGCTCAAAGAAAAGACTTAGAAAAGATTTAGCTGAAAAGTAAAATCACTGAACAGAATTGCTTTGGTTCTAACTCAAACCAGAACAGAAAGAAAAAAAAAAAAGATACAAATAAAAGAACTCGCTGCGTGTGACTAAGCCATCAGTAGGGGAGGGGGTTGGAGGATGGTTCTGGGAAGTCTAGCAGATAATCTCTGTAATGGATGAGCCTTGATTCCTTACATGGTAGCTACAAGTAAGTTAGAAGTTAGCAAGTTCACAGGAATATTTACCATGCTTCTTCGTAGCCATTGAGTTTTTAATTGATTGGTTTTGATGTAACCAAAGTCTTAATTTGATTGAAAAATCTGGGGATACAATGACAAAGTATATGCGGGGGAAAGTTTCTTACAGATCTTTAAAGCAGTTCCCCATTTCCCCTTCTGCTGACATTTTCAGTAAAAGCAGCACAATAAAGATACTAAGAAATATATTATCTTCCTAATGAAGAAATATATGCTGAATTAGTGCAATAATTGTGTCAGTAATTTGATGTGGCAAAGTGTCTGAAGCTATGCTGGTGGTAATTGATGCAAACAAAAATTGATTTTGTTGATTTATAGCTTTTACAAAGAAATAACAGACCTGGAATTAAAATATTTTTCAACTGCTACTGTCTTGAGCTTGTTAACTTGCACTAGCTGTTCTTCCATATGCAATTTAATTTTTCTTCCACACAGCTTATTTTCCCCTCATATTTTTTCTTAATCTATCTTACTATGTTTACACATACGCAAATAATAATTTTTTAAATGGCATATTTTTATTAAAGTGCCTTTTATGAATAATGTAAATCTTTGCTCTGTGGGGCTATTAGGGACAGCTGCGTTTTACCTCCCTTGTAGTGTCGGAAGACAAAAAGAAAATAAGCGTGCACACATGCACATGTGCACATAAACACACCCCACTCACTCCATAATCATGATATATGCTGGGGGAATATAAGAGAGAACCCTAAGAAGAAACTTTTCTGCAACAGTGCTTTTCTGTGGATGGCTACCTCCAATAGAAACGTAGAATGAACATGCCCTGTGACAGATGAACTGAAGCTGTGCTGTAATGGGAATAAAGAAAATTAGCTAATTGAAAAGACCACAGCTTTAGAGAAAAGTAACTATATCTTAACAAGGGCATAGGAGATAGGAGAAGTCTTCTTGTGTAATCTTTAGACTTCTTTGTATTACTACACAGACAATATGCTAGCCTTGCTAAATTTTGCAGATTATTTAGAATAAATTCCTTTGAATGAATGCATTTTATTTTTATAGAAGAGGCATTTATTCTACTGCTATACATTAAGAGATCTTAATTATTCCATTAATTTAATATGGACTTACTTCATGTGTTTCAGAATGAAACATGTCATTTTTCATAATCGTATCTGGAATAAAAAGTTAACTTGTATTTAGCATCCTGTTTCAGGGAGAGGACTGACTACCATCATTTGGGAAAAAAATGCATTTGCTTATTGTTACTATAACCATTTAAGTGGGCATATGTTATGGTTTGAGGTTTGGGACCAGGACAGGCAGGGGCTGGACATCCTGAGGGTCCCAAGGGGGAAGCAGTTATTCCCTCCCCTTTCCTGTCCACACCGGATACCGGAGGCAGGAAGTGGTCTCCAGCGCAGGAGGAAAAGGAGCTTGGAGCTGACCCTTCCATGTGGCCAGGAGCCATCTTCTCACCACTCCTCATCCTCCAGTGAATCCGAAGCCATCCAACCTTTGGTTTTGTATTATATTGCATTTATTGTGTTTTCCCCCATCTTTGTACCTATATCTACCTTCCCTTCTTGTTTTTCTGTTCCCTGATAAAAAATATATGTATACCTTTTTGTTAACTTCCAATACAGTGCAAAGTCTCTCTCTCTTTTAACTCCTGATCTCCCTTTTTGCCCACCTGTCTGGGGGTGGAACTAAGGGATAGGGAGGGGGGAGAGCATACATTCTGTTTCCATGGGGACCTGCCCTGAACCCCTAAATGGACACAGCATAGGAATGCTGTTAAATGGGTGATGCATTGACATTAGAGGAGGAATTTGTTATTTTTGTCCAACTGGAAATTAACATCACTGAAGTGCGTGTATTTATAATTTAAAGACTCTCTTCAAATAAAAGCATGGAGCTAGAAATGTCAGTTTTTAATTGGTTGATTAGATTCCAGAGAATAGAGAAGAAATCTGCAGAGGGTCACATCTACAGGTCATATTTCCTATTTACTAATCTACACCCTTTATTATCAGTAGTAACTATAACTTCTCGAAGTTGGGCCTATGTCTATAGTTGGGAAAATTGTGTTACAGATAAGATTGTTGTTTATAGACTTGTCAAAATGGAGCAGAAAAACTGGATCACACAGGAAAGGCAAAGTAGAGATGCTGGTACGGCAAAGGGAGGAGTTAAATGAACGTGAGGAGTAGGAATGTTTTGAGGGAGCCGGGACCAGATCTAAGTTTGACAGTGAATCAGGAGGAAGGGGATAAGATTACTTTAGTCTAACCAGGCATGAAAAGCAGGATAAGAAGTCATGCAGTTGGAAGGTGAAAACAAAGCAATGTTCTCAAGTTGGTTCAATGGTCAAATTGAACTCCAGCAAAAGTCAACTGGAGGCTTAACTACTTTAAACAAATATCCAGTGTCCAACACAGTTTGGATTCATGCCAAGAAGCAGAGCTGAAATGATTTTACAGATATGGAGGGATTTTTTTTCTTGTGAATTGTTAAAGGCCAGATCTCCACTCTCATTCTCAATTAGACACTGGTAATTATTTTGTCTGGGAGAGGCATCCAGCATTTAAAATGCCACAGTGAAGAAGCACTGAAACCTCTGTATAAAAAACTCAAAAGTTGCACCGAATAATGAAGTATGTTTCCTTCTTACATAGACTACTGTGTTTTCACTGTTCCCTGCATTAACCTTCCCTAGAAGACTAACTCGGATTGAAATTTCTACCCATTAGGCTTGAGGTGTTCATTACTCTGGGTTCACAGCATCAGTAGGTAAAGCTCTGGTATTCACAACTGTGACTGACAGCTCCCCTCCCCTGCCCACTGTTACTTGCTTTAGTAATTGCAAAAGAGGGAAACAGAGCTCTCTTAGGGGCTGGTTTAAGCCATTTGGGTACCTGCTTCAGAAATGAAAACTATACCATTCAGTGAGAAGAGTATATTTCTTTGACTTTGATTTTTTTTTTTTTCTTTCCTCCACCCTCAGGACCATAACCCTGTGTATAAAAGAAAATGTTTCTGTGTGTGCTTTTCTCTCAAAGAGAGTTTGAAATAATAAACATACGTAATGTTGGGGAGATTGCTTAATGAACTTCTAGTGAGTGTACTTATGCAGTGATGTTGAACCCATTTTTGTCATATTTTGAGAAAGCATCATTTGATGACAGAACAAGTATATACCTTGAGAAATGTTTCATGATTTTTGTGTGTAAAAGAAACACTTCAGATATAGCAAGAATTTTCTTCTATGCTAACTGATTTGAGTAGTCCGTTAGTAAGACAACATTGCTGAAATACTGCTAAATATACTTTAAGTAGGTACAAATATTAATACATATACCTATGTATATGCATATACATAAAAAATAAAATGTATATATTTGTCTTACAGGGGTTGATAAGCTGATCCGTCATTTACACAAACACAGCATACCCATGGCTGTTGCCACCAGCTCAGCTGAAGGGACATTTCAGAGGAAAACAGCCAGACACAAAGACTTCTTTGGTCTTTTTCATCATATTGTGTTGGGAGATGACCCTGAGGTGAAGTTTGGCAAGCCACAGCCTGATGCATTTCTAGTTTGTGCGAAGAGATTTCAGCCTCCTGCATGTCCAGAGAAGGTAAGAAGGGAAGAGAACAAATTAACTGAAAAGTGAGGAATATCTTATTTGGGCTATATTTGGATTTTTTTTTTCTTAATGTGATAAAGACTTAGCTTGAGATTTAACATAAATATTATAAAATCATCAACCTCTGTTTTCAAACATCTTTGTGCTGTTGAACCAAGTTGTTGGAAGGTATCACTTCCTCCCACTACATACAATGTTTATAATGCAGATTGCTCTGATTTACTATGTGGTAGTGTGCAGTAATAGGAAAGTGTAATCATTTCCCACTCTACACATAAATTTGCAAGCTTAACCTCGCTACTCAAAGTTTGGAAACAGTTATGTAAACATAGATCAGTTTATTTTTCATGCATTCATGGCTGATTTACCTCTTAAGTGTCTAAGCATTAAAGATGCTTCTTTGTAAAGAGGGCATATATTTCTCCTAAGCCATCTCTTTCTTCTTGCATTCTAAATCTCTGAGATCATAATTCTTGTTTTCTGATTTAAAGCTGGTCAGTTTGAGCAATCTTTCTCAAACAGCAGTGCTGTCCAGTTTCTCTCTCTTATATGTAACTTTCAAAATTTGATTCTGAGATAGAAATCTGTAGGGAAAATTTTGAAAGATAAGTAGAGGGTTAGTTAAAATAATGTCTTCACTTTTATTTTAAATGAAATTGCCTTTCTCCTTGAAAATATTTTTCTTATTTCTTGTCCATCCTGAGTGGAACATAAGTTCTGAAGTTTTGCTGTTTCATTACTGCAGAAAAGGGCATGACGTACTAATTTCTAAAGAACAACTTCAGGTGGATTAGACTGTGATTACTGTTTTCTCAGTGGGATTATTGAGAAAAAAATGGTTACACAAATGCATACAGAGTTCAAGTTCTCACCCAGCATGTAAATGGTATTTGTGTTGCCTGGGAATGCAAAGGAAGTAAGTTTGATGCAATTGTGGCAGGCTATGAACAGTGTTAACCAAACTGGTTTTGGGGTTGGTTTGATTTTTTGTTTTTGTTTCTTTGGCCACTGTAAGGTGTCTTGACATTCTTTTTATGTGCATCAACTTCATTTGGAAACTTAGATGCTCAGAAAAGATACAGCAAATGTACATGGTTGTGTTCATGAAAATGGCAGTTGTATGGACCTGTTAGGTACTTGTGTGAGTATGTATGTATGTATGGTACATTCCAAATGTTGAAGAATCTGGGCAGCAAGACTGTAAATTTCACCTTAGAGTCAAGTAGTTATTATTTTTTAACATGTTAATACTCAATTGAGAGCAGATATTGGGAAGCAGCCCAAAGTTTTGGGCGGAGTAAGAGAGGAGTTGAAAACAAGCTTAAACCACACCTTAGTGTTGCTTCTATATAAAATTATTCTTTCTTGCTTAACTGTATGTGTAGGGAACAAAAAATTAGAGTATGCCCCTGTAATGTTGTGTGCTGTGGTTTTTGTGAGACAGGATGAGAGGTGTGTAATGCATGCTTTCAGTTGGATGGAGGTATGGTTGTAAACTGTTCTGTAATTCTGAAAGTAAAGAGCAGAAAGTATTGAGGACTTATATAAAGCTGGGTTTCAACTGGTGTCTGAAGGAGAGGTAAGGAAATTGAATGTCATCTGTGTTAATGACAAATTAAACAATTATTTCATGTGAGGAGCCTCTTAGTTTATTTGACTCTATTTCAGAAAAATCACGAAGTGGTAAGAATTAAAAAGGACAAAAACATTAAAAAAACCCCAAACCCAAACAACAACAAACACGGTAACACTGTGTTGTAGATATTTTTATTTGTTCTGCAGTAAGTACCCTAGCTGTGTTAATAATGCAAAAATATTTGAAGATGATAGTAGCATATGTATTACACTTAATAATTTTAAACTCTAGTTGTATCAGACAAAATTTCAGAGTGCTTGTGGTACTTTTGTATAATTATTTTCTTTGGAGAAGAGTGTAAATGTTTGAACCCATGCTTTTCCTTTAGATGAAGTTTAACAGCATCCAAGAGTTGGTAGTGCAGATAATTCAGCTGAGATTTTTTTTTTCTCATACCTACAAAATTCGCAAATATTGAAGTGTGGAAATTTAGGACAAGCACAGAACTCCCAAGAAGAAAATCAAAGCAGTACGTGTGAAACTATCTGAAATACTCATGACCAGTTGCAGTGTAGTGATGGCATCTGCAATGTTTAGACCCAAGCGGTGAGCTAACATAGCTTCAAGTTTGGATTTCATCCTATCAGTAACATGCAAGTTTGCAGCAAAATATCAGGAAGTGTACATAATGTCTGCATAAGCAAGTACTTGGACAAGAGAAACATTGTTAGAGCAATGTAGTTGATGCTTAGGTCCATACATCTATGCTATATGTGATTTGAATGTTTTATGTTGGATTAGATTTATTCTGATCCCTGGCTGAACGCTTTGTAAGGTTCTTTGGAACTTTATGTCAGCTTAAGTGTTGGAGATTGATTGACACGCAGCTGGAGAGGACTTCCACTTTAGCTTCCTGCTAAAGCAATTTGGTACACACCAAAGCTACTTAGTGAAATAAACCATCAGGTAGCAACTGAGGACTGTCAGATTTGCTTCAAAACTTCACTGCTTTTCCATGTGAAAAATACAATGTAACCATAGAAGGCCAAATCCAGAATTCAGCTGTAGTGTCACACCAGCCTGAGACTGTTGCCATACAGGAGTATTTCTACAAGTAGGTGGTTAGTTCTAAAATGATATGAAAATGGATATGATGTCTACTTTACTATCATTGAAGGATGTAATAATTGTCCATCTTGGAATTTCTTAAATGTTGACCTTTTGGTTTGCGTTCTTGGGTTAACTAGGAACTTAATGAGCATAATAATGAAACCACAGCACAGGAACTTCAAACAAGATACAACTTGCAAATTCAGTCTAGGTCTTACTGTCTTGTGCTGCATGAAGTTTCATATGAACTTACAACACTAGAAACAATACTCTGTCATATGAGTTATTAATTAAATTAGTCAGGTAATCAAAATGTTACCTGCAGTTTAAATACTAGAAATCTTGTCTTTTACTATTTTTTTTTAAATATACGCCAAATTCTGCTCTGAAATACACAAATACAACTTGTATGAAAACCATCTGGAGCTGTACATATGTAGAAATAATGTGTGCTTGAATATTGTAGTAATTTCATGCTACAGTGTTCAAAACACCATGTTCTTTTCCATACTTTTTATTTAGACAATTGCAAAAAAGTTTTCAAAGTATTATTTTTGTTCGGGTTTTTTGTTATTATTTTCCTAACTTTATAGGATCATAATTTGGAAAACAAGTTGTTTTGTACTTTTATAAAATGACTTAGGATTTTACTATATTTCAAATTCTTACAACTGGAATTCCTTTTAAGGGAACCTTTAAAATATGGCGATTCGAGGCCTTTCTTTCCAGTATCTTGGTTGTTTTGCCGATAGCTTTTCTGTAAAATAAAGCACCTTACTAGTAGAGTAATTTAAAAACAAAACAATTTATATCCATTGTTTAAAAAGAGGAAAAGATTGTCGTAATACAAATGGTCGTAACTCTGTTATGAAAATCAATCTGTCCTATTGAAAAAATGATGTAAAACATCTCCTTAATTTAAAACACTGTTTATTTGCAATTTCTTCCATTTCTAATTCATTAATTGATCCCGTAGTTACGAATAATCTCTGTACCAAATCTAGTGAGAGCTCATTAAAATTTTTCAGACTGATTAAATGGCATTAGGATTTATGAGTCTCAGTAGACTTTTTATGTCATAGAAAAGACAAGTTCAAAGAGAATTTTTCTGAGGCTTTTTTGCAACAAAAGATGTAGTGAAAGAGTAATAGAGATTCAGAACATTATGACCATTTTGTAGTTTTAGTCTATATTGTAAAAGGAAAACTGAGGGTGAAGAAGGCCGATTTAGCCCTTAGCACTTAACGTGACCATTATTATTGTGAGCTTGTTCAAAAACTTATTTTTTATTTCTTATCCACCCCCACTTTTTTCCTTTTACAATTTTTTTTCTCTTCAACTGCACCACTTTTAGTGTGTGTATGTAGTGTATGCATTTCAGATAAGCAGTTGTTTTATTAGTAATGTTTTTGTAATTTCTTACGTACACCTGGAGGTTGAATTTATTAGGAGTACTGTAAATAAGGTACAGAAATTACAGAGGCATGAACAGCCGTTCTGGGTGGTGTACTGAGCTGTAAATTGGAATCCCTGCTGTTGAAATCACATATTTTAGTCATCATAAATCTGCCCCTTTTCCATTTAATAAATAAATTGACTTGCAGTCTTCCCTGCATGTTTACAATTCACGAATCATTGCATTTTAGAAATAAAAACCGCATTAAATGTAAAAATACATAGACATTTTTCAGCTTAGTTCAAATCCACATCAATGGCTGTCTCTTCAACCTTGGCTACAGTCTGTCATTTGAATAGGCCTACATTACCATTTTTTCCTCAGCTGGAACACTCATCTAAACAGCTGTTCATGGTATAAACCATTCTCATTTACCCAGGCTCTGCTGTCTTATGTCCTTGGACTCACAATTTTTGCCAGTGACTAAAGCATATTGCTAGGTACTTGCTTTTTCTAGTGGTGTAGCCTACAATCGTGATGATCATAGTACACCTGACTTCTAAAGCATTAGGCTGGGTTCAGTGGGACAGAGGAAGGAGGAGAGTGTGTGGTAGATCACTGTTGTTCGCATGCACTAGGTCTCTACAGGAGCACGTAAAGAAGAACTCGCCAGTGTTGCTCACTGCGTGAAGAGGGATCAGTGTAGCTTCACAACCCTTTCCAGCTGTGAAGTGCTGGGGCCTGAGGCATGGGCCCTGAATTAAAGTTGACCTATGGATAAATCACAAACTAGCAGAATGTTTTGTTTTTCTTATTGGCTTCAGGTTCCAGAGGCAGAACCTGGCCCACCTGTGTCTCTCTGGCTCCGCCCTCACCAGGGTGGTCATGGTTGGGGTGGTGGGTAAGGCCAGGGCTATATCAACCAGGAGCTGATGAGCTTGCGGGTGGCTGCTGCTGGGGTTGGTTGCATCTTGCTGAGCTCTCTCACTGGTGTCCTTCCATGGGAAGGGCCACTGAGGGAGCCATCTCTTGTCAGTTGTGTCCAGCAGGTGATGCTGGCACCACAGTGGGCAGTGGAGGAACTGGGCCCACAGGAACCTACGGCAGGATTGTTTGAAAGAAGATTTCCAAGGGGAAGTTGCCAAGTTCAGCATTAGCCTGTGTGATCAGGCAACTGATGGCAGCATAAAATGATGATGGCTGAACTGGCACATCAAGCTGCTGGTGCATTTTTGAGGTAAAAAGCAGAATTTGGGCTTTTTTTTGGAAGACACTTGACTTTCTTGTCTTTACTGATATAATTACAGTTCATTAATTAATTCAAATTAGGCAGTTGATGGATTAGAGCCATTAAAGAACTTCCTGTGTCATCTGATTTCTTGGTGCCAGCTCCTGTGTAGCCAGGCAGTTAATATGTTGACTGAAGGTCTGGGATGTTTGAGTGTTTCCAGTATGTGTGGTTTTTTGTTGGGCTTTTTTGGGGATAATTTCCTTGCTGCTTGCACAGAGTACCCCTTTGGAGTCCCTTATCTGCAAGGCTGTGCTCCCTCAGTATTCCTGTTAGCCTTGCATCCTGTGCTGCACAGGGGCCAGAGAATTGTGCTGTGTGGTGGGGATGGTGCTCCCTGGGAGGTGGAGGCACTGCTGAGTAACTGGTTCAGTGCCACTAGAGCTTGAAACCACTGCTCCCGGGTACACACAGCGTGCTTAAAGTTTGCAGCAAAAGCAGCGTTCACTCCCCTGACGAATTCAGATTACGTATGGCATTTTACTGTTACTGTATGGGGTATGAGTGGAAGGTCAGTGAAGTATGTCTCATCACCTCTGTGTACATAGATTAGTTTAGCTATTCCATGCAGACATACCTTTAAGTGTTGAGAGCAGATGGCAAGTGAAATCTAAATGGGTATATTGGCTTGAGAAAGAGGACATTTCTACTTGTGTGGTTTCTAACCAAGATGAGGTGCCAAGTTCAGCAGGAACCTCCCTTTCTGACTTTCTAGTTTTCTGAGACATTAGTTTTTTATTTGTATATATGCATCAAAAAAATTGCCCAATCTCAACAGCTTCTATCTGTTTCTCAGGAACTATAAATCCCCTGCAGTTAGTCTTTTGTAAAGCATAATTGGAAAAGTAGTCCTAGCACATTCCTAAAATGTCAAGAAAAGCTGGCTACATAGAGAAGATAACAGCACTCTAGGACTGCTGTTTTCTTTTTAAAGCAGATCAGGAGAGAGAGTTGTTCTCATCTTACCCACTGTGTGTAATACTTCCTCAAAAAATTGAGGAAAGGAGCCTTTTGAGCACTCTTCAACTGGAGGAGTTCAGTCTTCCAGTTTTGAGGTTTCTTTGAGGATTGTTGTAGTTACCACAATGTACACCAGCTTTTTGCTGAGGAAGGCACTTGACTAGAACTTTTCTGAACTCCTAGGCCTTTGCTGTGCGTGCTCTGCAGTGTGACTGAAGACTTACTAGATGGCCAGTTGTGATTTTAGTATTTAGTGTGTGTTGCTGGCCTACCTCTGGAATTCCTGCTACTGTGGGATGCAGCAAGATATCAAACAGCATAACTTTTTTTTTCATTCCCTCCCCCTGCAGCAAGGGAAGCTTGCAGCTTGGGATGCAAAGATCACAGCACTTTAGTGGAATGTACATTTTATGTGATATGCTGCTGAACAGTCTGTTGACCGAATCCTGCACCTTCCTCAGCTTCTAAATAGTATAAGTGTGTAGCCCTTACTTGTGTCACCTAGCCTGGGTGATGAAGTTGGTGATTATGAAGCTCAGCTTTCAGCTTTATAAGTGTAACAGACATGGCTGCAGAGAGAAGAGCATGAGATACTGTGTTGTATCTAACAATCCAGGACTTCTGAATATCTGCTGTACCTACTCACCTTTTCCCTAAATCCTTAATAGACCTCTTTTTTATATATTTACAAGACAATTAAAGGAAGGAGACAGTTACAAAGTTGTTTGTTTTGTTTTCAATTATTGTGTTCTCAGTTCACATGGTTGATTTTTCTCCCTGCCTCTTTTCTTGAGGCATGTGTACTTGTGTGTGCACACATGACGCCCCCACTGCCCTATACTGGCAGTCTTTGTTATATATTTGTGGAAGAAAAATGAGATGTTGCATGGCTTGAAAGTAATTTAGCTCTTAAGTGTTCCAGACATTGCTCTTGTTACTGCAGTGCATGTTTATTTATGGATGTATTTGTTTTACGAAGATGAAAAAGAGTCATTGAAATTCCATGCAAAAAATAACCTGGTCAAGGTTTGCTTTCACTTAATGTATCTGATTGGAAGAGGAAAGGATTATAATTGGTTCTTAGTCTTTGGGGTACCCTACTTGGGGGGTGGGGAGGCAGGAATAATTTTTTTCCTTCCATTTATCTTGATAATGTTTCAAGTACCTGCTAAGGGACCTGAAGAAATGTGACACAGAATAAGAAATTACATTCTGCAGCCTTCTTTGCTTCTACGTGAGGTGAGTGTGCAAGCACAAAGAAACTGGTACACCTCCAAATTCTAAAAGCGTTATATTCAGATTAGAAGGTCACTGGAGATGCGTTGCTAATTGTTTTAGGGAACTCATTATGGGTATTATCACATATTAATTATGCATGGTAAGTAGTAAAAAAGAGGGGGGAATCCTTCTTTTATGATAAATTGCTTACTGAGTTATCTTTTCTTTCTTTCAAGACCTTGAGCATTTCTTGGAGATGCCAAACAGAGCAGTCATTGAATAATTAGATTTTAATTAACAAGAATTTTCACAAAAAAATATTAGAAATATCTTTTGGGCTATAGCAAGTACAAATAAATCCTCTTTCAAAAAGATACAGTGCACTGATTCTCTCTGTATCTCAAGTTACCTTTGTAATGACCCAAGAGCTTGTTGTAACAATGATTTTGAATAGTTTATGGACAAACAAAAAAGACTGAAACAAGGAATTGTGTAGTTAGCAGTGGGTTTTTTTTTGGTTGCCTCTTTGTAAACTATTGTCATGGGGAGACCTACAGAAACCTTTGACATACTAAGGTCAACTATGTCTTGTTTTAATACTGTAAGACGGAGGGCAGGAGAGTTTGTTTCTTTGTTGTTGTTGAAGTTACTTGGTCTTTGTGGAGATGTGATTGTAGGTAATTTTCAGAGAGCTGGTATTCATGGTAGGGTTCTGCTTATTCTGTTGTGTGGTAAAGAGTTTGTAAGAGTCTGTTTTTTTGGCATGGTTGCAGAAAACCTATATACAAGACCATCAATTAACACTGACAAATTATTTACAGTCTAAACAGGGCAAAGCATTCTGATCAGGCTGATTGCTGTATCACAAAGTGAGTGCATTTACAAGATGATTACAAAGTGTGCTCCATAAAGCAATGTTTGAGAATTTATTATTATTATTGTGATACAGTGGTGGTTTAAAGATGAAAGATCTTGTAGCACACACAAGAGCTGAAGAAGTGACAACTTTATCTGCTAAAAAAAGGATGCTTAACATTTCCATTCCAGCATCTCTTTATCTTAGAATAATAGTGTGATTCAAAGCCAAGAAGAAAATGGTTCAAGTTAAGCTTCAGTAAGACTGAAGTGGTTCTGATTTAAAGCAGAAAGCAATTCCAGGAAGTGGTAGAAATACTGTCCTCCTATTCCATCAAAGAAAGCTTTTTATTTTTTATCTAAATACAGGAACTATACTGAATATGTCCCTCTTGTTACCATCTAATATGTTTTAGCTGGAGAGGGTTAATTTATCTGCTTAAACTATCTTGCTCCCATATCAAGTAATTGAAGGCTCCTTTTTAACAACAACAAAACAAAAAAGGGCTTTAGTAACCCTTTCACAGCATTTGTTGGGTTTTTTTTTTTTATGCTGATGACTACCTGGGGCAATGAATTCTGTAAATGTTTTGCATATGTTCTGAATTTCTCAACTTTTATCTTCTTTGAATGTCAGGTTTTTTATGTTATGAATGAGAAAGATAAGACATAATTGATCTGCCACTCAGTATTTTAAGTACTATTCAACATATGCCTTTTAATTTCTACTCCATAAATAGAATGCTTTACAGTCTGTTCAGACCCTTGCCATCTGAAAGGATTGTGTTTGGGATTTTTAGGGGTCACTGGGCAGTGGTGGTGGGTAGTTGTTTTGGGGCTTTTTTTCCTCATAAGCATTCTAATTGCATTTCTTCAGACCCTTTCTATTAAAAACATTTTAATGTAGTCTGATGTCTGTGGCATACAGTGTATAGAGTATTCCAGATGCGACATTATTTATGTCTGTGAATATATACAATTTATATCCAAGTTCTGAGTTTTCACTGAGCTGTCTACAGTGATGTCCTGTACTTAAACTGGATGTTACAAGATATACACGCCATTTATTTTTTTCCAGCTAATGTGTATTGCTTACATTTCTTGACCATTTTGTCATTTGACAGTTGACTGCCCAGTAGACTACCTTGTCATTCCAAGTTTCTTACAGATGTTTCTTATTCCAGCTAACCTATATAACTGTGTCATCAGCAGATTTTACCAAGTATAGAGGTAAGGATTACTAGTCAGTAGTTCCCTGAGTAAGATGAGAATTATTTCAAAATGCATCTACAGCTACCTTCTAAAATAGCATGGTAATGAGAAACTTTTTAATGTTAGTAACCACTTCACTTCATAGATTAGTTGCTTCAAAGCCTCAGGGTCTTGCTGACTAGCAAAGACTAGCTCATGAGATTTCATCCATTACTGAAAATACCTTGTGTTACAGAACATGATTTTTCTCCTTTAGAAAGTTTTCTTCATTCTCCTGAACAGATACCTGGTCACAGTGATCCACTCAGTTACTATCTCCAGAACACGTGATTGCATCCTGCAGCTTCAAACTAAAGAATGGAAACATTAGATGTTGCAGCCTGTTGTCATGAGCTTCAAAGCTAGTACAGACTCAAAATATTCCTGATTCAAAAAAAAGTGCCATGGGTAAAAAGTATAATAGTATGTAACTTACCTTACTGCTTTCCACTTCCAATAATGCAGTTGTCCTAAGAGAATGCCAGCAGAACCTTTTATTCTACCTGAAATGATCATGTATCTTGTGTAGAATGCATCTGCAGTTTTAAGATTAGCTGTGATACATCCTTTGAAGACCACTTTCAGTTGTGAGTTTTTAACTTTTCTGGCCAATTTTTTTTAATTTAGAAGATATTTTTTTTTTAATCAAAATTGTTCTCTATTACTCAGATGTTTTCCTCAGAATATAGTATTTTCTAACTGTAGTAGTAACTAGTACAATGACTCTATGATAATTTCCATTAAGAGTTAACATTGTGTAGGGCAGGTGATTGAAGTTTGGGAAGCTGGGAGTCTTGCAGTCAAATGTTCTAGGAGTCAGGAATAATGCTATGACTCTGCCATACTATGACCATTACTATACCTGGGAAACGCTCCTGAGTTTCCTGATTTGTGTGCTATGGGTGCTTAGTGTGTACATCATATATATGTATATATATTTAAGTACAAATTAANGGGGGGGGGGGGGGGGAACCACCAAATCAATGTACGCTGGCTGAATGATAGTCATGGAGCCTGCTCTGAACAACTGTCTGAGCACCACGAAAATATATATAAACATCTAAGACTGTAAGAAGTACAGATGTAGCTTGTAGAAACTATCACTACCCCCCACACACACACTGATTAGCATTTTTGTAATGAATTTTGCAGCTATTTTAGTGAACAAGGTTCCAAGTTCCTACTTTAGATGACAAGCAAGTATTGTCCCTCAGTTTTCCTCAGAGCTCAAGAGTTGACAGAGATAACTTCTGATAGAAATAAGAAGTGAATCAGCCAGCTTTCATCTGTATTCTCTGCTGCCCTGGTCCAGCAAGGAGTAAAAGTGGTTTAGGCAAGACAAATTTCAGTTAATAGCTCAGCAATAAGAAGGGGAGGAAGAAGAGAATGTACCAATGATTCCTGAAAGTGTATTTTTAAAGATAGTGCTGAAGAAGGATGAAGAGTGTAGGCATGGAGATTGTACAAGGCATAGAGGTCAGCATGATATAAGACATAAAGCTGAAAGTAGGAAAGAGATAAAAAACACAATTAAGTGAAAAGATAGAATATGTCTAGGGAGTAGAAGGAAATAAAAGCAAGACATACAGTAATTGTGGGTAAGATAATATAGGACCTTGAAGGTGAAAATGAAAACTTGAATTTGTGACTGCACTAAGTAATCTATATAGCTTCATTATAAATCATGAAGAGTTAATAGTGCGCAGTAGCCCATTTGTCCTTAACTCTTTCCCGAACATTTTTTTTAGGGAGTGTAGATGAAGAGTGAGGAAACAGCAGATAAGTTAATGATGTATATACTGAAATAGTAAAAGCATTTACTTTTTTGAGACTGAGCATTCTGTCTCAAGAGCATTGGTAGATGATGTGACAGGGCTAACATTACAGCAGAAACTCTTCAAACATTTAGGATGCTACATGTCTAAATTTAAAATCTTATGAGGATAGGGGAAAGAAGAGTCAGCTGCAAATATGTGCTTTAGCATGTCTCTCAAAGAGGTTTTCTTTAGAAACACTGATGTCAGAGTTTCATCTTCTCTTCTGTCTTCCATTAACTAGTAATTCTAAGGCATTTGGACAGTTTATTACTGTCCCTTTCTCCTGCCATTTGACTCTTTTTTTTTGTTGTTAGCAATCAGTTGAAGAAAAGTATGCTTAAAAGATGATTGTTGACTTTGAGTGGACTGGTGGAAGACTGACTGATATCTTACTATTTACAGCTCTCTTTACAGCTGTGGTGTTAGCTCATGACAGCCTTAAATTTCTTCAAGACGGTTCCTGTTCAGTTGAGTAACTTCTTGTTTCTTGGTTGTTTTGGGGAACTGATTTTGTTTTAATAATGTTTTTTAATGTTTTGTTTTAATGTTAATTTTGTTTTAAGTTAATGAAGGATGAATAAAAAGTTCCATAAGTTGATTATTCAGAAAAGGCCTTCAGTGCAGTTTCTCTCAGAAATTTTGAAGTGTATCCATTCTTCGCAGGAACAATTCAGTCTCACCAGCTTTCACACTATTTTTAAAAATCTGTGAATTGAGTCCTTAGCTTCTCTGTCTGTGCTGAGTGTGTGATCTGGCTTTGTATAAAGTGATTACTAGGAAGAGCTTCAGGCTCAATGTCAGTCCAAGGATGAAGAAATCCATCACAGAACACTGTATTTTAATAAAAGGATTTCAGTTACTCGGCAGTAGGAAGACATAATAATGCTTCTGACATGCTGTGCTGTATTGCTTTAGGATCAGACTGAACATTGGAATAATAGCAGCATCGAGAAGAAAGAAAAAATAGGATGTCTGATTTGAGCATCTCTTTTTCTCCTATTGATTTCTATATTTAGCATAGTGTATGGTGTGCCAGGCCCTATTTATAAAGGCCTGTGAAAGAAACTACTTGGATTCCTGGTCTTGCATGTTAGGAATCAAGCAGCATGTGATGCATAAACTTGCATAGAATTGGATAGATCCTGAGGAAGGTCTGCCACAGGATGCAGCTGTTAGGTAGTATGAGAAAAGCTTATCTGCAGAACCATGAAAGAGCTCACACCCTGCCTAGCTGCTTCCAGGCCCAACACAGGCGTCATCAGCCCATCAGAGGCCCATCCCACAAGGCCAAGAGAGCACAGAGTCCCAAAGGCAAACGGGAGCTCAAATTAAGGACTCAGAGGCAGGAACAGCCTATCTGGGCCCTCCCAGGGCTGTCCCAGGAGAGCCCATCAAGGTGAATCATCCAGCCATGAGACCCATCAAGGGGAATCAATGCTGGGTCCCCTTCTGGACTGAAGAGGGATGCTGTCTGGGGCGTAGCACACAGTATGGGATGCAGAGGAAGAGCATTTTGGGACTGCTCAGGATTTATTACAGGGAAATAGAGAGATAAGGGGATAAAAAGGGCTAGATGTCTGTAAATAGGTGATAGACTTGTCTGGCCATGCTCTGCTCCTGACCAGTGAAGCCTGTTCTGTCTTACAAAATTTCACTTCTAACTTTTCCTGGCTGACGAGCATTTGGTATGTGTGTGTGTGTGTATGTATGTATGTCCGTGTGTGGCCAGCAACTGGAGTCAGACACCAGGCAGAGACCAACGTGTCCACAGTGCCAACAGCTAGAGTGAGCAAGGGCCTAGGTGCTGACAACTGGGCAAAACCGAATGCCGGCCTTCAGCATGGGACTACAGGTCACAGGGTCCTGGCTCATGCATCTGCAGTACTAGTGGCCAGACTGAGCGTGGGCAAGTGTGTGAGTGTTAGTAAAAAGCTGTCTGAACGACCCTGTGGGCTCATGTGAGTGTAACTGCATTGCTCTTTGTGGCTAGCCATGTATATATATTTACATATGTGTTTGTTCATGTGGCTGCTGTTTGGACTGGGAAGCATGGAGCTCCAGAGTCCTCCCCTCTGTCAGGCTACCAGATTAGGTAGCCTATTCCCAAACAGCAGTAGTGCATTCTCTAGGATCATGTTTCTCTCCATAAAGGGAGACTAGATAACCAATTCATCTGTAGATGTTCCAGGTAGGTATCTTAGTCCTTCTGGTTCAGTCTCCTAATAAAACCCCTCCTTTATTAAAGTCTTACAGAGCTGTTTGAGCTCTTCCAGCCTAGTTTCCTGGTTTCTAGTGTAGGATCCATAGTATTGTATCTTCTTCTGTATTTTCTGTTGCAGTTCTACTGGGACAAGTCCTGTCCCATGTGTTCCTCTGAGGGTGGAGACCACACAGATTCTCTGGGCAATATTTTCCAGTGCTTAATTCCTTCTGTGTTGGGCTTTTTTTGTTTATATTGGTTTTTGTTTAAGGGGTTGTTTTTCTTATTTGTTTGTTTGTTTTCTTTTGTCTAGTCAGAACCTCTCCTATTTCACTTTCAGACCATCATCTTGTGCTCATATTATGCACCTTGGTAGAGAGTGTCTCCATCTACTCATTAATGTCCTCCAAGATACTGGGCAGCTGCTCTTTGGCCCTCCTGAAGTCTTCTCTGGGTGGAACAAGCCAAGCTCTCCTTCAGCATTTCCTCATAGGGCAAGTTGCTAGAACCCCCCAGCCATCTTGAAGGCCCTATGCTGGACTTCCTGAAGTTCATCATCATGATTCTGTTTCCTTCTTTCCTAATTGTAATGACTTTTCTAATATAGTCCTTGCACATTTGAGAATTACGATACTAAATAGTATCAGAATTTTATGCTTAACAGGTACTATTAACTTAAATGATGAGACACATAGCCTCCCACACTTACTTAGATTTCCTTGGAGTTGTTTTGTTTGGTGTTAAAAGATTTGAAGAGCATACTGAAACCTGACAATTCTTTTAGCTTTGAGTCATGACCAGGATGTTGCATGGCACAAAATGCACAAAGTAACCAGGGAGCTCTGGCCCTGTTCTGTTTCCCTTTCTGCTCTTATCCATATTATTGCCCAAATGTGTGGGGTGTTCTACATCATCTCCTGGGCAGAGGTCACCCTCCTTTTAGTGTCATGACCACCTTTAATTCTGTTTCTCACTTCTGTGCCCCTATTTAATTTTGTTTGATATAAGTTACTGGCACCAAATTTTTTCTTAATAGAGGTAATGACTGTAAAAGCCTGTTTTAATGTCTAACTTTATGCTTTTTCCATCTTTTGTGTAAATAAATTCATTAGTATCTCTGTTTCACTTAGACATTTTTTTCTCTACCATGCCTTCCATCTTGCTTCAAGAAGAAGAGAAGGGACAGATTGTTTAAGGAAAATCTGGATTTTCTGTTTACAGAGCAATAAATGTTCTGAAATGAACTGCAGTTGTATCTGCTGTAAAATTGCTTTTGTTTGACAGGTTAATAAATCTCAGTCTAAGGTCTGAATGACTAGAAATATTAAAAGCTTGTGTTGCCTGACAAAAACAAACCAACCACCTTTTTGCATTTCTTTATAAATACAGCAAAGGACTCAGTACTGTTCCATTTGACTGTGGCTCTCATTTTATTTGCAGATACCTTTATGTATGGGTCTTCTGCACAATTGTGGGTTGTTGTTGTCCTCCATGTGCCTTAGCATATCTTCTAGGAGGATCTGTTCCATGATCTTCCCAGGCATAGAGGTGAGGCTGACAGGTCAGTAGTTCCTGAGGTCCTCCTTTCTACCCTTTTTAAAAATGGGTGCAGTGTTTCCTTTCTTCCAGTCACTGGGGTCTTCACCTGACTCCAAATATCACGGAGAGTGGCCTGGCAACTGCATCAGCCAGTTCCCTCAGGACTCTGGGATGTATCTTATCAGGTCCCACGGACTTGTGTATGTTCAGGTTCCTCAGATGGTCATGAACCTTGTCTTTAATTATGGTGGGAGGGACTTTGTCTCCCTGGTCCCTGTCTTGTGGGCTATCAACTTGAGAGCTGTGAGGAGAGAGGTTGCCAGTGAAAACAGGCAAAAAGTTGCTGGGAATGACATGTAATGTAGAGTTCAAGACTACTAACTTTGATCAAAACGTGTTTGATGCTGTGCTGGTGGTACTTTTATATTGAAGAACAGTTTTATTTCCTGCCAAATCCCCATCATCGTAAGGGTTTGGTTCACTCCTGACAAAGTATTGTAGAAGTCACCTTTTTCTCCCCAATGCTTCCTGAGTTACTATTCTTGGCATTTTACTGCTAGCTTTATAAATGCATGCAGATTTGTATCTGTATATATAGGGAGATACCTGTGTAGAGGTATATGCAGATACATATTTTAAACTGTATCTAGTACATACATGCGTTTGCGTATCATGTGTTGAATCTAGGAGCCTGATAGCAGCGAGGTTCCTGCAACTTCATGGCCACAAATCCAGCCAGGAGTGACACTGAGAACATATTTACAGTGGTCACATGAGCACACACAGTGTGTATGAGGTGCACTTATGCACGTACACGTGTCAGACCCCAGAGTGGCATGGCAGAAATGCTCAGCGCAAGTATGGAGAGCATTAGTGGCCTCATCCTGCTCCCCTCTCTGGCTGATCAGGATGAAGATCTGTTAGTGTAAAATAATCCAGGAAGTGGTAGTTAACCACAAATCTATGGGGCCAGATGGGATCCACCTGAGAGTGCTGAAGGAGCTGGCAGAGGAACCTGCCAAGCCGCTCTCCATCATTTATCAGCAATCCTGGTCAACTGGGGAGGTCCCGGATGACTGGAGACTTGCCAATGTGACACCCATCTATAAGAAGGGCAGGAAGGATGATCCGGGGAACTACAGGCCTGTCAGCCTGACCTCGGTCCCGGGAAAGGTTATGGAACAGTTCATCTTGGCGGTGATCACACGGCAAGTGCAGGACAATGGGGGGGATAAGGCCCAGCCAACATGGGTTCATGAAGGGCAAGTCCTGTTTAACCAACCTGATCTCCTTCTATGATCAGGTGACCCGCCTAGTGGATAAGGGAAAAGCCATGGATGTTGTCTATCTGGACTTCAGTAAGGCATTTGACACCGTTTCCCACAGCATCCTGCTGGAGAAGCTGGCAGCTCATGGCAGAGACAGGAGGACTCTTCGCTGGGTTAAAAACTGGCTGGCTGGCCGAGCCCAGAGGGTGGTAGTGAACGGAGT
>VZZY01003566.1:0-38888 GCA_013400335.1 Eurystomus gularis | reverse complement strand
GCTGGTGAAAGGGCTGGAGAGCATGCCCTATGAAGAGCAGTTGAGGGAACTGGGTTTGTTTAGTCTAGAGAAGAGGAGACTGAGAGGAGACCTCATTGCCCTCTACAACTACCTAAAAGGAGGTTGTAGCGAGGCTGGTGTTGGTCTCTCCTCTCAAATTAGTAATGATAGGACGAGGGGAAATGGCCTCAAGTTGGGTCAGGGGAGGTTTAGATTGGATATTAGGAAGAAATTCTTCACTGAGAGGGTAGTTAGGCACTGGAATGGACTTCCCAGAGAGGTGGTGGAGTCACCATCCCTGGAGGTGTTTAAGGAACGAATAGATGCAGTGCTTGAGGATATGGTGTAGTGGTTAGAGAGGATTTGGTGTAATGGTGTAGTGGTTAGAGTGATGCTAGGAGAAGGTTGGACTTGATGACCCTGGAGGTCCTTTCCAACCATAACGATTCTGTGATTCTGTGAAAATATATAGATATGTGCAATGAGGATCCCTCCAGCAGCTGGATTTAGGCACTCAGGTGGTCCTGAACTCCCGTCTCCCCAGTTGTTGGCACTTGAAGGCATGAGTTCTCAAGGCCACAGCCACACTCTAGCCCTTGGTGCAGATCCTTCTCCCCTTCCTCTCACTCACATAGTGGATGGCTTAGACATTGGTCATGGATCCTTGTGCTTCCTTCCCAGCACCTCCCACAGAGAATTTCTCATGCACATACAGGGGTCTCTTGGACAGCCCCAGACACCAGCAGCTGGCCAGAGCTACCATATGCCTGCCTTATACCTACAAGAGCCAGCACTGCCTGTGCTCTCACCTGTAGAGACATACCCAGGTCCCAGGCCACTTCACCTACTTGCCAGCTAGGCCAGCATGCTCTTCACTAGCACTTGCACTAGCACTTGTGTGCCCACCCTTGCTGCAGATGCTGCATTGTGGGCACGTGGGACCGCTGCTCCCACAGCAGGGCCAGCACTGAAACCTCCACACACATGTGCATGCGTAAAAGAAGTCCTTGCTCAGGAAAACTGCCAGAAATTAAGTTTAATGAGAGGAGACAGGACAGGCTGGTGCCTGGCTGGTGCAGGCACAGCCAGGCACATGGACTGGTAGCCCCTGCTCATACTCCACCAGCCATTTCTGTCCCCTGTTCTCACAGCACACCCCAACCTGTGAAACCTCTCCCGCAAGCTCATCTAAGTGGGTCTAGCCCTGACCAAGGTCTCCTGTAGTACCAGGAGCAGCTGGGCCAGGGGCCTCCCCTGCCCTAGCAGGGCTGCTGGGGCTCCTCCTGCCCCATCAGGCAGCACAGGGATGAACTAGTAGGCTGCTGGCTGCTATGGTGGGCCTGGGAGCAGCTGGGCAGAGTGTCATTCAGGCTCCCCCACCTGCCCTGGTTGCTCCTGCCATTCTTCTTCCAGTATCTGAAGGGAGCCGACAAGAAAGGTGGGGAGGGACTTTTTATGTGGGCTTCTAGTGATAGGACATGGGGTAATGGGTTTAAAGTGGAAGAGGGTAGGTTTAGATTAGAAATTAGGAAGAAGTTTTTCGCTATAAGGGTGATGAGACGCTGGAACAGGTTACCCGGGGAAGTTGCAGAAGCCGCAACACTTGTGTTCAAGATTAAATTGGATGGGGCTTTGAGCAACCTGGTCTAGTGGGAGGTGTCCCTGCCATGGCAGGGGTCTTGGAACTAAACAATCTTTGAGGTCACTTCCAACCCATACCATTCTATGATTCTTCACCTGTGCAACGATGAACATTTCCGTCACATAAACTAATGTGTGTGTATGTGCGTGCACATACATATTTCTAGATAGGAGAATGTACAGATCCTTTTCTACAAATTTGCTTGGCAATTTTAACTGCTAATGCTCCATAGGTGCTCTTTGGACTTATTAGTAAGGCAATGTTTCATCACCACAGAATTTTTGGAAGGAAATATTTTTATTAATAAAAAACTATCTACTTAAGCTATGCTGCTTTTCTCCAAGGAAGGTAGTTAGAAAGGCACCCAAAGCAGGGAGAAAAACTTTTTTCATTATTAGGGAAGTAGGAGAACACGTGGGAGTGAAGAACCTCAGCTGGCAGCCTGCACCACTGCCACTGCTAGGCGTAAGAAATATCTGATTGAGAAAAGCATTTAGAGTGTCATGAGTAACATCTTTGCTCTCCATCTAGATGCAAGATGCGGGTAGTCTGAAGAAGCTCAAAATGACAATTGTTGCTTGATTTTGTAAGATTTCTTTCCTGTTTCTTTTGGTAAGAAAGTCTTAACCTGGTTGAGATTATAATAGTAGTATTTCTAGATAGAGCAATTGTTTCTTTCTGGTTTTAACCCTTTATCTCTTGATATTCTATAGAACCTCTTGTTAAGTTACTACAGTATTTGTCAATGAGGAGACTGTTTTCTGTGCTTTCAAAGTATTGAAGTGTTTTATCTGTAGATGCAGGGTCAATGGAGAAAATAGAAGTTTTAGTGTCTTTTCGCACATTGTTTTCTTTGCTAAGACTAGAATTTATAAACCTTTGAAGAACACAAACCAGATGTGTTTCACTACACCTTCAAGACCTACAAACCCAGAAGATATATCCCCGAGACAATCTTTATGTATGTATGAGAAATTGCAGTCCTCACACTTTAGACATATTTGCCATGTGATTTATAAATTTTCTTCATTCAGTAGTGAATCTTACTGGTATCTCACTAGAAGTAGTTAAAATTAATTAGAAAAGTTTTTGAATATAACAAAGAGAAGACACTACAACATCTAATTTGAAAAAAAAAATGGGGGCAAAAATTACTTAGATATTTCCTATATACTGAATCATGGTGTTTGAGATTTTCTTGATTCTTCACAAGTCATCCTGTCCTCCTTTTTTTTGTAGTCACGGCATATTTTACCTGGTGGCCAGAACATATCTTTCGGTGGATTGTGTGGCAGTGATACTTTGTCACCTTGATGTACCTTCTGCAGGCTGGTTTCCCCAGGCAATCCTTATATAATGTCTGGGAGCTGAAGTTTCCAAGTTAGCAACAAAATGCTGCTCATAGCACTCAGCTGCTTGTCAATTTATACAGATTCTTGGCAATACCTGTGTCAATGTCTATTTCTGAACTGATCATGTTGCTGTATTAGAGGTGATTTCTTTCAGGTCATGTGTTGTGATGGTTAGAACAATGTAAAATCACTGTTTGCAGTATGCCATGGTAGTCTTACTGATATATAAATACACATAATTAGATTTTTAAAAGAAGAGAGGTGGCCTGTGCTTAGTCAGAGATGACTTCCTTTTTTTCCCCAAAATAAGTATGTGTTACAAGCACATTAACTCTGATTCAGGTGCTTTGTAAATTGACTGAAAGCATTTGTAGAGAAGGCAATTTGCCTTTGACTTAACTGTTAAGAAATGTATTTATATCAGTATTGGAATGACTGAGACACTTCCTAATGGAGTGATTTATATTCTTGTCATAGGTTCTCTAATGGTCACTTAGCAATATATTTTGCTGTATTTTTTGCAAATTTGTCATTCAAGCTTTTAAATTTAGAAGTTCCGTTACAGTGCCGTCTGTCTCTGCACCAGTGAGTGTGTGGCTGCACACTTCTGAACAGGAAAGAAAAGCAAATTGATCTCATACTCTCAGAAAAAAAGATAACTATAATGGCAGGCGAACACCAAGTTGACCACGAGCCAGCAATGTGCCATTGCAGCAAAAGCAGCTGATGATGAGTGTGGCAAGCAGGTTGAAGGAGATGATCCTGCCCCTCTACTCAGCACTGATGAGGCCATACCTGGAATACTGTGTCCAGTTCTGGGCTCCCCAGTACTAGAGACATATGGAGCTACTGGAGGGAGTCCAGTAAAGGGCTGCAGAGATGATTAAAAGGACTGGAATGTCTCTCATATGAGGAAAGGCTGAGCAAGCTGGGACTGTTTAGCTTGAAGAAGAGAAGGCTCAGGGAGGATCCTATTAATGTATGTAAATACCTGAAGGGAAGATGCAAAGAGGGTAGAGCCAGGCTCTTTTCAATGGTGTCCAGTGACAGGACCAGAGGCAGTGAACACAAACTGAAACACAGGAGGTTCCTCTGAGCATCAGGAAACACTTTCTTACTGTGAGGGTAACTGAGCCCTCACACAGGTTGCCCAGACTGGGGGTGGAGTCTTCCTCCTTGAGATACTTAAACACTGTCTGGTCATAGTCCTGGACAACTAGCTGTAGGTGTTGCTGCTTGAGCAGGAGGCTGGACCAGCTGACCTCCAGAGGTACCTTCCATCCTCAGTCATCCTGGGGTCCTGTGATTCTGTGAGTCCATACAGGCTTTATGTAGCATTTACTTATTTTTTTGTGTGAGTGTATATGTCTATTATGTGTGAGCCTCTGTAATCCATAATGTAGGACAATAACATGGCAGCAAGCTTTAGAGTAGTCACAGAGAAATGGACACCTTTAGTTTAAATGAGAAATCAACCTTCATCCATTTTCCAAAGACTCAAACTACTGAAGGTCAGCAAATACAGGATACTTCAGGTCAGTGGATTCATTAGGTAAGTGGTGATTCTTACTTTTAATGTAAGTTTTCACTTAAGCATATGGCCTGTTGCAGGATTTTGAGGACTTTGCCCAGGAGAGGTTGATTTACAGGCAGATAGGTGGTAGTTTTACTTTTAGTCTGCCATCTGTCAGCTTTATACCCTGTTGACATCTGGACATTGTTTCTAATTGAAATACACAAATGAGAGGTTTTTAAAATAAAAATTATATAAAGGAAAAGCTGATGAGAACCCAGATAATGATAAACTTGTGTTTTTTTTAAGAACTGCATACCTGAAAGAAGTTACTTATGGCAGAAGTTGTGTGACAAGCATAGTTAGTAGTTGCTGATACCACAGCTGATATTCCCAAACTGATGCTAATGTTAAGCCAGTGTCCTGGCTGTTTTAGTTACTAATCTAATATATATTAAACTGGATAAGCCTTAGGCCACAGAGAAAGAGACTAGACTCTCTGTATAAACACCATATATATGCCGTGTATTTATACACATGCTTACATACACAAAATTAAATAAGCATGTTTTCCTATTTTTGTTCACTGTTTACTCTGAGAGGCTCACTTAAATCTCACGCCCCTTACTCCTGTCACTGAAAATGACCTGTTATTCTGCATGTATACATGCTTGTGTCAAATTAAGAACTGATAGCCTTTGAGGTGACTAGTAGCATTCACTTATCTGATAGAGCTAGTCTAATAGAAAAGTAGGTACAGCTTGATAACTGTGGGGCATCAATACATTTTTTTAAAAAAGTGTTTCCGTCTAGTAATTTAAATAGCTAGATGATATTATTAGGGGAATTTTGACAGAAGTGTTTTGAAATATATTGCAACAGGAGATTAAGACTTAAATAACTTTCTACAAGCAAATTCATTTTATGACTGTATAAATTTTCATATTTACAGAAATATTTGAACGTGGAGTTTACAGTGGAAACAATTTTTTTAGAGGAGTAGTCTGTTTTAATGATCAATTCACATAAAACTGCTTGATATTCACTAGCTTTACCTCTTACAGTTTTCATACTTCAAGTACCTGGATAATTATTGCTTCCCTAAAATAAAGCAAGCTGATAAAAACAAGCTAGGGATTAATATGAAAGAGATTACTTATCTACTGAACTCTCAAAAAATAATTTTGTAATTTTCTATTAACTTTCCTCCTATTTTTAATGCTTTTTTTTTTTAACCAATAGTAATTGTATTGGTCTTGGTGTGCACTTAAAATTAATCCTTCATTTAATGGACTACTCTCCATTAAATTAATTATTTCTTATAATAAGTAGTTAAAAGGGGTATATCATACATAGCATATGTAGAAATATGGTGTTTATTATTAATTCCATTACTTTTGGTGGTACATTAAATGTTCGTCAGAAATACTGTATTTAGCACGCAGAATTTTTTTTTTCAGTAAGAGAAAGTGGTCAAAGAAATTCAGAGTTCTGAGCTCTGTTTGCCTGCACAGTCAAAGCAGCTTTGCCAACTCAGAGGCTGAGAAATCATCTTTTGAAATCATGAGGGCGGTTACTTAAATAGATCTTATTATTGGTGTAATGAGGCATTTCATTTCAGATGTGATATTTTTAGATTGCTGTGACAAAATAAATTTTGGAATCATGATGTTCATAACCATAGTCCTATGCCCACAGTTGGGCTTGTGTTGAAAGAGGAGGTTCTGCAAAACTTTGCACAGCCATCTTGTGGTTTGACACGTACTGTCTGCTTTAGGCAAATGCAAGGCACGCCAGGAATGACTGTGGTTTGAAGGGTTGAACCCCTGCATGATTTTAAACACTGTCCAAAAAGGAAGATTTATATTCCTCTTCTGTCTTCCTGTTTACCCCCAACTGCTATGTGGTTGTTCTCCAGTTTATGAGACTAATAGGAGAATAGTTTTCTATTACGGTACAGAATTGAGTCACAGAAAGGCACACAAACATGACACCCATCACTAGGAGACAGATGGAAGCATACAGCAGTTAGCAGGAGATTAAAGAAAGAGAATGAAAAACAACCTTTCATTGGCAGCAGACCATTAGTTTGGCTCACCTACCTTTGAAATTACCTCCTAGGAACAGATTAGGAGCCTGATTAGGAGGAAATTGTCTAATTTGGTCGCTTTTGCTTTATCTTGAACTTGTTCATGGAATTTAATCTAATGGCATATGATGGAAATACATTAAATTGAAGCATATATTATGCTTGTATAGATGTAACACTAATTTTGTAACAATTCCTGTTAATACTATTGCTATTTTACAATAGTATTACATTAGTATTACATTAGTCACAACACAACGACACACACTTCTGTCGAAGATTATACAATAATTAAGATGATGTTTAGATTAGATTAAGGCACATTTCAGTATGCAGGATGGTCGTTCTGTGCGGGAAAGTAACACTGGTCAAAGAGACATTATAGAACAAAAAGAAGCTATTGCCGAAAAATTAAGCCACTTGAAAAAATTTGATTGCTCCACGAGAATCAGCTGCTTTCTGCAGCACTTGCTGAGCTGGTCATGGGCAAGCTGTGGTGTCCTGTTACATGAAACAGGCAGGGTACCTGCCATTGGCACCCTGCTGTGCTGTGCCTAGGACTTTGTAGACATTCCCTGTGACAAAAAGGTCGTTGCATTTATTCAGGAAATACTTTTGATACCTACTTCCAGTTTCAGTTTGAGACTTAGAATTTGGACTCATCAAAACAGCTCCTCCTTCGGATGTACCTGGTTCATATCTCTGATATGTCTGCTTGTGAGATGGAGTCAACCTCTTCTCTAAGGTGCAGAGTGATCCTGCAGTAGGCAACAGGCACAAGCTGGAATGTAAGAAACTCCTGGTAGGTGCTTGGAAAATGACTTTCACCAAAGGGGTGGTGAAACATGGGAACAGGTTGCCCAGGAGCTATGTGGATTCTTCATTATTGAAGATACTCAAGGCTTACTTGGTCAAGGCTCTGAGCAGCCTGCTCTGGCTGGACATGTGTTGAACAGGGGTGTTTCTAAATGGCCTTCAGGGATCCCTTCCGGTGTCAATTACCAGTCCTGAGCTCTGCATACAAGGTGTATTTACTTGAATGTGTTGTGTATTACATGTCAACAAAGTCAGTGGTTTTACTAAAGGTACTTTTGTGTGGAAGGGAAGGCAGCACAAATTAACTATTTCATTGCACAGAATTCCTTTTTAGGCCACTTTTAGAGATAAGTGGCATAAGAAGTGGCATGTTGCACAGTGAGTAGCCTTAGTAGAGAGCATCTTGAGTATTTGCCTTGTGTTCTCCATAAAAGAACAATACTCTTCTATGGCTAATCCAAGCTGCAGTTGATTAAGTTAGATTTCTGCTGCCAGGATAATTGGACACTGTTTCAGAAGCGCCTGGGAATTTCTTGAGGCCTGTAACACAAGTTGTCATACAAAGTTCCCAGTGTGCTATCCTCTAAACACACAGTCCTCTGTGAAAAGAGTGTTCCAGTCATCCGGAATGATCAGAGTAACCCCGCATGTAAATGTGACCTTCTCCCTGCCTCACAGAGCCTCTGTGTCTGGCTCTGACTGTCACTCACAGAAGCACTTCCTTTCACTTGGTTGAGTCTTGAAAACAAGCAAAAAAATTGAAATTTTTCCTCTTTCTTCCCCACCCAAACTGTTTTACTCCTTCTGGTCCACCTTAAGCTAGCATCCTGTGAACTGATTGGTGAGAGAGTAGCTGCTGGTGTGGACTGAAATGCTAAGTGGCATTTATGCAAGAGCTGGAAATGCAGTGATGTAATTATGGGCAGATGTACATCCTTTTTTTTCTTTTTTTGAATTACGCTAATTATTTTTTGTTTTACCTTATAAGTCTTCTGGCAAATAATTTTATTCTTGTACTGGTCTGCAACATACTCCTAGTAACAAGTTAATAAAAATCCGAATGAAAAAGCATATGTGCATATAATTTCTGAACAGTTCTTCAATATTCATTGAATCATAAAGAGTGGTGGGTGGTAGTTAGTATTCTGGGTACTCTGATGCTTAATTCATTTGATTATAAGTTTCCAGCTTGTTTGTTCATTTGTTACAGCATTTAAAAACATGTTGTCTTACTCCCCTTTTTCCTTAATGGAACTCAGTTGTGGGGTTGTAAGCTGCATGACTTTCTTAAACAGCATATTTAACATGGTTCTGTTATCCATGGCTAGTCAACTTGGCATATGTCCTTAAAACAAAATTAAGTATAATTCATTATTGTTACTGAGACTTTTTCCAGCTACTTCTGGAAAGAGTGTAAGCCCAAAGATCAGGAGAGAAACATTAATAAAATTATTTCATTATTGTTTTTTGTTAATTCTTCAGAGAGTTAACACAGTGGGAGGCCAAAATTGCAAATACTATAGCTGCTTAAAATGCATTTATTAATGTTTAAGTAACTCATAGTAAATGGGTCACCCAGAAATACCTTTTTCCCCTTGCTTCTGGATACTTTGTATATCAAAGTGTAGGAAAAAAGAAAACACAAGTTACCTAAAAAATAGCCCAGCATCTGTGTTATGACAGGTTAGTGAAGTTGTTGGTGTTTCCTCTCTCTTTTTGTGAATTTCTACCACCTCCCATAGCTGATAAACAGCATCTTTTCATCATCTCAAGATTTTGTAGGGGGTATAGATGTGTCTGTGTTATATTCTGAATTATATTATGGTTCTTAAAAATTCTGTGTCACTCACTCTAGTAATACAGTTGGTCAATAATGGAATTATTTTGAAAATCTGAAAAAATTTGCTCAGCAAGGAAAAAGATAACGCAGTTGTTGAACAAAAACCATGATTGCAATAGTAGTACCTTTCAGACTGATAATCTATTTTGTAGATACTACTTAGTTTTGAATTATGACCACAGAGTATGAGCTAGTTTTTCACAATGAGGAAAGTGAAAATACTTTTGGAAGTGAACAGTCAGCAAGTTACCTGTAGAAATGAAAGGCCTGATCGCCTTCTGATTCACAGAGATAACAACTCGTTCTGAGATCATGAGCTGGCTGTACTTGGTGAATTTCTTCCTGCAGCCTGTTTTGGGGCTCACTTTGATGCCCATTGAAATCAATGGGGATTTTTTTAGTGATATAATGGAAATTGAATTAGACGTTGTGGAAAACTGTGTTGTGCATGTATATGTAAATTAATGTGTAAGGTTACCAAATGCTTCCAGTGTGCAGATTTTACAGATAACACATCCCACTTTTGACCAGTTGATTTCATCATGAAGGAGAAAAATCAGTGTTAAATAAAGAAGTTACAGAAGTAATATTCATTCCATGAGAAGTCTCAAACATAATATATCACATTCAGACACCAAATGTTTCTGTGTCATTTGAGGACAGAAGATACAAAAATCTTTACTGTCTCTTCTCACCAAGCACAGAAAGAGACTGGTCCTGTTCAGAATTGGGAAAATGAACGTAAGGATAACCTCTCAGAGGTTGTTTTGAAACTGTGATTTGAAACCTCAAAATTCCACTCTTTCCCATTCTTGCTTTAGCTCAGTAGGAGGGGAGAATAAAATTAATTATGATTCTTTATTTTTTAACCACTTTTATCCCAATAATGCCTTTTGATTTTTTGTTATTTGGGTTTTTTTTTAAAGTCAGACTACATACATGCAGTAGTTTTGAAATGGGGTTTTAGGCATGGTGAGAGGGTCATTCTGTCAGTAGTTCTTTAGAAGTCAGGGTACTTAGTTCAGTGTAATACTCAACAGGACTGAAGTTTTTCTAAGTGTATTTTTGAAAGACTTAACCACGTTGGATGCAGTTTGAACAGACCACAAGGTAAATGTTATAGTGATAACAACAACAAAAAAAAGAAAACGGAAATTTAATATTTTCTCATTAATTCCATAGTAGCTGTTTCCCGTGGAGCATATGGGAAATACAATGTAAAAATAATAATATATTAAAGGAAAATGTTTAGGGAAGAAAAGGAAGGAGTTAACCAATAGTCTGTTCCTTTTCTTCTCTTTTTATCAAAGGGAGTTAAGTACTCGATACTCTTACTGGTAGGACTCCGATTCAAAGAAAAAGTGCTAAAATGTGTGGTTCAGTCCTTGTTTCTGCAGATGTTTTCACTGAGACTAGGGGTCTGACCAGACCAAACCAGCACCAGCAAACAGAAGATTCGTCTAATACAATGTGAAGAATTTGAGGCTATATCTACCCATGTTAAAGATAATGAAAATTTTCTTTTAATTCTTTCTTTATAGAACAACAGATGGTAGTGTTTAATTTGCACACAAGTTCTGTGTGTATAAATTATGCCATCTTTAGTCTCATCCTTCATTCTGTGTTAGAGTTGATACAGTAGCGCCATATGTGGTCAGGTATACTTGTTTGATAAGCACTCCCTGTGTATATATATTATCTTCACAGGTTTTTAAACACTTAATTTCAAAACTCCCTTTAATTTTGTATCCTTCCACAATTCTTGGTTATCACCAATAACAATAACGCTTATGGACATCCCTGTTGGTTACATAAATATTCCATTCAGGCATTTACAGTATATAGGTTGGAGAAGGCCTGCTGTATATCCCAAGGGCCTAACTAACACTTTTTTCTTATGTTCTTAAATTTGATGTAGAAAGATGAGGTAATGAGGTGCTGCAGTGATTTTATTGTTTCTTCCTTTGGTTAAGTGATTAATTTTTCTTTTCCCAGATTCATAGAGTGAAATAAAAATTACTATGCTTTACTACTTTACTTTTTTAAGCATCTAGTTCATTCCAAAGTGAAAACTGTCCTATATTAGTATGACCTTTTGAGAGATCTCGTAGCAGTAGTATAGATCAGTGACACAAGTTTTAGCAATAACGCAGAGAAGCAGCCAGAATCTCAGCTGAAGTCAGTATAAATCTAATCTGTCTCTCTCAGTTGGAGTGATGCTGATGTTGCAATACTTATGCAAAATGGAGAAGAACTTGGCTGCTTTCACATCTCTAAATTTAGTATGTGGGTGGGCCAGGACAGTGAAGAGTTTATAACATCTCTGTGCAGCAAAGTTAATAAATCCATTTTGTAAACCTCTGTAAACCTTCTGTCATCCATTAAAGATGTAGCTGTGCTATTGACAATAAGTGTCAGTAGCAAGAAAGTCTGAAGGAAGACCTAGTACGCTTATTTCCTGTGACATTAAAGCCACAGTAATTATGGGTCATTTGCCTGGCTTCTTTGGTAATTAAGAGTTTTAATTGCCTGTAGTTCCAGGGAATTAGTTAATCTGTTCATTATGCATATTGCCTTCCATAATCATCAGCTCCTTTCGTACAGTAAGCTTAGTGACATCATGGAAGTCAATTAGGTCTTTCAAGGCAGAGCAGTGAAGTACATTTCTTTGTATGGGCTGGATTAGAAAATGTTTCTGAAAGGCCTTGATAATGCTGTTTTGTGCAGCCTTTCAGCTTACTCTTCAAAAGGCAAAGCCTTTTCATTTACTGTCCTCCAAGTGTGTATAGTCACAAACTAAGGTATTGTTAAGAACAAAACCTATAGGCAGACCATGCTTTTGTTCTAATAGTAATTTTCCAAGCTTTGCAAGATCAGCTGGTTACATATTTGTAGTTCGTAATAGTGAAAATTATAAACATTTGGAAGTAACTGTTGTGGTTTAATCCCAGCTGGCAACTAAGCACCACCCAACCACTCTCGCACTCCTTCCTGGTGGCATGTGGGAGAGAATCAGAAGAGTAAAAGTGAGAAAACTTATGGGTTGAGATAAAGATGATTTAATATCTAAAGCAAAAGCTGCATGCACAATCAAAGCAAAACAATGAATTAATTCACCACTTTCCATTGGCAGGCAGGTGTTTAGCCATCTCCTGGAAAGCTGGGCTCCATCACGTGTAGCAGTTACTTGGGAAGACAAACACCATCACTTTAAATGTCCCCTCATTCCTTCTTCTTCCCTCAGCTTTATATGCTGAGCATGTCATCATATGGTATGGAATATTCGTTGGTCACTTGGGGTCAGCTGTCCCAGCTGTGTCCCCCCCTAAATTCTTGTGCACCCCTACTCACTGGTGGGGTGGTGTGAGAAGTAGAAAAAGCCTCTACTCTGTGTAAGCACTGCTCAGCAATTAATGAAAGCACTCCTGTGTTATTAACACAGTTTTCAGCACAAATCCAAAACATAGCTCCATACCACCTACTACAGAAAAATTAACTCTCTCCCAGCCAAAGCGAGCACAGTACCACATTGTTCAAACTGGAATTCAGTGACCGTGTGCAAAGGAAATGAGCACAAACCAGATTGGTGTGATTTCATTGGCTCACTAAAAATCATTAAGTTTCACTTTGTTACATGCAAGGTAGAAGGCACCTCTTACTTTCTATTGGCTGCTGACATTGATGGGCAAGAATCAATACTTTAAAAATGAAAGAAATCAGAAAGAAAGGGTTCATTCCCTCTTCCTTGTCCACAGTCTCTGATAAAAATGGCTACGTACATTGCAGACATTCAATACATCATGCAAAAATGTTTTCTTGGAACATAATAAAGTTTTTGTAGGTTGCCACTTGGTACTTTTAGAGCACAGCCAAATGATGTGCATCCCTAATCCCTTATGATGAAATAGTTGTGTGTTAAGAGAGCCTAAAAGATAGAGTATGCTGTTGTATGTTCTCCCAATGTGTCATGTTTGGATTCAGTCAAAAGTTAAACTAAGTTTAGCAAACCATTACTCTTACCCATTTGATACTATTTGCCACAGTCTATTGTATTGTGAAGAAAAGGGTAAGAAAATCCATCTTGGGTATGTAGGAAGGGATTTAGTAGATCGATAATGACTGTAGAGAAGGGCTTAATGCATGAGAGAAATCTGTGATAAGGCAGAGTTGCACTGTCTGAAGGGTGTGGGGAAAATTGCATCCTAACATCTGTGTTGAATTACTGAAATTACTTGTGGCAGTAATTTTTGTATTAGTAATGGTAGCAGTGCTAATAATATTGTTAATAAATGCAGAAGTGTTAGAATCCACTTGTCACTGTGGGTCATAATTTTTCGGGTGGTTGGATGCCAATGGTTTCTTTGGATTGTCCATGACCAAAAATTCAAACTCAAGGCTGGATAATGCGAAGAACAGATGCTTCATTATGTATGTTCTGTAACAAACTCCAGAAGCATTATCTTTTATTATATAAAGTTTCAGACTAGATAATTTGTTATATATTTATGTTATATATTTATTATTCAGTAGTCTGTTGTTAAATTACAAAATTCACATAAATAGTGTATTGATTATTTTTAGCAGCTTTGCTTCTGAACTGCAGTCTTGAATGACTGTGACTATTGTAAGATGTGGATCTTTTACCTGACTAAACTGTCTCTTGTAACCTTCAAATATAATTGTTGATTTTCTTTCTCACTGTTGCTTTGCAAGACTTAAGCAAATAGAGCATGAATTCGTCAGCACTCTTCTGACAAGTGACTTCTGCCTTTCTCTCCACTCATCCAAAGTCCTAATATTGATCTAGGCAGTGTAGTCTTCCCCCCCTCGTCTGTGTGGGAAAAGCCACACCTTGTAAGTGAAAGCACTAATTCTGCCATTTTGCAGATTGTAAAGTTGGTCCTGAAGAGTTAAATTGCCTGGTTATAAAGGTATTTAAGCACTTGCTTAACTTTACTTTAAGCTTGTGCTTAAACTCATCCCTATAAAACAAATCACTTAGGAACATCTGGATACCCAGTTGCTGGGATTTTGTATGTTGGGTTTTTTTGAATTGAAATGAATTTAAGGTTAATTACTATCCAGATGTTCAAATTGAGAGGTTTGCCCTTGTTCTGATTTGGGGTGTCTAAACTAGAAATTTAATTTACCTTTCCTACTAAGTTTTATTCAGGATCACTCTCTCCTATTAAAACAAAAGATTAAAAGTTCATAGTAACATTATTATTTCATTTTTTCCCCTCACCTCCTTTTTTCTTAGTGTCTTGTGTTTGAAGATGCACCACTTGGAGTCAAAGGAGCCCTGGCAGCAGGAATGCAAGTAGTTATGATTCCGGATGAAAATTTAAATCCAGATCTTAAAAAGGAGGCAACACTACTGCTGAACTCCATGGAGGATTTCAAACCAGAGCTGTTTGGTTTACCAGCATATGATTAATGCCTAATATCTGTGAACTTGCACTTGACTGGAAATCGGGAAAGTGGACTGAAGTTTTTCTATGGTTTTATGATTGTTTTGCATCTTTCCTCAAAACTAGAGCACAAAAATCCTGTTAACATCAAGTCCTCCACACAGTACCTCTGAAAGTTGTCTGAAATGTTTATGATTTGTCCTTATGATAAGTGCTAAATTAAAGCAGCATTTCATCTTGTGAAGTGAATCCAGCCTTATTCTCTGCACATCATAATGTTTTGTGGTGTGGTGGGTTGACCTTGACTGGATGCAAGGTGCCCACCAAAGCCACTCTATCATTCCCTGTTTCATCAGGACAGGGGAGAGAAAATACAACGGAAGACTCATGGGTTGAGATAGGGACAGGAAGTTCACTCACCAATAACCATCACAGGCAAAACAGACTCGACTTGGGGAAATTAGTTTAATTTATTACCAATCAAGTTAGAGTAGGATAATGAGAAATAAAACTGAATCTTACAACACGTTCCCCCCAGCCCTCCCTTCTTCCTGGGCTCAACTTTACTCTCAATTTTCTCTGCTTCTAGCAGCACAGAGGGACAGGAAATGGGAATTGCAGTCAGTTCATCACACGTTGTCTCTGCCACTCCTTCTTCCTCACGGGGAGGACTCCTCACACTCTTTCCCCACTCCAGCATGGGATGAGACACAAGAACTCTCCACAGGAGGCAGTCCTTCACGAACTGCTCCAGCTTGGGATCCTTCCCACAGGCTGCAGTTCTTCATTAACTGCTCCGTCATGTGTCCCTTCTGTGGGATGTAGTCCTTCAGGAACAGACTGCTCCAGCATTGGTCTCCCATGGGGTCATAAGTCCTGCAAGCAAACCTGTTCCAGCATGAGCTCTTCTCTCATGCGTCCACAGGTCCTGCCCAGGAGCCTGCTCCAGCATGGGCTTCCCAAAAGTTCACAGCCTTCTTCGAGCATCCTTCAGCTCCAGTGTGGGGTTCTCCATAGGCTGCAAGTGAATATGTGCTCCACCATTAACCTCCAAGGGCTGTGTGAGGACAGCCTCCCTCACCATGGTTTTCACCATGGGCTGTAGGAGAATCTGCTCTTGTGCCAAGAGCAGCTCCTCCCCCTTCAATTTCACTGACCTTGGTGTCTGCAGAGTTGTTTCTCTTACATATTCTCACTCATCTCTTGGGCCGCAATTGCTCTTGTGCAGTAATTTTCCTCCCTTCTTAAATATGTTATCACAGAAGTGCTGCTGATGTCACTGATGGGCTCAGCCTTGGCCACCAGTGAGTCTGTCTTGGAGCTGGCTGGTACCAGCTCTATTGAACACTGGGGAGGTTTCTAGCAGCTTTGCACAGAAGGCACCCTTGTAGCCCACCCCACTACCAAAACCTTGCCATGCAAGCCCAATAAATCTGGGAATATTATGAAACTATTTAGAAAATTCATTGTACCTGTATTAGAAATTTCTTGTTCTGTTTCCACTTGAATGACTTACTGGTTAGATCTTAACTAGAAATCTGTTCTGGATTGGCTTTCATCCCATTACATTGTTCTTGATACAGTTATTGCTATCAAAATATTTATCCATTTTCCTGTCTTGTTCTTACCCATCTTTTCCCTTTGTACCATGTTGTCTTTTTGTTTGTTTTGCAGTTACTTGCAGCGTTTTTGATGTACTTTCTGAGTTTTCTTATTTTTCCCTGGGGTTTATATGAGACAGCTTCCAGAGGTCCCTTACAACCTCAGTTATTCTGTAATTCTGTCATTACCTTTTTTCATATGGTGATCACCTGTTAGGATTTATGCAAGGTTATGTGATCCTACAGCTTAACCAAAATGCTTTGCTTCTTCCTTCTTTCATTTCCGTATATTCTTCCCATTTTCCGTGTTGCTCTGTAGCCTTCCATTTCATTCTTATGAAATGAATCCATCCTGTCTCCCTTCTTCAATTCTGATAAAGTGATGGCCTTAACTCCTTCATATCCAAATAGCTTCCTGTAGGCCATCCTTACTTTTCCCTTCATACCTCTTTTTTTTGCCAAGTTCTCTACAGAGAGTTTTGTGATCTATTTTTGAAATACAGAAATTATTGTTTTGCTTTATTTAAATACTTTTTTTTTTTTTTTTCTGGCTACCATAATATCCACCAAACATTTATGTTATCAGCTGTCCCTCCTTTGACTGTTTTGGGCATTTCATCATGACAAGGGTAAGGGTCTCTTTAGAAATGCTAGACGTGGTCAGGTTGTGGTGGAATCCCCAAGTACATGTATGACAGGGTGGAAGCAATGTCTTCTACTTTGTCTAAAGAAAGCTGTATTATGACTGTTTTATAAAACGAATGATTGTATTCAGCATTGAAAAAACTAAAATTTCTTACTGAGTGTTCATAAGGTACTCCAAAATCATTGTAAAATATCAAGCTCCATAAAGACAAGGAGCATTAAATATGTCAAATAAGACAATTTCCATGTGTTACAAGAAGCCTTTTTTGACCTCATTTTTAAAAAATATCATCTTTTTATCTATGATCTTCCTCACAAAAATCTTTTCTATGTATTTCTGGTGTTTAACTGGTTTATGTTTAATTTTTTTTCATCAGGAACAAAAATAAATTAACCATAGACTCTTCAGTATTCAGAGTGAGCTTCCTTACATTTTTTCCTCCTGGATCTAAAAACCCCCAAACTTTTGCATCTTTTATGTAAACTGTTATTATTTTCTGTTACTGTGGTCTGTTCATGCCTAAAAAGTTAAGGAAATTTTATTCCATATGGTCAGTCAAATATGACCTAGATGGTACCATAAGATTTTTAGTACATGTAGTAGAATGATTTGCAGTTAAATGCTTTTCATCCAAGGCTCCGCAATTATTCTTTTGAAAAAAGGGTAAATACTGTTTCAGTGTAGGTATTCTGTATATTACATTATTTCTTTAGGCCCATGGATATTGCAGTCATTAGTGTTTGTACAGTGACAACAGCTCATCCCATACAATATGAATTCCATTTCTGTTCTTCCCAGACAAGATAACAGAAATATCACTGTATAATTCCTCCTTTGACTTATGTTATGTAACACAAAGTGTTACTGCAGTAATTCTGAGCTTTCAAGTGTAAAACAGGTACCTGTTAAGATCCCCTTCGTTCATAATTACAGAATTCCAACAGGGAAGTTACTGTGTAGAACAAACTTTAATAAGCTGTAATTAGTAACTTTTTCCAAGTTTTGCATATATTTATTTTAACTGGGGAGTTTTACAAAAAGAATAAAAACGACGCACATCTTATTTACAGTTTTCTTCAAAGGGACTGTCATCCAAGTCTTCAGTTTTTTTTTTTAAAGACGTATAAATGTTATTGAATAGGTCACTGACAAAATCAGAGATGCTTCATCATGACCACCATGATGAGATCAGCATATCCTGCAGTTCTAATTTAATAGCCTTATCTTTTGCTGAGAATTGACAGGAAACTATGACTGCTTAACTCAACAGTAAATCCCATCCCATACCAGTATTCCTCCATGCATTTGGTATCCCACCTGACAGTTGTCAGTGAGATTATTGCCCCAAACTGAAATCTGTGAACCTGAGCCGTATAGTACAACCTTCCCCTCCTTCTAGTAAAATTCCCTTTCATGTACTTTACTGCTTGCTGTTGTCAACTTCCTGGTCCTCTGCTGAACCATTTGACCGTTATTAAACTAAGCGTCAGTGTTGTGGTTAGTTTTTCTCGACTGAACGAGAAATCAAAAGAGTACAGAAAATTAAATTCTTCAGCTATAGTAATCTTAAAAATCCTGTCATCTCCATCATATGAGAGGTGACTGTAGCCTGCCTACTAGCTATATACCAAATATCAACATATGTTTGTATAGATTTCTTTACCCACTTTTTGGTTGGATTTGTGGCTCTGTAGCTCAATCATCTCAACAACATCTGTTCAGAAAAAAAAAAAAAAAGATTAAAAACTTGGATCCCTTCCCTTCCTTCCATCTGCTGGTTCCCAGATGAAGTCCTATTCTGACTGAACTAAAAAAATCTGTACCAGATCCTGGCTACAGATCATAAGAACATGTGAGCAATCAGGACATTTAAATGCTCATCTCTGTTTGTATGAAGAGGACTGTTAAGAACTAGTCCAAAATCTCTCTCCTCTGACTCCACAAGCAGACTTCAATCCCAACAGATACTTAAGCACATGCTTAATTCATTTTTATTAAGCATAGAAAGTAAGCATCAGCTTAATTTTAAGGATACATTTAGTTTTATTAGGCTTAATATAGAATATGTGCTTCAGGCATGTCCTGAGAAGAATTCCAGCCTTCACAACATAAAGGCAAAACTTCATGACCAAGTATTTACCTTTGGAAAATAGGATAAGTCCAGCAAGATGAAGCTAAATTCAGCCATGAAAATACTTTTTTTTTTAGAGGGCAACTTAGTGATGTATGAAGTGCTGTACTAGAACTTAAACTTCTTTCTGCCTCATAAGTGAATTAGGTTTTACATTTTTCTGGAACTCCAATGGGATTAATCATGATAGAATTTCCTGGTTGCAAAGATACACATAAACAGGAATTTCATCCAATATATTTAGGTGAAAATTCACTGGATAGGAACAGGATTAATCTTAAAATGCAGTCTGACTCCTGTGAAGCTTTGCATTTGCCTTCTACAAATAAAGATCAGAAAAAGCTGTGATGTTCATTCCTCATTTGGCTTAGAAGTCTTTCTAAAGTATTCTGTAGTTAAACCATAGAAACCTCTGCCCAGAATCAAGCTTATGTTGCATATATTCCAAAAAAAGTCTTCGTCAGAAGCCAAACTACACACATTAGAAAAAATTGCAAAAAACTTCATAATAAGAAGAAATTAAATTATTTTCCACTGCATTAAATGCACCCATTTCTTTAACAGAGAATGAAGCTTGACATATTCTACTTTATTAGTAGCTTTAGATATTGGTTATCTGTACAGAAATCCACCTTGGTTTTTTCTGTCTCGATGAATTTAGACACTCAAAACACTAGCTAGGCACTAAATTTCATAATTCCATAGGCCATGTGAAAAAAGTTTTTTGTTTTAATATTTTAATATTAGAATAATATTTAACAAAAAATAAAAAAAAAAACAAACTTTTTTTTTCTAATTCGTTTCCATGTATTTGTTTTTAATTTACCACTTTGGAACGTCACTGACCTTCCTGTGTTTTGACACTGACAGGGTAGAGCTGGTTTTTTACCAAATTAGTAGCAATAACTGTAAAGACTGGAGTGGAGGAAAAGGAGCTCTCTTGGAATACTTCTCCGTCCAAAGTGAAACATGATGGCCATCAACAGTTTATGTTAACCTTCCCTTTGGCTGACACTTGACAACTTGGGGGTCTAATTGCCGTATTAAAGTAGAGAATAGAAGGAGGACAAGAACTGTACCAGAATTTCCAAGAGCTGAAGAGCCTACCCCAGCAGCAGGGCTCCCTGAGTGTGCCAGTGGCTATGTCTGCACCAGATAGCTCAGTGCAACTAAAAAATACATACTAGAGGGCAGGGGGTAGCGTAAGAAAGGCTTGGTCTCTTCTGTTCTCTAGCCCTTTGACCTATGGACTCCAAGCCATCATATTCAAAATGTTAGAAGTTTGGCTCATTGTTGTGATTATAACAAGCCTCAGTGGGGAGGAAGTATTTGAGCTCCCACCCCTCTCTTCACAGCTCTTTCCCCAGAATATCTGCAATAGGAAACTGGAACATGAAGTGAAATATTAACAGCATCATTGTCAATACCCAATGTTCCTTTGATTCAAAAGATAACAGAGAGGCCATTATTTAATAGAGGAAAACAAAATGGTAGAAGAAAGGAGCTGGAGACAGGGAAGCAACGTATGGTATAAACCATCTAGAACCAAACACTCCAATGAAATAACGGAAGAGGAAATGGAAGAATCAAGTCTTCCACTGGTCCTTAGCAAAAATGTAAAGGCAGTATTTATGGAGGGAAAATCTTTGTGTTAACAGAAGCAAAAACTAGGTCAAGAACATTTTCAAAGACACTGTGTTAGGTGGCAACCTCCTGAAGCACATTTCTTATAACTAAGGTCCAAAGAAAATGAAGCAGTTGGAATCCAGAATCAAAGAATATGTGTAAATCACCTTTGACAAGCATTGGAGCACAAGTAAATGTATAAAATATATCAGTAGATTTGTCAGTTCAGATGCTGGTAAAATTATGAAATTGTTTTCAATCTTGACTTCCAAGTTTTGGATTTGTTCAACAACTACAAAATGGAAGGGTATGCCATCACTTGAAGAAAAATGAAAAAACTGCTAAATATATTTTTTCTCCATCATCTTTAGCTCAAACTGCATATTGATGGAGCGCGTTCTTCTTTTCTTTGAAGTCAACAACACCTCTATGGCAACTAGAGCAATTTTCTCATAGAAGGGCTATTGCAAATGGAATTTTAACTGTCTTTAATCCATGATATCATGATTAGTTGAAAAGGTTATTGTGTTGGTATCATTTACTCCTCATTTCCCAAAGAGCAATAACACTATATAGCCAGCAACTCCTCCTCATTTAGAGAACTTTGGAAGTTGGAGAACAGAGGTTTAATTAAAGTCCTGTAGATTTGACAAAGCAGTTTCCACTGTATCCCCTTGCTGATAATTTAATTGATTACTACTACCTACATACCTAGGGCATAGGCAATGTGTCTAATGGTATCCAATCCAAATCACTGTATGACTGCAGGTAAAACCGGTAACTTACACTCAAATGTGATAAAATCAAAGAATTAAGGACTTCAAACTAGAGGTTCATTGTCTAGGTCATCCTCCTACTTTCTGTAAAAAGGAAGTGTATAGTAGGGGATCATGTAGATCTACAACAGATAGTCACTCACTACAGGGTCCTCATACAAAGATGCAGCTTGTTTGGGGAAGAACATCAATATGATAGTTCCACAAAATAGTTTTATTCCTAATGACTTTTTCCAAAGGCAGGGTAGAAATGCGCAGGGGCAAGAGGAAGAGACACGCAGATCAACCATTCTGAGCCTCTGATTATCCCGGAGGAGGTGTCTGAGACCAAGAAAAGCAGATGAGTTCTAGCTCTTAACCAAAGTATTGCTTTGGCATAACATATTCAGATACAAAAATTTTATCTCTTTTCCCACGGTTTTCTCTGTATACATTCAGCAAACAAGAACCTCTGTGACATACCAGTACACCTGATGTTCTCAGTGGTTGCCCCAGCTGCAGCTTTTCCTACTCTTTGGTTAGTCAGCTGAGACACTCAGCACCTCAAGCACTGAACCGTGATAGGTAAGCTCAAGAAAGAGAAGTTTTACACTGAAAAAAAAAAAAAAAGGAATTTCCCCTCTCAGAAAATGCTGAAAATCATTCAGTAGTGTTGTATCATGTGAAATGTCTCGTTGCTGTAGCAGAGCGTAATTTCAGCAAGCAGTTTTATTGCATGTGCATATTTCACACATTTAACCAGCTGCAGAATGTCCACAGAAACATGGGTGTCATAAGCCAGTTTTAAGTAGGGAGAGCGCAGTTTTCATTGCAGTACCAAAAAAAAGAAGGATGGGGGAAACCAAGTGTTAATCTTTGCTAAAATACCATCTTGATTTAAAAATTGTGAAAACCGTGCAAACTGTATCGAATCATTTTATTACTGTGTCTTCATTACTTGGATATGGTCCAGAAGTGCTATATTTTACCTGAAAAATTGGAAAGCTGATTAAGTCAAAATGGATTTCCTGGTGGCCTGTGACTGCAGCCTTGTAAACTGATCGATTATGGCCCTCAACATTGTTCTCACTGATGTCTGCATCTGAGACATAAAACGCCTGACACTAACTTTCTTCAGACCAAACATGAGGAAAGTGACTTTCTGTTTTTCAGTTCAACATGAGGCAGGAAAACATGGTGATTTTTTTTTCCATCTCTAAAGCAAATCTTATTGTAAGGAAATTAATCATATAATTTCATCTTGTCATATTTCTTTGGCCTATGTTATGTAACTGGTTAGTAATGATTTTTTCAAAGTTACAGAGCATGTAACAAAACTGAAATTTGTGGCTGGAAATGAATTTATTTGTCTGGAGTGTTCTAAATACATTCCACGGCTATCCTATCAGATTATTGTTATTTCTTTGTGGATATGGTTGAAGGAAGGTGATTTGTTAAATTGTGTATGAGGCATAGGTCCTTTCAGCTCTGATTTTCTAGTAAAGACTCAACTATATGAGGAACAGCTTGTAAACCTTTTCTGATACGAAGGATTTTTTGACATCTACATGAAAGGAGCTGGTGCACAGCTGCCATCTGTGCACTTCTTCAAAAAGTGTTGCTGTGTCTCATATGAAATTAATACTCTGTATATACTCAGCAAAGAGTGCTTTATCTTTTGCTGAAGGGAAATGAACAGGCAAATCAGGAAGGAAGGAAGGAAGAAAAGAAGGAAGAAAGGAAGGAAGGGAGGGAGGGAGGGAGGAAGGGAGGGACGGAGAGAGGGAAGGAAGGAAGGAAGGAAGGAAGGAAGGAAGGAAGGAAGTGGATGTGGGGGGGGAAAGGGATGGGAGAGTGCGGGAGGGAGGAGCAGAATTCCATCGTGCCCACTGAGTTGACGTTGTGCCATGACACTAGGCAAACTTTGTCAACACTTAACTGATGTAAATTAACATGTCCTGTAGAATTGTTTATACAAATCTATAGAAAAATTTAAAACGATAATGCAGACTGTGATGATTTATGATAAATCAGGATGCTGTCTTCATACCAAAATCAGTGGTAGCAATACGACTAAACGGGTGCAACACACATTTCTTGTTTGGCTATGATGGCTTAGAATGAAAGAAAAAGATCTCTCATGAGAGGTACAGGTAATTTTAGCTCATAAAAACCTCTGTTAAATGAGCTATACATCAGAAAAGTATATGCAGGCAATTTCCTCTTAGCTCATCTTCCCCTCTCCCCAGTTACCTTAATCATCCCCACCCTCTACCACATATAAACATTTGAGTTTAACATGTGCTAAAAGTTAAATGCAAGGATTAAATGATTGTTTAAAATTCTTAACAGTGGATCAATACATTTGACATGATTGAACACTGTGGCATATATGAATTCATCCCTGAAGGTAAGAAGTTGTCAACATATATGTGACTCTAATACTAGTGACTAAGTGCCATCTTCCCTTCAGGGTTCCACAGCTGAGGTGTCATTCTTGGTACAGTATTTTTCAGTTTTGTTAGGTTTATGAAGATAAATGCTTTCTTCAAATGTATGGATGTTCATCTGGATAAATAGCCTGCCTGCCTTGGTAATTAATAAAACCTTCAAGTATCCTTGCCAAGTTATTATTAGTTATTAGTATTTGAGGTTTGTACCTATATAAAAACTGGAAAAATTTTGTTCTTATCTGTTTTATTCAGTAACTCACCTCTTTGAAGTGCAACGTCCAAAGAAATGTTGGGTAAAATTTTAGACAATCCATTCAAAATGAAATATTCCAAGAATTCCAGGTAACCACAGTTATTTGCACTTATGCATTAGACAGAGACATTGTCTTTGATAGCAAATTCTGGCCTTAAGGCTACCCAGGGAAAACACAGCCATTTCAAATGTCAAAAGGGAAAAAGTGCATTCTACTAACTAAATTAAAAGCAACCTCAGATTTGTTTGTCAAAAGGTAAAATTTGTCACCTCATCAAGGGGCCTTTTGGGGAATCACCAGTTTTACAGTGGATTGCATCCTCAGATTTCTCAGTTACAGCCCAGCATGCTGGCAGAGTTATCCCTAGCGTTCTGGACACAAATGCCGTTTGATGTTGAAGACTAAAACTAATACACTGGGACTCCTGGAAATACAAAGCCAACCCATTGCGTGGGCCACAATTGCCATGTGCAGCCAGGGTGAATAACTAGACTATCATATGCTAGAAGCACTTCTACATGGTAAGGTAGCTGCCATTATTCATGTTATCCGATGGACAAGACACATATAACAACTATGAGAAAAATATGCATACAATCAGTGAGTGAGTGATCACTGCAGAGCAGCCAGATGCCAATTCAGACCTTGCTGAATCCTCTTTGGTATCAGTAGTCATCTTCAGTGCACAGAGTTCCTTGCAGCAGAAAAGCGGAACTGTCTATGTATCCAAAATGCCTGAAGTAAGAATCATCACCATTACAGAGTTATAGCCCTTTCTAAAGTCCAAATCATAGCCCTGAAGGCTTTGATTATAGTGCACTAATGATAGCACAACACTTTTCCCCTCTTGTACTTGCAGGTTTTTTTGGAAGTCCATGTAAACTGGTTGAGTTATTAAACTCCCTTAGTTGTCTGATTGCACAGCTGATTACAGATGTAAACAATCAGCAGACATGAGCTTTGCAGATGCAATTAAATCACAAAACACACACACAAGAGTATAATTCTGCATCATAAAAGTTAGCTTCTAAGCCAGAATGCAAACAAGGATTTGAAATATTCAGAAAATATTAGTGATGCATTTGGATTTTTTAACAGGACACTTTATTTAATATTTTTATACAACATTTTAAGTAACCAGTTCATAATTAGTTTTTTTATGAGAACATTACTGTCAGAGATATTATAACTATAACTGCACAGCTTAATGACCATTGAAAGGAAAAAGTCAATTTTACCCAAATGCTGTGTTTTACCCATATTCCAAATGATTTCATTTTTTTATTATAGCTGTCAATTTTACGAAGACAAACTTCTGATTAAGATTAAATACCAATAAAATAAAGTAAAACCTGTAATAGCAAACAAAATGGCCCCTAAAACTAGAATGCATGTAAATCCCTAGCTGTCCATTCTCTTTGCAAACAGGAGAGACAGCTACTTTCATCCCTTTTCTCTTTATCCCTTCAAACATGGAGCTTAATCACTCAGGATTACTATGTGTACTCCCCCTGATCAACACAACAAGTTAGCATCTCAGAATAATTAAAAGTGTTAAAGTCCGAGGAAACTTTGCCTACATAAAGCCGGGTAACAGGAAGCAATGCAGCTGAGCTCTCTTTCCTTACTGTGGATAGGAGCAATGCATACTCCAGGTATGGATGGAGTAGAGTTAAGATACTCATGGAGTGGATTTTGTTTCAACTGTTAATTCAGCTTCTTTTTCAGTTTTGTTCCAGTGCAAACATGACCAGCCACAGTATAAAAGTAAAGAAATAGTGAAGTGAGCTGAATGTAATTGCAACCCTTCAGCTGCTTAGTGAAATTAATGTTTCTGTGCCTTTCCCTGCTATGTGTTGGCTGTGGGCTAATGTGACTATGGAGCTTCAGCTGGGAATGCTCCCATCCATGCCTTGGCAAAGATGTTTCAACACACTGTCCTAAGTCAAGGACCCTAAGCTTCCAGGGTAGCAACTCGGCAAAGAAAGTATGTGCCTAATTTTCTGTGTGGGGCATGGTTTCTTTGTGTTTGAACATGGAATAAAATCAAATACAATGAATCCAAAATTATTAGCATTGGACAAAGTAAAAGGTTTCCTTCAGTATTTCTGTTCTTTTTTTGGGAAACATCCAGATAATATAGTCCCATCATAGTCAATGATAAAAAAATTTCCATTACAAAAGGTACTCTGAAGGATGTTAAACTCTTTCTCCCTCTCACTTGGATGTACCATCAGCATGTCTATGTAATTTGCATCAAAGAATCATAGCAGAAGTGTCAGAGGAGTTCTCTACACTGTCAAGGTTGATTTTCAAAAGTATTGAAACATGGAGGACATTCAGGAAACATCTGGAATAAAAAATAAATACTGTGCCAATATTTTAAAAATAATAAATAGAATAACCTCTTTAGCTACAAGCTTGTCATCATAAAATCAGCCTAGGGAAAAAAAAAAAAGAAACATCTAATATGGGACTCAGCCTATAAAGAATTAAAAGAGTGCTTTAATTAATGCAAATCAACACAGGTTTCTGGAAAACAAATCTTGTCAAAGTAACTTGAGGGGGTTTTAGACATATACAAATTTGACTTGTACTGTTGCTGTAATATTCTGACCTGATATGGCACAGTATCTTCATAAATAATGTGAAACAATAAAAAAAATCTACATGCTATACATAATATCTATTAAAAGTTATCTAAATAGTGGTTGTAAAGAACTGGAACAGGCTGCCCAGGGAAGTGGCTTAGTCACCATCCCTGGAGGTATTTAAAAGAGTGCGGATGTGATGCTTAGTGACATGGTTTAGTGGTAGAGTTGGCAGTGTTAGGTTAACAGTTGGACTTGATGAGCTTAGAAGTCTTTTCCAACCTAAATGACTCCATGTTTCTATGATTCTATCATTCTATGTGTATGTGTGTACATTATTATGTATGTGTTCATAATATACCCATTTTTGCATAAAATTTTTCTTTTGTAAGCAAAACAGTAAAAAACCAATTATTTAACATACCAAAGTAAACATTTCTTTCCACCTGGTTTTGAGTGCCGAAAACATTGACTTGAAAGAATAGAAAAAAATGTAAAGGGCAAAAGGGCAAAATGGATTGTCTAGCAGAATAGCTCTAGACTACTAGACCTAAATGACATTTTGATAGAAAACACATTTCCTTCCCCACCTCCCCCAGATCTGAAAGATTTTGAGAATCACTTCTACTAACTTCTTTCTGCTACAGTGACATTTCTCTTTTATAATATCATGCATATATTATGTCCTTGAATACATACCTGCCTCGTGTATTTTAATCCGTGTGTTGTACTAGTGTTGTAGCACAGATTTCCATAGAAAATGTCATATTCCTCCAAAGGGCGACAGGCACCAAAGTATTCTGCTGTGGGATTTTTCTCCTCATTTTGTTTTGTTTCTTCCCTCACCAGTAGAAACAGAAAATGTAAACTTCTCTAGTGGATCTTTTAAGATCTACAGTTTTTCAGATGCTTGAATTTGCAGTTTGAATTTTCATAGATCCAAAGCAGTTCCAGGGTCTTCATTGTTGGCATCTCCCTAAGGTGAGAGATCTGAAATCTCAAGCTGTGTGCTGAGAATCATGTAAGTTGCTCTGCACAGGCATGAGGACTCAGTCTGTACCTTTGCTCGGTAGGAGCTTTACCAAGGAGCTTAGTAGGAGCTGAGGTTTATTTCACTCTCTGTTATACAAAAAATGGCCACAGACTACTGTCAGATATCTCTTCAGAGGCTTTTAATACTCATAATCACAGTGTTAATTTGGCAGCAAGCCTCCTTACATTTGCCTCTAGTTTGTTATCCCCTTTCCCTACAAACATTATTTTACTTATGTTGTTAAGAGCATTCTAGCAACACTGTCACTAGATTTACCCTTGCTGCTGAAGGGTATAGATCCTGATACTTCTGATTTAACTGAACCTTCAGTTACACATCTACTAGTTAGTGAATAAAATAATTTTATCAGATCCCTATGTCACATTTTCTAAGTAAACACATATCCTTTTATTGAAATACTATTCATTTTTTCAGCGTGAAAGAAGAGAAAAAATAAGATCAATGTTATCATTAAAAGATAGAACAGCTGGTATAACTGTCATAATTTTTTACTCTTTAAATGAGTCAAGAAAGTTAGTGTCCTAAATTTTTATTGGTTTTTGTCTGGACAATTATACAGGTACTTCATGAAAGAAACAATGCAGATCTGCAATCAAATATAAGTTATTTTAATTGTATGAGCTTGAGTTTGTAGTATCCTGCCCATTAAGCATTTAATTCTTCAATGTTTCCTTAGAAAACAGACAAATTTGGTTGAAGACATAGACACTGCAAGAGGGAAAAAAAACAACCTGCTGTGAAACATTTTTAATAATGTAAAAAAGATAAACCAGGGTTTGTGGTTTTCATAAAATAAAAATTTCCTTTTAGAGTTTATGGAAAAAACTTAACTAAGGCATGAAAACTTTAAAAAGTAATTGGACTGGAAAGCTAAATTAAATTAGTTTTTCAATATGGCCAAGCTTAGAGAAGTAAAAGAAAAGTATAAATCTAAAATATAGAACTATATTTTAGTTTGAAAATATCTGGAAAAATATATCCTTCAATGCATAAAAGTGATGAATTCTGTTGGTAGTTCTTGCTGGCAGAATACCTTGTTAATGGGACAGATCAGGATACATGTTTTAGTATATATACTACTTACCTTTAAAGGTAGTATTTTAGTTTTCATGGTCCTTTCTCTCTTCACCACAGCTGGAGCTAGTCAGGCATTGGACAAATGTGCAGCTCCATCAAGTTGCTCATAATATTTCGTATCCTTAACCTCGTACATTTTATGCATTTGTGAAAACAGTAACTACAACGCAGGTAACCACTGCTTGAGAAGACAAGAATCCTTCTCAATTTCTTTTTTACCTGAAAATTAATGCAATTGACTCACTTAAGAATCTCATGCCTACTAAAGGTTTTGTACTCATTAAGTTTCCAGGCACTATTTAGGCTTTCTTGTTGGGGTAATCTGTGGATGAGGCGGTATGGCTTCCCCTGATCTTAGAACATGCCATTCCTAAGGGAGGTGTTTTAAGATATGCTTTTGGAAGTATCACTGTACCATAAAGACAGATGTTCTCCCTGTCACTTCTTAGAGAAAGCAACTCATCTCTGTCTTTCTCTTTACTTTTCAGGAACCATGATTGAAGAAGGTAATGGAAGTGTAAATCGTAATACATCCACTGATGTAGTCCTTGTAACTGAGCTGCTCTGTCTTGGCCTACTTTAGCTGCGTATGAGATCTGCAACTTTTTCATCAAGTGATTAACAGTAACATTGTAACTAAGCTGTCAAAAATTCTCATAAGTATTTGATTTTTAAGCAATGAGAAGAATTGAAGGAAATGAGCTGACATACTTTGGAAGCTCACAGCAATATCCTCTTTGTGTATCTCAGCATCAGGGCTCATTTTACTCTACAAAATGTACACTAGAAGCACATTCTGTTGCAGGGAACAAGACAAAACACTCTGAAGTGTCAATACAATCTCAGTATGCCATACAGGATGTACAAATTTTGAATTTAAACAATGTACACTGAGGGGAGTCAGAGCACAGTTATAAATTAGGCTTATAAAGTATTCATCAGATCACTTCTGTGCGTTGAACTAATGCATATGCATTGTACATTTGCTTGCCCTTCTACACCCCTCTCTTTTGATCCTTCCACATGCAGTTCATGCAAGCTTAGTCTTTCAAGTTCAGTTAGAATCAGTGGACAAGTCTGGAGAAGAAGGCTGCAAGCTACATTTCCCTGTATGCTTGTGGTTTCAAGTATACGCCTGTGACTCTGAAGGTTCAAAAACGTAATTGTTTACAAACTTCATACATCCACTGGGGTGGTGGTGTGCCGATTCAGCCATCATCATTTTACGCTGCCATCAGTTGCCTGATCTCACAGGCCAACGCTGAACTCAGCAACATCCCCTCAGAAGTCTTCTTTCAGACAGTCCTGCCATAAGTTGCTGCGGGCCCAGCTCCTCCACTGCAGTGTTAACACTGCCTGCTGGACATAACAAACAGAGATAGCTCCCTCAGTGGCCCTTCACATGGCAGGACACCACTGAGAGAGCAAAATACAACCAGCCCCAACAGCAGCCACACCCACAGAAAGCTCTTCTGACTAATCAGCTCTTGGTTAAAATAGCCCTGGCCTCACCCATCACCCCAACCACAACCACCTGGGTGAGGGCAGAGCCACAGAGACCCAGGTGGGCCAGGTTCTGCCTCTGGAACATGAAGCCAATAAGAAAACCAAAACATTCTACTAGGTTGTGACTCATTCACAGGTCAGCTCTAACTTGGGGCTCATAACTCAGGCCCCAGCACTTCAGGTGGTGTTGTGATTTACACTACCTAAGGACAATGTCCTTGGGAGTCTACTTCACAAAGAGAAGTGCAGTCAAACCGAAAGGACTAAACGATTGTAATTTACACAAATTTAAAATAATTATAGTTTTAGTCTTAAACCATGAAGTTAAAAAAAGTAAAATATAAACAGAAATATATGTATTTTTTGTAATGTGTTTTTTGTTTTCCTCCTCATCTCCTCCTCATATTTTCACATCCTCTCTGGAAAATGATTGGCGGATTTCACAACAAAGGACAGGTAAACCTGAAGATGGCTCCTTTCACTCTGTTTCAGAGACCTTTTTTCTCTGACAGAGAATTTAAGGAGTCAAGGTAATTGCTTCCACTCAAGAGATTATAATCCAATTTAAGAAGAAAAATTGATTGAAGTATGGGAGTTGAAAGTGGAACAAAAACATCTTACATATTGTGACCAGAACTGAAATTAAAAAAATAGTATGTTCTGCTTACTGTGGTTATGCTGATGTAGTTATCCAAAGAAACCTATTTTCTAATTTTAGTCAATAGCTACAGTTTTAATGTGAGGTTTTATCTGTAAATATATCTCTAAAAAGAAAAGCAAAAATGCTGATTAAGATAGCTACACATATTTATAAAACAAGATGTATTTCCAATATATTGTCTTTAGGAATTTGTTTTCCTGTGCATTACATATATGCATCACATGCATGTGCCAAGTAAGCAAAAATACCACTGTCCTAACTGCAAGAGGTATGACAGTTCAATGATTGCATACATTTCAGTTCAAAGGAAATACAGAAAGATGCAACTGAATGAAATATTACATATTTGTACATATGTACATATGTGTGCATACAGCACAAATGCACAATAGTACTAAAAACTGCAGTGTTATTATGAAAGTCAGATAAAATTCTCAATGGAAACATATAGCACAGTCTATAAGGCAGTGTATGGTTGTGCATTGAATATTAACATCTCAATCTGAGAAGCAGGGAAAAATTATGTAAGAATAAATAAGTATGTCTTTTACTAAGCAGTAAGGAAACCAACAGCTTTCACGTTAGCTCACAAGTCATAAAAGTGTGAATCTAGTACAGATTACTTCCATTGGGATTGAGAAAAGAAAACAAAACCCACCTGTAAAGAGTCAAAAGTAGCTCTTGTTCACTGTACATGTGTGATAAGAGCTCAATTAGACAAAATAAATTACATACTACAAGACAGTGTCTTCCGTCTCTGAAGACATAAGGGACATTTCAGCTGTGCTTGTGTGTTTGTATGGATGAGAGAAAGAGGGTGGGCATGACTCATCCTGACAAACAAAACCTATTTCCAGAATAAATGTGCAGACCCTAAAAATACCAAGGCAAACAAACAACACAAGTAAGAGAGAAAAAGAAGAAAACATCTTACATAAAGAAAGTGAAAGAACAGATACCTTTCTGAGATATCAGTTAAATATAAAATAATGCATTGGTATGCAAGGAGGGAAAAGCAATCATTCAGAGCTTAATGTCTTATGCCATTAATATCATGTATGCATAAGTTGTCTTTTACTATATTGCTTCTAAAAATATCACATTTTCATCTTCCACAATTTACAAAAAGAAGTGCACTTTGCAACCATTAGCCACATCTCATTTTTTTGATAGATTCTCGGTTGATATAAACCACTGTGACTTCATCTGTGCTTTTTTATATTAAATTCTTCATCTTTTCCTTAGATGTTCTGCACAATGTGGAATTTTGTGTAATTAACAAAGTTATTGAACATAAAATATTTTTAGTATTCATTAAAATCCAGATAATATTCAAAACAAATAAACGTCTACAATCACAATATCTAAACACATATCTATTTTAGTTGTATGACAACCCATGGAAAAGGTCCTCCCTCATTTCTCTCTCTGGTATAACTCCCTTCGGGCAATGTATTACAATATCTATTTTTCATCCAACAACATTCCTCAGTTCTTAGACTGGCTAGAGGATCATTAGTGGGGAGAAAAATTTATCTGTCACAGACATAATGTAGTATTTATGTCTCATAAATCCTTGATTACTTTAGAAGACCCAAAATCCTCTAGGGACTGTAGCAAACTCAAAGGCTGTTCCTAAACAACAGAGTAGATGCTTGAGTTTCTGACCTGCTTAGCTACTAGGTAATAAAAAAAAGATACAGACAGACAACTGTTATATGGAAAATGTATTTGCCTACTCAACGTCAGGACTCACACATCCCCAAACTTTGCACCTATAGTTGGCAGAATGTAATGCACTAAATGTCAGGTTGGTGCAAATTGACATAATTGTACCAAAGCATCATCTAGAGAATCTAGTTGGTTGCTCTCATAGGATTCACTGAAAATAATGGATCTTCAACTGTCTCTTCTTCTTCAGCAGTGCTTCAGAACATTTGAAAATGGCTCTGACAGTAAGAGAGGGTGGATAATGTAGATAGGTAGAGACAATATACTCACAGATCACAGTTGATACCTTTTTTTTCTTCTGCATTGATAGTGATGCTGATTTCTACTTTTAGGAGGCAACTGGCATTTACCAGCTCGTTGGAAGATGGCCAAGGAATATTTCATTTTCATTTATTGTTTTAGAAACAATGCCTTGGAATACAAATCTTATTTGGCTCTCAGATTAGGAGAGAAGTACTAAATGAAAATGTTAATCGTGCTCCTAGTGGACACTTAACATAGCAGGTCTCAGATTCAAAAAGCAGTTCTTGATGTTCTACAAGGAGCTGCACCATCTCACAGTGGTACCATTCCTCTGAGATTTCGAACAGCAAAATTATATTAGAAGATGTCTAAAAATATGTTACTCTCCTAATCTTAATTTTCCATGTAAGTGGTTGCTATAGTTGCCATACGAATATTATATGATTGCATATTGATGGTGGGATGGCTTATGTGATTATTGAGTAGGAAGAAGTCAACATTATGAAGTATTTAGAAGGCCTTTGGCAGACTTAAAGGAATTTTTCAAGCATGATATGGAACTGCTTGGAGCAGAATAGAAATGAATAGTAATGGTTTCAGGATCTAGTTATTGCACAGGTGTATATATAATGCACAGTCTCCTTTTTGTAATGCATAATCTTCTTTTCTCCTGAAAAAAATTAAGCACTTTCCTATGCTTGAATCTAATCGTCACAGGCAACCTTGGGAATCATGTTATGTTTGTATTATGGGGACTATACTGTGTCTTTTTGGCAGGTAATTCATGCAGTCAAGCTGTCCTGGGTTGTTTGTGAAATGCTGTGAAGGTGGAAACATGACATATTGACAGACTTCAGAAAGCACTAAAGGGTTTGGGGTATGAATGCAACATCACCTTTTTCACAAAATGCCATAAAGACACTGTCAAGCAGTAAATGCTCTATGCTGGGTAGCATAGAGGAGAGTCTTGAGATTCAGTTATTGGGATAAAATTAAAAAACCACAGACTCAGCTTCATGTCCTGCTGTGGACCTCCTTTTTATCTGATCTGAGTACTCAAAATCCCTGACTACTGAATCCTGTGATGCTGGAAATACATGTTTGCAGATGGACAAGGATGTAGCCCTGCTTCTGCAAGTATGGAAATCTGAGCCAAAAGAAAGAAGTGGTCAATCCCAGACCACCAAAGATGAGAAAAGTTGAAGGAAAATTAGATTTGAAGTTCATTTTGCTAGTGACTGTAACTGTACTAATAATAAAAAAAAACAACCCTGGCCACTTCCTGTTCTGTGGCCGTGGCACAGCACAGTTTATGTCTGTGTTACTAAACTCTCGTCTTTCCACCGGATCTACTTTTTGCACACTGGGAAGCCTCTCTGGCTTGTACTGTCTCTTGAACAGGGTGCAGACGGGTTATTTGGCACAAGCCACAGCCATGCCCAAAAGCAAGCTAACCTCTGGATAGGAGAGTTGCTGTCATGCCTGGACATGCCTTAGACAGATCTAATTTACTAGTATAGCTGTAACTAACAATGAACTGTGCTGACAGCAAATTTCACCAATACACTGAGGGGCTGGACTTCTCAAGAAACAGCAAAACGTAGGAACAGGAGGAATTTTTTTGTTGCTGTTGTTGTGGTTTTTTTTTCTCATTAGACCTTTATGTCTCAGCTTCATATAATAGCAGATGCTGACTGCAGTGCGGTATTGCCAACATCAGCTCCACCTGTCCCATCCTGTCAGTGGACCTTGCCTTTGTGCCTTTGGGCCAGGAAACAGGCTAGATGAAATCCAAATACTTTTATTTACATGTTTCCTACAAATCTAAATATGCTGCTCTGCTTGAGTGGATCCTGAGCAATGCCTTAGTTCTCTGCATAGTTGCATATGGTGTAACAAGGCATAGAAACACAACAGCAACATGAGAAGTTTTGGTGCCATGATCTTGGCCTCCTTGTTCTTTTGAGCACCTCTCCTCCCCGCCACAGGCAATTTTCCATTGCCACTGCTTAGTTACCTCAGCATACTGAACCCACCAGACCCCCAGGTTAAAAGATGACAAGACTTAGCTGAATGAAATCTTGGTTTTCAGGTTAGACAGTTCATTCACTGGCTATATGCTGAAAAGTCCCCTCCCTCCCTCACATTCTTCAAGGAAGTCTGGATGGAAAGTTATTGAGAGGTAATCAGTATGCTGCTGCTTTCTCAGCTCGGCTTTTCTGACTGAAACAACCGATTCTGACTGCAAACAGAATTGCAATGCCAGAGTTAACATTGCCTGTGTCACCAGCTTAATAAATGGAGCATAGAAACCCTGGCACAATGCACAGCACAGAACTGGAGCAAAGTCACTGCTGGCTAATGTTTCCAGTAATGGAAAATATACCGATGATTTCTGGGTCTGTGGGTTTTTCCACTGGCTTTATTCCAGACCCTGGAATCCCAAGGATGATGCATGCAAGATCTCAACAGCTTTATGATACAAATTGTGTGGATCTTTATGTTGGTTTCAAATAGATATCCTGACAATTTCTGATGGATTATGCTTGTTTTGAATGGCCTCTGTTGTATCTACTTATCCATGCCTTGCATGTATTTTAAACTATAATATTTTGCAGAATCATCCTTACAGAATAAGTACAGTAGTCCAAAAAAGTCAATGTGGAAACAATGAAAGAAAAATCACCTTCAAAAAATAAAAATGTCCAGGTTTTAATACTTTGGGCAGTAAGACTGATGGTTACATGAGGTCCTAAATTTGTCTCGAGTCTTCTTAAAACAGTATCCATATTCTCATAGTGTATATATAAATAAATCTCTCCAAAGTGCCAGAGAATAAGATATATCTATTTTATTAATTCATCACTTTGAAATAATGTTCTTAAAGTACCAAAAGAGGAAGAAAAACCTCCAAACCAACAACACTTCCACAACAGAATTACATTCTGCAGTTTTCTTACTTCAACATATGAGCAATGAAGTAATCTTCAGTGTTTCACCTGATTTATGGCTGACACATTTTAATCTGTCAGTGGTTAGCCATTGGAACAGGCTGCCCAGGGAAGTGGTGGAGTCACCCTCCCTGGAGGTGTTAAAAAAAAAGGTAGATGTGGCACTTCAAGACATAGGCTAGGGGTTAGGGAGATGTTGGATGACAGTTGGACTAGATGATGCTAGAGGTCTTTTCCAACCTAAATGATTCTATAATGTCTGCTTTCAGGTAAACAAATTATTTGGAGCTTTATCATACTAGCAGCATCGATAAGATACAACAGTGTGGGATATGTGATGTAAGCAAACATTATGCCCTCTAAATGTTTCCATTTATTTGTTTCTCTTGCTGTCTTCCAAGCTCCAAAGTTCACTGTTGACAGTGACTGAAATGTTGTAAAGAAATAATTTCACTTGCATGCAAAATATGACTGCTACACTAGTAGGAAGGCTCACTGCAGTATACCAGTGTATTTTACAGGCAGAAAACTGAGAATTACAAACTTGAGATTTTAAAAGGTTATAATTAGTTTTTAATCTCTCAGAATAAAATATATTCACAAATTATTCACAATTTTACTTATATGAAAAAAAATACTTGCATAGTGACATGTGTTTGGGTTTCGGGGGGTTTTGATTTGTTTTGTTATTGAGGTTTTTCTTCTGCATTCGAATATAATTCAATATTTACTATCTGAATGTCTAAAAGTATCCCTATTTGGATTTAATATTTATTTAGGAAAGGCAAAATATGTAAGGTTTCTATGATGAATTAAACTTAAAAGCTGAATATTAAATTCTAAATTAATCATATTATTCTGCTATACACTCTGATATTTTCCTACAATGGAGATAAATTTTTTATTCTCTTGGTAATGACAGATAATTAGCAGAGAAAAAAAAATCCTAGAAAATGGCCATAGCTATCTGCATACCCTGGAGACTCATTGCAGAACACAGAGACCGTCATCCTAAATTCAATTGTTTGAAATTGATCAACACTATTTTGTAGTGATATTTGCTTTTTAATCAATTTTCTATGTAATATCATAGATATGTACTGGGGCTTTACAGAGAACTAATTATGTTTGTTACCTCTTTGGTTGTCCAAGGTATACCATGCATTTGTGATGTTAGGAAGACAGCCCAAAAAAGACAGATTATTAAATACTTAGAGAAAAAACATATTATAGTCAGTGGTAGCAATTAACCCTTTTGCTAACAAACACATGAAGGAGGCTGAAATGGACTCTTTAAAAAAAAAAAAAAAAGAATTTCTTTGTGAGGGAGAAAACATTCTGACAAATCAGTAATAAGGAATATACATAACTAATACCACAGTATATAAGTCCATTGAATCAGTTTGCAATGTTAAGGCATACCCTTGCATCTATGGGCAAATAAACATCAAATTATTCCTCCATTTTGTTAAGTCCTCATCTATGTTTTTAAGTCACATGTGGTAATAACATTTTCCACATGGCTGCATTCTTCTCTTGATCTGTTCTGACTTTTGCTAGGATATTCTGCCATCCCTGATTTGCCTGAAAACTTCAGAAGCCAGATGTGAATTACATTTTTAAGTAGCATCCCATACCATAAAGATTTCAAACCTCAAAGAAGGTACTGGGAGAAAAGCCACTTCCTACTGGACTGAGCATTCATGTTATTGAAAGATTTAACTGCATCTTCCATGTGTGGCTTTGAAGGACACAAGAATGATGTACAGGAATTGATACTGTATTTAATAAAATTTAAAAATGCTTGTTTTGAAGCAAAGTATTTGGTAGTATTCAGACTATTATTGTCGAACTGTCATAATTTCTTGGGTTTATTTGTTTGTTTCAAAGTATATAAATACAACTTCTCTGGTAGAATTTTAAACAACTATATGACTTCAGCTTTATCTACATGTAGGGAAAAAATAATTCATATTTCCTTCCCTTATGCCAGAAGATAGTTCGATTTTCCTCACTAGTTAGTTGCTAGTGGAATGAGAAAATAACAGATAAAATAAGGTTTTCTGCATGGAAATGAACATCTGTTATTCTTAGAAGAATTATGAAGTTTTGCATTTCTCATTGAAAAAGAAAATTAGTTGGAAAATTGATTAAAACGAAAATGAAATATTGCCACAGACTTCTAAAATAAAACAAACCAGTGGAAAAATCACATTAAAATCCCAGTTAGAGACTGCCTAGGAAGAGAGAAATGTTTGAGAGATCACAGTCTTTATTCACTCTGCATAGCATCTGAGAAATGCACAGTGGTCAACTTGTGTAATGCACAAGCCCACTACAGGGAACAATCAGGGTTATAATGGAAAATACAAATAATATTTAAATGAGGTTCAGTCAAAAGACAGTTCCTCTTTTCTGTGAATACAGGCAACAAGTTGAATGACAATGAATGGAGATCCATCACTAAAAAAATACTTCCCCTTTCACTACAACAATTAAAAAAAACCCTAAAACATTGCAGTCAGCTATTTTCTTTAGATGTGCTTATTTTATTTGGCCTTTAAATCTTGTTACCTTCAAGAACTCAAGAACCTTCAAGGACCTCAAGAACAAAAGGAGAGTCTATGACCTTTGGAAGAGGTGACAGGTCTCTCATGAAGACTATAAAGATGTAGTGAAGCTATGCAGGGGGAAAATTAGGAGAGCCAAAGCGCAGCTAGAGTTCAACCTAGCTACAGCTGTTAAGGATAATAAAAAATGTTTCTATATATTCATTAACAACAAAAGGAGGATTAGGGAAAATCTCCCTCCTTTATTGGATGCAGAGGGAAACATAGTAACACAGGATGAGGAAAAGGCTGAGGTGCTCAATGCCTACTTTGCCTCAGTCTTTAGCAGTAGAACTATCTGTTCCCTGAACAGCCAGCCTCATGAGCTAGAAGACA
>VZZY01003565.1:0-14986 GCA_013400335.1 Eurystomus gularis | reverse complement strand
ACTGCATCAGCCAATTCCCTCACTGTCCTTGTGTTAAATCTTGTCTTGATATACTTTTGTCCAGAAATAAATTTTTTTCACTTTTCAGACTGAATGTTCACCTCTTCTGTGCAACCTTCTTTTGTATACTTTCCATATACATTCAGTTTCACAACTTCACGATGGTCACAACATGTGTGGCACGGTTTTGGCACATCAAAAGTACAGTTTAAAAAGCTACTGCATATGTTTTATGATCATTTCCAAAAGATATGAAGTGACAGATTTTTGACATTTGCAAACTAAATACTTAAAACATGACCAAACACATCTACCACAGATTAAGCTTAGGTTTTTCTCTTTGGAATTCATGATATTTTTGACAGTTCACTGTCAGCATGCCCGCATGTCAATATGAGCTATTTCCTGGCAGAGGAGAACTATGCGGGTGAAGTGTATGACATATTCAATAACAAAAGCCCTTTTCCACCCTAGAATGATCTCAGCCACTTAATATCCAAGATAGTCAGTTTTTGGGTAGGAAAGTTTAAAAAAACCCTACCATGCTGACAAACACGACAACATATTTACCAGGGAGATGTTAGAATTTATTAAGAATAACTTGCAGCAAACTGACATTTCAACATTCAGTTTGAATAGCAACTTTCTGTGTTGGTACAGTACCTTGCTCCAGGCACACCCCAGGCTTCATGTCTACCAAAACCCATAAGGAATTGAACTTGTGGTCTCATGCCTCTCAAAACTGGCACCAGAAAAGGTTTCTATGCTGCAAGACAATAATACTCAAATCTGAAAGCTACACTGCTCTTTAAATAACTCTTCATATCTTATTGCACATTCTTACCTAAAAGCCACACTTCTCCATTACACCGTGTCTTCAGCACTCCAAAGGTTTTCTGTCCTACAGATTTATTACAATTAAAGTTTTACAAAGCCAGACACAGATATCCTTCCCTGATGCATTTAAGATGTATAATTAAAATGTGGTAAAACCTTTCTATGTTATGAAGACCTGTGCCAATGCCTACGGCATCCTTGGGAAGTTCCATCTACATCCTGGAAAGGCTCCTAAGAATCTGTGACCCTAATAATAGCAGACATGTCCAAATGCTAGTTCCCATAAATGTCACAGGCCAAATTCCACAACAGTATCACCTGCAGTGAAAGCTACAGGTATGGGATAAACGTATAAAGTATGACTTATACAAAATGAACTTACACGGTACTTTCAGTCACTTGACATACCCAAACACACTTAAAAAATTGTATTTTACACTAGTAGATTGGCACTCAGTGGGTTTGCAAAATGTCTAGGTTTGCCAACAAAATGGAAAAGAAAATTTAGCAGGAAACAAGGCACTGGAAAGAGCAGGCAATAAAATGGTCACATCCTATATATAAGCATCATGGGATCTGCTTTTTCTTTTGTCGCTCCTTTTGTCTTTTCAGGATTTGCAAGCGATTTTCATGTTGGACTCTCTCTGAAGACCAAATCTATGCAGCACTCGAGTACTTCATTGTATTTACAGGGATTTATAGGGACCTCAATAAATTACAGGAATCCAGATCCACAGGCTTANAAAATGTCTAGGTTTGCCAACAAAATGGAAAAGAAAATTTAGCAGGAAACGAGGCACTGGAAAGAGCAGGCAATAAAATGGTCACATCCTATATATAAGCATCATGGGATCTGCTTTTTCTTTTGTCGCTCCTTTTGTCTTTTCAGGATTTGCAAGCGATTTTCATGTTGGACTCTCTCTGAAGACCAAATCTATGCAGCACTCGAGTACTTCATTGTATTTAGAGGGATTTATAGGGACCTCAATAAATTACAGGAATCCAGATCCACAGGCTTACCATTACATCTGGTTATCTGGTTTATGGTGTTATTTTTTTTTATTTAACTGCTTGTTTTCAACAAAACCAAAGACTTAAGACACAATGTAATGCATCCGCATGTAAAGGTAAAAATTATGTAGAAAGTGCCCAATAGATTGGGAAATAACCCTACATTCTGTTTATGTACAATAGGGCTAGAGACACTCAAAATCACATTCAGTAATTTCTTCCTCAATTTTCAGAAAACAAAGTGCCAAATTACTCCAAGTGTCTGAGATTAAGAATTAGCTAAAGACTGGAAGATCGAGTCTCAAAGATGCTGATGATAATCATATAAAACTGTGACTGTTCCTCATTATGTGACACAGGTATATTACCCTGAGTCAAAACCTCCTCTAATTCTCTGAAGAGTTATTATTGTTGTTCTCTCCCACACTCAAATTTGCTGAATTATGAAAGGGGAATTAAACCTTTTTATGCTATTTAGTCCCACCTCATCTCTAAAAATTCAACAGAGAATTTCATCTGTTGCCTTTGCTTGCAATCTGACACAGAGGTCTCATTTCTGGAATCAGCAAGCAGCTGGGCCCAATTCTGTGACCCAATCCTTCCATATGCCTGTCGCATCCTCTCCGTAATTTTCCGGCAAGCAGGCCATTCGCTGTTCCACTAGGATATACGGATCCTGTTCACACCACGGATGAAAATATTGGAAACTAAAAGTAGATTTTTTTTTTTGTATGCATAGTCCCAATGAAAGATGAAGTACTCACAGTAATCTACTGGGGGAATTCAGCCAATTACATGGCAATCCAGGTAAAACACACAGTCAGTGAGGTAGAAAATGCTTTTTAAAGGGGCTTTTGGCAATTAACAGTTTATTTTTTTTTATTCAAGAGGCTGGTGCATTTTGCTGGTCAAAACCTCAGGTTTTTTAAATATGACAAGCAAAACATAACACTCCAGAGGAACAGCAAGAGAAGAAAACATCTTCCTGAAAATATTGGTTAAGTATCGAGAATGGGACATTATCTAAAGGGAAATGAATTCATTTCCTAAAAGCCTTCTCAAAGACTGGTGTATCTAATAGAGGAGCGGAGTTACTTGACCCCAGCAGGCAGAACTGCCCTCCAGAGAGTGAGATATAATAAGAAGCAGAGGGCCAAGCTATATGAAAGGGTCAGGCAACTCATTTTCAGAGACCGGTACATAAAATCCTGGCAGTTCTTCATTTTTGATCTTCTCAGCAGCCGGATCTTTCTTTTACCTTAGGGGTCTTTCCAGACAGTCAGTATTACTGACCCTCAGTTGACAAAATTAAATCCTAGATGCTCATGGAGAATTTGAAAAGGATCACTGTATTTATCTTAGATTCTTCTTGGATTATTGTCCTGGTTCGGCCAGGACAGGGTTAATTTTGGTGGAGCCAGGTTACTCTATACCATGCTGACGTCATGCCCCAGTTCCGGGTTCCAGGGGTCGGCTGTTGAACGCACACGCGTGCTTGGCTCCTTTTGTCCCGGGTATTGCCTTTTTCTGTGTATTGCTTCTCTCTTGCTATTGTTATTGCCTTTGCAATCGTTTCTTAAGTGTTCCTGCATTAAACCTTCCTTATCTCAACTCAATAAGGCACTTTAAAACCTTTTTTTTTTCTTCCCTGTCCACGGCCCATGGCAGAGGGGAGGGGGTGGGAGCACCCACAGCTTGTATTACACCAACACAATTATTCAAGATAATGTTGATTTTTCCTTAAGGGTATTGACATTTGCTAACGTAAGAAAATACAAAGCCCAGGGTTGGGGAAAACAAGTTTGGTAACTGTAAAACAGCAAAAGTTCCTGTTTTGTACTATCAGCACTACAAGGTTTGTTGATCAGTTCCTGACAGTGGTTCTTTTTATACTCTATAGCCTTTCAAAGCAGTCTATAGTATTTATCATTGCTATAGGTTTAAAGCTAAAAAGTGGGCTTGATCCCACCAAAATCACCATTATTAACTTACAAATTACCAAACATCTCTGTCCCCTATCTACATACTGCTAAGGGGTATGGATGCCATTTTAAAGAGGTGATACAGAAACACTATGCTAGGAAGCACATATTAATTAGTACAACACACATTTCCTTTTTCAAATGCTAAAAGAAAAATCCATTCCCTTAAAAAGCACCTGCACCGAATCTAACCACAAGACAAGAATCATCCATGTAACTTTTAAAAGTACTTCAGAGTTGTTTCTCCATAATGCTTACTCAGTGGCTGTTCCACAACCTTCTTCTGCTTTAGCTTAATCATCTTCTGATTTCCAGGATAAGTTCATTAACTTTTTTCATCATTTCTATGCCGCTTTGTGTTTAAGTCAGCATTGTCCTTTTGCTTAAGAAGTTCCAATTCTGCCATTACTTTTCCTCACTTAATATATTTATGAAAAACAACAGCTTTTCATTTACAGAAGAGCCTTTTTATTCTCCTCTCATGACAGAGGTTGTGCATAGTGATGACCATCCTAGTAGATCTTCTCAGAATCCCTCTGTCTTGAAGTCACAAGAATTGTCACAGTTATAAATTTTGTGTGCCTCTATGTACCTTCAAGTTTTTCATATAACCCATGTTCAAAATAAAAAAAAGCTTTAGTTATCATGATTAGCATTATTTACATAAACATTAAAAATCTTCTTCTCAAAGCACAAACTATTTATTCATTGTAAGTTTGGGAAGAAATACAAAACCATTAAAAAGTGTTAGGAAATACATAAGCTATTTAATTAACCAAGTATGAAATCTCATCAGATACTTGTATCCTACAGTACCTCGAATCAAGAGTGGTAGCCAAGAAAACTCAGTTCTCCAGAGGTATGATTATCTCATGAGGGCTAAATTATCTAAAGTCCTGATACTTAAGAAGAAAGACAAAACATGGAGCTCAGAAGGCAGAACAGTAGTTTCCAGTGAATCAATGAGCATCATAAGTTATGCACAGTAATCTGTCACTCTTTAAAATGCTTAGTAATGACAAGCAGATCAAAAAAACACTTTAGACAGTGTTTTTGATGGGGGTCGGGAAAGGTGTGACTCGCATGAGAAATACTTCCACATGCACAAAGAGAACAAAAAGGACTTCTTCAAATATATCAGTAGCAAAAGGAAGAACAGGGAAAGTGTGGGCCCTCTGCAGAATGAGGTGGCAGCCCTGATCACCGCGGATGTAGAGAAGGCAGAGTTGCTGAATACCTTTTTTGCCTGGTCTTCAGTGCTAAAACCAGCCTTTGTGAAATCCAGGCCCTGGATGTAGGAGAGAAAGCGTGGAGGAGGGAAGACTCTCCACTAGTCAGTGAAGACTGGCTTAGAGATCAGTTATGACAATTGAATATCCACAAGTCCATGGGCTCTGATGAGATGCACCCAAGAGTGTTGAGAGAACTGGCTGATATTGTCGCTCTACCACTCTCCATCATTTTCACAAGATCGTGGCGAACAGGAGAGGTGCTTGAGGACTGGAGGAAAGCCAATGTCACTCCAGTTTTCATAGAATCATAGAATCATTATTGTTGGAAAGGACCACTAGGATCATCAAGGCCAACCTTCATCCTAACATCTCTCTAGCCACTATACCACAGCCTCAGGTGCTACATCTACTCGTTTTTTAAACACCTCCAGGGATGGTGACTCCACCACCTCCCTGGGCAGTCTGTTCCAGTGCCCAACCACTCTCTCAGTAAAGAATTTCTTCCTAATACCTAATCTAAACCTCCCCTAATGCAACTTGAGGCCATTTCCTCTCATTCTATCGTTAGTAATTTGGGAGAAGAGACCAACACCAGCCTCGCTACAACCTCCTTTTAGGTAGTTGTAGAGAGCAATGAGGTCTCCTCCCAGTCTCCTCTTCTCCAGACTAAAGAGCCCCAATTCCCTCAGTCGCTCTTCATAAGACATGCCTTCCAGATCCCTCACCAGCTTTGTTGCCCTTCTCTAGACCCGCTCCAGCACTTTTCTGCAAAGCTGCTTTCTGTCCCATCAACTTCCAGTTCTTACTGTTGAGGTTATTCTGTCCCAGGTGTAACACATACATTTATGTTTGCTGAAGTTTAGTTCTGTCCCCTATATCAGTTATTTCCCCCAGATTGTTTATTCCCACTTGTTTATTGCCCATGCTGCCTGCATTCAAGCATGGATACTTGGGATGGGACTACAGTCACAATGTTTTCACCAGGTGAGATAATGAGAGCCTCTCCCACCATTCTGTTCCCCAGATGCTTCCTTATGGCCTCCCATTCCCCGCCTCTGATGTCATCCTAAATAAAGAAGTTTTCCAGATAATTTTGATTTTTAGGCCTAAATGCAACAGTTCAGACTAGGAACAAAACAAAGTTTCATGCTATAGGAACACAAATGTGCCTGAAATGATTACCATTGCTGTAGAGTGTCTTTCTCCTCCTTCCTTTACTTAAAATAAGCTGACATTATTTAGCTTATATTTTAGAAGTAAATTCTTAGACTAAAACAAGGCCCCAAAAGCAAATTTTAGATTTCTAATAATAGTATTATGAAAGAAATGCTGACAAAACATTAACTATTATAGTATAAACAACAAATCATGATGGTATTATGAAGCATCATAGCTACAGAAACCATATTTGTGTTAGTTCCCATTCATTGTCTGCTTTAGATCCTTATAAAAGTATATTATTTTCCAACACTTTGAGTATCCTCTATAATCCCTGGACATAGGATAAAGTAGAAAATCTGAATAGTTTTGTGATTTGATTGGATTTTTTTTCCATATAAAAAGACTAGTAATGGGGTAAGATTCAAAATGTCAAAAAATACATTATTTATATTCCATTTTCTCTCTTTATTTGCCTATTAATTTCTCTCTTTTCATTTCTAGGCATTAAAAGTGGTATAAAATGATCAGCAGTCAATGTAATATGTCTCTAGTCTTGCATCAGCTCACGTAGTGGGCCTAAGAAATTAGCTATGATTTCAGGACTTTATATAGCTCTCATTATCTTCTTCTGCAACAAAGGAGGTTTAGAAAAGCGACATCTGTCCTCTTGCATATTATACTCTAAATGTAATATAAACCAGTCATATTAGCACTTACCTATAGAATTAGTGAAACAAAGCTCTTAATAGAACAATTTAGTACAGACTCTTCATAAATTAAGCCAGTGTCATGCCCTTTTTACTCCCAAGGAATTGCTGAATTCTCAAAACAACCCACATACTTCCTGTAAAAATAAAGTGGCAATGTGGCTAAACTGGAAAAAAAAATAAATTATAGTGTTTCCCTTTGGACGATAGGCTTTATTTGCTGAGTTTATAAATATGCATATACAGACGTATACCCTAACACATTAATTATCATCCTTTCTTCCCAATCAGAGCTTGAATTTGTATCAATCCTAGTTCCATTTGCTTTTACAACTACTACTCAGCTCTCCCTTCTCTCTAAGCCTTCTGAATCCACTGCTTATAATCCTTCTAAGCATACTCCTCTGCCAGATCCCTCTAAGACCATCTTGTCTGCTTTCCCATCTACCTGTCTGTATCAGCTAAAGTTTTTACTCAAGCCTTTAAAACTGTGTACTGTCTCCACCTTCCCAAATATTTTGCCATATTTATCGAGATGTAGAACCCATACATTTGCTATTCTAGTTTGTACCTTTGACAGACTGAAACTTGTTCTCTGCGTTTCTACTGTTTCCTCATGAGGTCAGAAACAACATGAATAATTTTCCTTCCTGAACTGCCTATTAATTTACTTAAATACTGTAATAACATAAACACCACATCTTATTTATAAGGCAGGCTCTTATACCTACTCGTCTGAATTCTCTAAGAAGACATCACATTAAACATGCTAATGTACAATTTTATCTTTGCACTTTAAATTCCTTAACATTTAGTGTATTGTATCCATCCTGCAGTGTAAACTCACCAGAGCTTCCATCCTTTTTCTCAGCTATTTCAATTTTATTTTATTCATTTCTGACAGATGTAATTTTTGCTCACTCATATCCACCCATAATGCTACTCAATGAGTGTCCCTTAGCCCATTGTTCTGGTCATAGTGTCCCTTTATTTGTATTCCTTTACCTTGCCCTTTGCATCAAATTTTAATATTTCCACCCACTCTCAAGGCTCTTTCTGACCTACCTCCACCGTATTACCATTTATTTTAGAGATGCTGATGATCAATGATGCTAATCTCAAGCCCACTTACTAGATTTTCAACCACTCAGCTCTGCTTTCTCGTCTGTGGTTCTGCAGGCTGAGCAGAAGCTCCCTGTGAGCATTTGCTTAGTCACCTCATTATCCTTCGTCAAATAGTGCTTTTCTGTAACACCTGCAAGAAGGCTTGACAATGATTAGACTGCCACAATGTTAAGAATACTTTTCATGTCTCCCTGTATGACTGAATTCTCCTATATTCTGCTCTCTTTTTGGTGTCCTGCATAATACGTGGATGCAAGCACTTCAGGTAATAATAGTCTTTTTCTTTTGTACTTCTCTGTATAAGCAATTTTCTCTTACTACAGTTCTCAAGTGCTACAATGATACTAACAAATAATACTCAAATGAACCTACCACTTGCATTTCAGTGGTACAGTTTGCCCTTGGGTAGTTCTGCTGCTAATTGTGTTCTAAAATTGTCAGGCTATTAAGCCATTAAGGTTGTTCAGGAAGACTTTTTCGGAACATTTCTTGAGAAGTCAGGAAACCCGTATGCTACATGCCAAAATGGCAATTTGGTCCCGGAAACAGCAGTTCTAGAAGTCTAAAAAGCAAGGTTCCTGATCAAAGCATGACACGAAGTGTAGGCATGGCCCACATTGTCTTGACTCATTTCTAATTATGTATAATGAATCACTTGTCAGCTAGCAATGTGAACCAAGAATTCTGAATCTGAAAAGTTGGAAGCTTAAAACCAAAGGTTTTGAGTAATACTAACTGAAATGATCACCTAGATATTTTCTTCATAGCTCTTCAATCCTACTGGTGGCAAAAAATAGTCATGACCATGTCACACTCCCACATGAATTCCTTTCAGCAATTTTGCCGTTTTATGTGAATTCCATTTTGGGGATTGAATGCTTTTCCAAAGGGTAGAAAAGTCAGAGCACTGTGCACGGTCCTCAGTCATTTTGTATCTAGGCCTTATTGCAACCTTCTTCTAAGAACTTCGCCAGGACTCCCTTGGATATCTCTGCAGTCACATGAAGCTAAAAGAGATCAAGATCTATGCTAGAGTACAGTGAGAATCAGAGGGAAAGGTTGGGAAAAAATGGAAATGAGAAGTAAACCCATTGCTGTTCATTTGCTAATGCACAGCACTGTTGAAAGGGTTTATCACATAACAATGGCGTTTTAGTATTTTCAGAAGTTGCACTTTTTGTAAGTGCAAGAGAAGCCAGAAAGCTGAATATCACCTGCAAGGAAAAACAAAGTAGGATGCACTGTATTCTCCTCGCTCTGTATTTCTGTGTGTAATTTTTTACATACATTTTCAAAGAGGAGATAGAGGGTTATTGAGCAAGTTGACTTTTCCATGCTTTGGAAAATTATACTTGACAGATATTGAAGTAGAATTATCAGCAGTTGGTGTTTTTGACCTTTTACATGTAGCTGCCATCACTTTATTAATTCTGTTTGGGTTTTTTTTTTTAATAAGAATGTGAATGCTCACAGCATAATAAATAGTTCAAAAAGCAAAGAAGAGGTGTCGGTTTATGAGATAAACCAGCTGCTGTCCGCTCCACTGGCTGCTGCCTGCTCCACAGATATGACTGATGACACATTGCTTTTATTCTCTCCGGAAACAAAAAGCCCCTGGTCATGTGATTTGATAAATCACAAAAAAGAGGAAATGAGAAAAAAACCCTATATTTTCTCTTAATTACCACTTCTTTTATAACTTTCAGATTTCTTTTTCACAGCATTCAAGTAGCTTCTAGGATTACTGCATCTCAGCATCTCAAAAACGCGCTTTATTGTGCTTGTTTTTGCGACCAGATATTACATGCATTTTCTAGACAAAGAACGTGGCCAGTCATTATTTACTTTATATAATATAAACCTTCTGAATAGGTAGGTAGATGCCAAGGCCAGGTCCATAATAGATACCTAGAGATGATCCAAGGATAGGTAGAATATAACATCATTTTAATTTTCAAGCCTGTAGAAAACTATTAATACATAGAATTAATGAGTATAAAATGATAAACAAACTCTGCTGTGTCACTGCTGAGCCCTTTGGGACAGATTTTTTCACTCTGATTCTGTGAAAGACTATGAAGGCTTCCAATGACCGCTCACAAATATATCTGTCTTCATGGGATAGTGATAATTTGACAACTGCTAAAAAATACTGAATCAAAGTTCTGTACAAACCACACTAATAACAAAATTATTTTTTATGTTCGTACTTCACTGTTTCTTTTTTCCAAACCCATGCAAAATGTCTTGCTTTCTGATATTTTTCATTTTCTTCATTAAGGTCTTCGACAATTTTGTTATTTTTAATAATTATATAACGTTTACCCCATTCTGATTCCACAGCACTGTTTGCATTTCCGCAGTATGTGGGACTCACTTGTGACAGACCAGACTGACGTATTTCAGTAGGAACTTTAGTCAGCCTATTTCCAAAAAGGAGGACGATACCTTTTTGAGGATGATACTACTACTTCTCAATCTCCCCCATTCTCAGTTTTTAACTTTGCTCTGGCAGAATGACTCAAATCAGATCTAGAACAAACATATCCATTTAAAAATTGTAGCCTGGCTGTTTCTCCTCTCCCTCTAGTGCTTTCATCTTGGTTTCACAGAATTGTCAGCCTTTACATACAACAGCTGCACACAAGCAGTGGCAAGGGGAGACTTCAGTGGCTACAAGTGCTTCTGCTTCACATTATACTATCTCATCATAAGGTGCATGTTTGCAAAATCACAATACGAATACATCCAAATCAAATGTTGACTCCATTACAGCACAAGGCCTGAAATAAGCATCAATTAAAAGATAGACTTCTGACACAATTGCGTAGCATCTTTTGGGAATGTATGCTGTTATCTAACTATCATGCCTCTATACTTTGCTCTGATTCTGCATTGGTCCCCAAATAAGGGCCCACATCGCCTTTCCATACACAGCACATTGTAAAAATCTGCAGCATGAACACATGAAACCTGAAAAATCTGAATTAACTCCTGCAGTAATCATCAATCATGCATAAGGTGGCTATGTAATAAAAATTAAGTACAGCAAAGCATTACTGAGAAATACTAAGTACTGAACATACCCAGCAAAAAGAAATTCCAATCTGTGAGAGAATATCTTCACATTTTGTGACATCTATACATTTATAATCATCTGATGTTTGATGTTTTGCATTAATATATTTATGGCTCAGAGGAGCTATACTAACTTCAAAAATGTTCATCCTGCATAATAATTCCATCAGGAACAAAGACAATGAAAGGTATTTCTGTTGAAGTTTATAAAACCATTAAATTCAGTTATGAAGCCCTATGCTGTATAAGAGATGCTCAACTTTTCACAGAAAATAGGTAAAGGAGAGCTGTCTCTGTTGGAAGAAAGATAAAATGATACAAGCAACCTATCAGGAACAACGATGCTGATTCATGTTGTAAACACCATTACAGTGTATGCCTACCAGAAAATTTAGACATTTAATGCATCAAATTTAGCTTTTTCTTTGCCTTATCTATGGGGTAGAGAGCTTTGTACACATCTCCCAGGAGATAAAAATATCCAGGTAAAACCCTTTCAAAAATACTCCTCACTTATATCCTGGAAACCAAATTTGAGCCGAAGAAAGTATTATTTCAGGATTTTCTTTTCAGCATTTCACTAGACCCTGCATACACGGAGACAGGGTGCACTGTAGCTGTATAAAAACAGCCATTGTGCCACCTTATCTAATCACAGTTACATGAATAGAAGCTTTGAAATTTATTTAGATCACATAGTCAGCATGAGCCCTGAATAAGGAAAATGTGTAATTGCATAGCTCAGGGGCAGATTCGGGTATACACTGTGACCCAGAAAGTCACATTTCTGTCCCTTGCTTCCTCCTTGCAGTGGGAGCAGCCAGAGCCAGGCATGCACCAGGTGTACTGACATGCCCTCCTGACAGCCCAGCTGCCGTGAGCGCTGGGGATGAAAGCCATGGTGGCCTCTTATTTCTGTCTCCGTGAGCTTTCCTCCATTAGCTCACAGAGGTGCAGCAGACTGGGGAAACTGTGCCTGAAAGGTGGCTGCTCCTTTCTTCCCACGACTAGCAGACAGACAACACAGTCAACCTTATGTTGTGCCCTCAGCTTCAGAGGCCCTGAAGTAAATAACTTCAGCCCTTGGCGTTGTGTGTTTTCGTATCTAAGAAAGGGGATATTTACATGCAATGAGATTATCCCTACTTTTTGTGTGACCAATTCCTCATGTGCTACCCTCCGAAGCCAGGAACCATTTCAATTTTGACACTCACTGGCTTTCAAGAACTGTTTCTGCATTGAGTGTCCCAGAAAAGGATGGGCTGAGGTGAAGGGGAGATGATAATCTGCAAAATGCATAATGGAGCAATGTCACAGCTTGTTTTTCCCCCTGCTAAGAGGGCATATAACCAGCAGTCTAACCTACAATGCACAATTTCTGTCTCTGCAGTTAGTCTTACCTTAAGGCAGAGAAAAGAAATCTTCTTATTATAATATTATACTACTGACACCATAACTAAGGCTGAAAAAGGCTATTACTATTGCAAATGACTTCAAATAAGGTTCCTTACTCTTTTTGAACTGCTATTCAAAATGCAGTATCAGAAGGACATTAACTCTTTGAGGAATAATTGCTTCATCTACCTGAGGCTAAAGATAGTGGGCCAAAGCCTTTCCTGGTTCACAAAGTTCAATTTAAATTGAGAGAACTACATCCTTCACTGCCCTCACACAAGACAGAAGGCAGCAACAGAAGAGAAAGCTAAGGGGGATCTTGTTGCTCCCTTGAACTACATAATGGGAGAGTATAAAAGAGATGGAGCCAGACTCTTCTGCTAGTGCACAGTAAAAGGAAAAGAGGCCCAACAGACACAAGTGACAAAACCAGAATTTCCAATTCACACAATGAAGGTGGTCAAAAGAAGAGATTTCCCAGAGAAGATCTGTGATATCCATCCTTGGAGATACTAAAAATCTGGTTTGAGCAACCTCCTTCAAGACTGAAGTTGGTCCATATATTCAGGTGGGTGTTTGGTCAGATGACATCCAGAGGTCCCTTCTAAAACAAATTATTCTGTGATTCTACTATTTCAGCAGCACTATTGGTCTGTTTTGCTACTGCCTCAGATGTGTGTTTCAGTTTTGCGCTGGCCTCGGTTGAAACCTGCTCCCCAGCCTTACCCCTCAGATCACGCCAATTAAGTCGCTGTGACTCCAGACTAAAACATCCCAATGGGATCTGGGTAAGCTGTCTTCACAAAAGCCATCTAAGCACGGATAGGCCTTTAATTATCATTGCCGAGATGATATAATGTAAATACAGACTAAAAACTGGCTTTAGTGAAAGTTTTCTATCAAACAGAAATCTGTTGGAGAAAATGTCTGCTTTGGGGACATTGCTGGAGAATGGAGAAAATGCTTACTTCTTTGCATAAATTTGTGTTCTGTGCATGGTAAGCTATGTTATGTTCTCCATGAAGAAGACAGAAGTTTCTCTTCTATACTAAATGAACACTTAAAAGGGATTGATCTTTAACAGAGCTTCGTTTTTCATTTTTTCATTTGTGTTTTTTTTAGTTTAGCAGACAGATTTATCCTTTAAAGGGGATATCCCAGCTTCTCATTTTAAAACAACTGGGGCAGACCTGTCTCAAGATAAGAATCAACCAAAAGGAAAATTATAATTCCCTTACCTTAGATACAGGTTCTTTGATTAACTCTCAAAATGTAATTTGTACACAAGCATGTTTTCAAATGAATGCCTGTTTCTAGCCAAGGAGGCAAAAAGTGACTAGGAACATATCTTAGCATCAGCCTTCTAGTGAATATTCTCATTCACTATTAATTTAACATTCATTAACAATAAATAGCAATTCTTTGCAGGCTCTTGATGTGAATTACTGCTTTGGCTGTTCTGATTATTTATAATTTCATTATTCATTACTAGGTTGTTGCTACAAAGCACTTTGTTGTGACATTGAAAAAAAAAAAGATATATATATTACAAGAAAATAAACCTCCAGAGAGCAGACTTTGGTCTCTTCAGGACGACTGGTTGAAAGAGTCCCTTGGGAGGCAGTCCTGAAGGGCAAAGAATTCCAGGTAGATTGGACATTCTTCAAAAGGGAAATTGTAAGGCACAGGAGCAGGCTGTCTCTGTGAGCCAGTGGGGGAGAGACCAGCCTGGCTGAACAGAGAGCTTTGGCTGGGACTCAGGAAAAGAAAGAGTTATAACCTTTGGAAGAAGAGGCAGGCAACTCAGGAGGACTACATAGATGTCTTGAAGGTATGCAGGGAGAAAATTGAAAGGGCCACAGCCCAGCTAGAGCTTAACGTGGCCACTGCCATAAAAGACAATTAAAAATGCTTCTATAAATACATTAGGAACAAAAGGAGGATTAAGGAGAATCTCCATCCTCTATTGGATGTGAAGGGAAATGTAGTGACTAAGGGTGAGAAAACAGCTGAGATACTTAACACCTTCTTTGCCTCAGTCTTTAATAGTAAGACCAGTTGTTCTCTGGGTGCCCAGCCCCTGAGCTGGAAAACAGGGATGAGGAGCAGAATGAAGTCCCCATAATCCAAGAGGAAATGATCAGTGACCTGCTACAACACTTAGACACACACATCTATGGTGCCAGATGAGATCCACCCAAGGGTACTGAGGAAGCTGGCAGAAGTGCTCACCAAACGATTTCCCATAATTTATCAGCAGTCCTGAGCTAACTGGGGTGGTCCCAGTTGACTGGAGGTTAGCAAACCTGACACCCATCTACAAGAAGGGCTGGAAGGAAGAAATGGGCAACTACAGGCCTGTCAGTCTATTTCAGTGCCAGGGAAGGTTGTGGAGCAGATCACCTTGAGCAGCATCATGAGGCACCTACAGGGCGACCAGGTGATCAGGTCCAGTCAG
>VZZY01003564.1:34115-63678 GCA_013400335.1 Eurystomus gularis | reverse complement strand
TCTCTCTTTCTCTCTTTCTCCCTGTCCTTCTTTCTCCCTATCCTTCTTTCTCTCTCTCTCTTTTCTGTGTTTTATTCTTTGAATACGCTTGCATTTGAACGACACGGTTAAGGGTGGCCCCAAGGATAATAACGCCCGATTGTTTTTGTGAGTGATTCAGGGTTACTGTCCCTGTTGAACAAGAGCAGTTTGATTCAGTTGGTTTTTTTTTCCTTTAGCTGCTTATAAACTTGGAGGCAAAACTGTCGAAGAACTGAATCTGCTGCTGTGTCTGTGCGATTAGTGTGAATCCCCAGGGAACGGCCCCCCGGTGACTCCTGTCCCCTGGGGCACGCTGCAGCCGTCCCTCGGTGACCGACCAGCTGCTGCTCGGTCTGTGTCAGCAGGGCTGCAGGCAGACAGGCAGCGGGGAAAGGCAGCGGGCTCTTGGGTCAGGGATGTGACAGCCTCGGAGTGCATCGGAATTGCTGTTGCTCCTGAACGCCTCTTATTTATGCGCATAAACACCGCCGAAAGGGCAGGCAAGCACACACACACAGAGCACACACCACCACCCCAGCTAAAGTCCACATTTGTCTTCATAAGCCCTTCCCCAGCTCCCCATCCAGCCCAGGAGGAAGGAGGGAACGACTGCCAATTACTTGTGCGGAGGGGAGCCAGGTCTCCATCCATTACCGCGTCCCCTGGGGTGGCGGAATGTGACTTCATCTCTGAGGGACTGACCTGGACACTGAAAGACACCGGTCTGAACCGGGGCTGGGCTCTCCTTATTTATCGAACTCATCGCATCAGAACAGCCAAATCATACTTCATGTGGATTTCTGTCTTCTTTTTTTTTTTTTAAAGCCATATGACTTATTCTAGCTATTTCTAGAATAAGTCTCCTTATTCTAGAAGGGAACGGGGAAGGGATGGGGAGGGAGGAGGAGGAAGGTGGGAGACACCACCGCTTTTCGCCAAGTTGCTGAGGAGCGGGCGGCTCTAGGAGACAGGCCCCAGCAGGCTGCCTTTCTCTCCCTGCCGAGAGCGAGGAGCCAGCCAGGAGCACGCACGGCGGGGCTGATCCCGGCGGCGGAGGGAGGCGGGACGCCGGGCTCACCTCCTGGCCCGGCGGAGGAAGGCGCGGGATGCTGCTCCACCTGGGATGCGTGGGGGTTTGTCCGCGCATCTCTGCGCGGCCCCCCGCTCGCCAGGGCGCGCTCAGGCCAAGTTCAGCAGGTGTCCCTGAGGGGAACGCTGAGGGCAAGGGAAAACGGCGCAAGCCGGGGACGGTGGATTTCTAGGCTAAGCGGTGACCCGCCTTCCCCGCCATGTGCCACCAGGCTTGCTCTGCCCTGGGGCTGGGGCGCGGCTACGCCAGCGCCGGGAGCCCGGGTCCCGGCCGCGCCCGCAGCGGCAGCACGGGCANGAGCCCTTCGCCGTGGCCGGAGGAACATCAAACCCCTCCAGTACTCTTACAGTAACTCCTGCTGTCCACGTGCTTATTCTTGCGGCCCGAAAGGCAGAAAGCTCCGTCACCCTCCCTCCCCCGCCCCAAGCCCCAGCTGCAGGCTAAGGAGGTGAGGACCTCTCGATGGTCTGAGGGTCTTCTTGTCTCACCTCCTCGCTCTCTGCTGAAGGCAGGGGATGGCGGTGGGCACGTTGCGTGTGCAAGCTTGCAACGTGCATCCTGCTGGATTCTCCTCGGTTTGGCAAGCAGGGGGTGAAGGAGTCCCTCCCGGCTGGGGGGACACCACCTGCCAGGTGGTCCTCGCTCCCTCACGAAAACCTCCCGGGACGTGGTCACCCCGGCAGCCCGAGGATGACCGTGTGCTGGGGGACACGACAAGTCCCCCGGGCCCCGGGGAGGCGCCCGGTTGCTGGCGGCTGCAGGGGCGGTGGCTGCCCGCTTCCACCCGGTCCCTCCTGCTGCCCCCGGAGGCAGAAGCTGCGGTGGGGAGTCGCAGCCAACTTTTTCCCTCTGTCTGATCTTCCGGAGGTGCGAAGACGAGAGGGAAGGAGGAGGAGAGGATTGTTTTCGGGCACCGTTTGGTCTGTCGCTTATCATGCCCGAGAAGGAAAACTTCCCTTTGCGGTCCTTGGGACACTTGGGGTTTCTTTTGGAAGAGCAAACTTGAAAGCAACGCTAAACACTGCAGCCCCTCCTGATGCTGCCCGGACCGTAACGCCCGCTGCGCTGCTGCAGCCGGTCTCCACAGCCCCCTCTTGCTCCCCCTGCCCCACCGAGCCGGGAGGTGCTGCCCAGGGAGGTCCCCAGGGCTCGCCGAGGACCAGCCCCCTCCTTGTCACCAGCCCCCGGCGGCCCCGGCAGCATCCCCTCTTCCCGGCCACACGCAGCCGGCTCCCCAGGAAGACGGCTTGAGCCAGGCTTAGCCTCGCATGGGCCTGGTAATAGATTTTATCTTAATGTTCGCTGTTATTTCTATTCCTCGTGGGTACGTCCAGCCTCATGAATACTGATGGCAATAAACTCGCAGGCTTTGAGGAGCGAGTTCATTGGCGGTACGACCATGCTGTAGCCCTACTTTTATGGCCCAAGATGCTCAATAAAGGGAAGGAGGCATATATATATATATATATTTGTATATATACAAAGCATTTACTTGTCTCCCGTAGTTTCCTCCAGCTTCAAATGCAAGACATAGGCAGTTTTCCTTAATTGACTGAACTACCTATCTCGAGAAAGTAATAAAGTAACCCCTTATTCCCACAGTGAAACGATTTATAAATTAATTACTGTAACCCATTGTATTTGATTTCTCTTTTTAGGATTCCCCAAAGATGAATATACTGAAGCTTGGGATATTAAGCATTACTGTCTGATCACAGTTGGCTGTATATCCCGACTTAAAATTTTAAAAAGTTAATGTTGGTCCTATAGAACCACTCACTCTAAACCTTCTGGATATTTTCATTTCACCACACTTTAGCTTAACATTTTTGCGTCTCATTATTTGTCCTACCCTGAGTGTCAGTGAGAGCATTGAGAGAAAACCTACAGTACAGGTGTTATTTGGTGAAGTTCGCAGGAAGTCAACATCCCATTCAGTGTAAAAGCCATTTTTCCCTTAGATGATAAAAATCAACCTTCAGAAGAAAGAAAGAAAAAAAGCCAAACCAAAACAAAACAGAAAACAACAACCAACCCTTTGGGTGAGTGCACAAAAAGTATTTCCATGTCCTAATGAGGACTTTCCTTACATCAGCAAAGACCTGCTAATTACTGATGTACAAACCGCAATAATCGCTTTTGCAGCCAAAGTGTAGAATGTTGTCGTATTAAAAATTGAAGCGCTTGATAGTGATTTAAGTCCCAAGGTAGTTCACCACGTCCCCTTTCGGGAAAGCAAGGAGACCGGAGGAGCCAGGCAGAGGTCCGGTGGAAAGCACTGCAGGTCCCGTCGCCAGTAAAGTTTTTCGCTCGCTCTTTTACGTGATGCGGAGGAATTAAACAGCACACCGAGAAGCCCCTCCAGCAAAACACCTCCCAGACCACGCTTCGCTTTCCACACCGGCTCCGCGGGCAAACCCGCTGCTGGCTTCCCCCCCCTTCCCCGCCCCCACCGCAGCCTCTCCCCCTCCCAGGACGCCACATTTCGATGGGGTAGCCGAAAAGAAACCCTGCCTTCCTCCTCTCAGAAAGACCCGGAGGGGCCGGGGGTCGTCAGCCGAGTCTCCTCGCCCTCCGGGGTGCGCTCGGCTGCCAAAACCGGGAGCGGAGCGCTCGGCTCCCCCCGCCCGAACCAAAACAACTTCCGAGGGGCTGGGAAGTGGTTGCCTTGTCATGTAACACATTGCCCTGATTTATTATAAAATTTTAACGAAATCATGCATATTTTAACAGCCTTTAATCACTGCATGAAAATTTAATTCATGGACTGTAGCGCGTTTAAATAAATGAAGTGTTAATTCATTAGGATTAATTAATTTGTTAAAGGATTGTGTGCAAGGTTAAGGTGGAAGAAAAACTCTTTGTTAGTTTCGCGTCTTAATCACCAGGTTTTGTTAACAATGAAGGAGGGGGGGGACGGGAAAGCCGCGACGGGGGGGTCCCGGGAAAGGGCAGTGCCGGCGGGAGGAGAGAGCCTGGATCGGAGGAGGAGGAGGGGGGCAAACCTCTGCCTCCCCCGGCCTTTTTGTCGTACCTGGGGTCGGGTGGGCCAGCGGTGGTGCCCGGGCCGGTTAATTAACTTAATCCTAGCCGAGCAGGTGGAGGCGGGCGCCGACGAGCCCGGGAGGGAGGTGATGGTGGCAGCGCATCCCCTCCTCCGGGTAGGGGATGGGGACTTCGCGCCGCCGTCCTGACCGCAGCTGGGAGTATTCCCCCAACATCTGGAGCCAGCTTTAAACCGTCCGGGGGAAAGAGAAACACACCTGACCTCGCGTTCAGTGGGGGGCGGATGGCCGTGGAGCTGCCCAGCCCCACGGGCGGTCCCCGCTGGCGTGCTTCAAGGCGAGAGTGACACGGGAAGGGGACAGGGACCTCTCTCATCTGCACCCGGTCCTCGGGATTCCTTGGCACATTTCGCCGGCTTGAAACTGGCACCCGATGACCTGGCTGATGAGCAGCAGGTGTGACTAGTGGCCGCTCGGTGGGTTTTGACATTGTCCGTCTGGCTTCCCTGAAAAACAGCAGACAGCATCTGCACCGCCTGTAAGAGCAGTAGAGAGGAGAGAACGCTTTCTACTGAGAAAAGCTAAAAAATCAGGAATACTAAACTCCATTTGGCTTTCAGGCCAGTTTCATCCTCCCTGCTGTCTCGCGCTACATTCACGATGGGCAAAACACATGCAGGCTTTCCTCCATGCCAGTTGTGCTTTTCCCTCCATCCTTCGGCTAGTGAAGATGGCTTTTCCAGTCAGAGCTAAGGGACGCTGAGGTGGTAGCTCGATGTTGGGCCACGAAGGTAGGAGAGACAGGCCACCCCTTTAGGCCAGGCCAGACAGGCTGGTGGCTTGTCTCAGTGGTACAGGACCACTTGCAAGGGGTTAAGGCGCAGGAAGGGCCAGACCTGGGTGAGCGACCAGAGGGGAATTCTTATCACCTCTGACTGTGGGGCAGTCCTTTGGATAACCGTGAACCCCCACATCAAGCTACCTCGGAGCTGTTTTTTCTCTCATCCAAACCTGTAAGGGGAGAAGGGAGAAGCCTTGGTCAAGCAGTGAGGAAGGAGTATCATCTTCCCAGTTTGCGACACATTTACCGCAAGCAGGCTACAGAAAAGGTGTGTAAAGAGGTGTGTGTTTCAAACCAATGGCTGCTGGGAGTCAGAGGCAGGGCTTCGAAGCTGTGCAAGAATTAGGATTGGACTTTGTTGGTTTAAACTGTCTTGAAACGGCATTAGTTTGTGAAGAAACTATTATAAATGAAGAAGACAGAAAGAAGGGAGATGCCAGTTTGCACGCCTTGTATTGCGTATACGAGCTACGCATTGTCCCTCTTGTCCCTTTTTTAAAGATATTTTTGAAAGAGTCAACAAAGCACATTCAAAACCAAACACAGCCCAAGTCAGTATCTGGTGCTGGCAGGTAGAACCGTTCCAGCAGCCTTTCATCTGAGGAAGCAACAGCAAGCAGAACTGGGCCTTCACAAGGCCTTCAGGGAATCTTGGAGAAGCAAGTCACTTGCCAGACCGCATGTAGATAAAACTGCTGATAACAAGGTGAAAACCTGACCTTGGTGTTCCTGCTGTTAGGCATAACCCAGCAGATTTCACTGGCAAGGAACTGAGGCTGGTAGAAATCTCATTCTCTTGTGTTACCAATACTCCTGGAGCGTGTTCTTGTGTCACAACCTGCAAGTCACCTGGTATTTAATACAGTAGGTATTATTAGATGAAGTAAAAATTCTATGAGCTATTAGATGTTACTAGACCTCATAGATCTCATCTCTGCATCACTCTGAAACATCTATTGTCTTAATCAAAACTGTAACAGTTCAGTTTTAGATCTTGTGTATCCCAGTTCTACATTACTACATAAACTAGGTAACTATCATAAAAAATTAACAGCAATGAACTCTCGTTTAGGCCCTTTTATTCAGAGAGCATGGCAAGCGCAGCAGGAGATTAAGCAAGCTCAGCACTGCCAGAAGGCATTCTGGAGAACTGAAACCCCACGTATGGCCAACATGTTTATGACTGAGGAGACCCTACTCATCACAAACAACTTCAATTTTTGAGTTGATATTGCACCAACTACACTGTCGAACTTCAAGCCAAAAGGAATACAACCTACATTAGCCAAGTAAGATATGGAATTTAGTGTGGTAGTTGTTTCAAAGGCACTCAGTTGAAAAAAAAGATAAAACAAAACAACTCCCCCCAAAACCAAACCAAAAAACCAGACTGAGATGCAAGAATTCAGATGTTCCAGCTTTACAAGTTGAGACACATAAAATGCTCCTACTTATAGCACCGGATGCAATCACAGTCAGCTCGCTGTATTTGCCGCTGAGATCGGAGGGTACGAGAGAGCTTGGAAATTACGTGGTTATGGCTAACTACGGTAACTCTCTTGCCACAAGGTAGGAAGCCCAGAGCTAGGAGCCTGTCGGTGCCAATGTGTGTTCTCCCACAGCACTTCCCATTGAAAGGCCAGTACTTGGCCTGAAATGCCTCACTCTCTGTCCCTGCTTGAGAGTAAGATAGGAAGTTTATGAGCTTGATCCTCAGCATTTTCAACCTTAGGCTCAGCTCTTGCATCCCTTCAAGTTGCATGACATGTAAAATCATACCCATATATAAAAATATCCATATTGAAGAACAAGCCCATAAGCGGTGCTCCTCTCCAAAAGACTAGAAAGTAGCATGGAAAAAAAAAGAACATTTTCCTTTAGTTTGATTTCAGATATGATACCAGTTGCATCCATGTTCCCACCACTGAAAATTACTCATGTATCAGAAGCATACTGGAGTATACAATGAAGTCTAGAAACTTGCCCCCCCCTCTGAAACCAAAGTGAAACAATGACCTTAACACCTTATTTACTGCATATTTGCAGATGTTTTGCAATAAAAGGATATTTCAAAAAATTATTAGAGATGTATTTGAGACAGCCTTGCCTCTTCTCCCAAAGAGTTAAATCAAGATAGCATTTTCGGACTTATTAATAAAACTAGTCAAATCAAATAGCAACTCATGTCCAGATGGTTTCATCAGCTCCCTAATTTCTGAAAAATAAAGAGTTAAAACTGAATAATGAGCCTTTTCTGCAAAGATCAAAGTTGATATGGTATGCTGGAAGCAGCAGGTGAAAGCACAATGCCGTCTTGCCTGTCACCAGGAGAGGATCCTTGAATGTACAGCTTGAATGATTAATTTTCAGTAAAGCTGTTTCTCAAAAAATGTCCCACTTCAGAGTGAACACACCAATTGCACGAACGCATGCACACATCACAACGTGAAATGCAGTTCTTGTTCAAACTGCTTACGGGACTTAACCTGACAAAAGATGAGCCAGCTTATTGAAATTTTCCAAGCGGCTATCACTCTTTGCAAAGGGACAAAAGGCAGCGTATGGATTTTTCATATCACAGGTATCGATGAAGCGAGGATGTCTGTTTGTAAGAAATGCCATCAGAGGCCCATATAGAAAGAAAAACCTGCATCTTGCAATTAAGTATGCCCTTAAAAAAAATATCCCCAAACTTAAACACAATAATGCAAAGAAACCAATTTTGCTCTGCTGCTTAATTAGGTCTCCTGCCTGTAGTAGGCCATCACATTATGTTGACCTATGCAATACTTTATGGAAGAGTCACCTCCAGAGAGGCCGAAAGCCATTTCCATCAACTGTATCGATGCTGACACTCAAACGGTAATATGTCTAACAAGAGGGAGGAAGGGAAATTTGATTTTTGTGAACAGGCTCACTTTCACATTTGACAAAACTTAGATCTTTTCCAAAATACGACCAAAAAGTTTCCCCATTCTCTTTGTGCTAATTCAATATTTGAGGCAACATCAAGGATTACAGTGCTTACAACATGTTTTATTCAATTCACATAGAAAAGCATGCAGTATTAATGTAAAATGGTACAGTATTAATGTAAAATGTTCAGTGCACATTAGGTAAACAAGTCATTAGCATACAAACCCATTTTTACGGTCTATACAGGCATACTGAACACATTTAGAATAACAATGCTTTTGGAGAACTAAATTAAAAATTGTGCTTAAAACTCAAAAAAGACAAGCTGTGTTTGCAGTGTTAAAGAGGAGAAGTTTTCTAACTGGAGTGCTGTAACCCTGAAAAGAAAGAAGCCATTACCTTACACCCACTTAAAAGAAGAGTTTCAGCACAGTACAGTGCTACAAAAGAGTCTGAGCAGCAACATTTCCTCTGGGAGGCAAGTTTTATGGCAAAACTGACATGGTTTTACAGCAACTTCATGAATCCATAGGATATATAGCCAGGAGCTGCCTTACATGCACAAAGTGTAATCTTTAGGAATGGGAAATGCAACCTTTAAAACAAATTCTTACATAAGTGACTTCTGTGACAAGACCACTTAAAACTGTCCTTTTCAAGGAAGTCATTCACTGTGCTCACAACTGGAAGAACATATAATCTGAAAACTTAAAAAAACCACCCCAAACCCCCAAGTAAACAAAATGCCCAGCCAAAGAAAATCTGGAATGGCTCTTCCTTAGGAAAGAGCTTGTAATGGGTGAGGGAACGTTCAGTTTTTATAGTCAAAAAAGACAGGATCAGATGGCATGGAAGTTATTACAAATCAGTGATCACCTGTAAATATTAAACATTTGCAGGCTGATGTCTTTGAGGCACATTTGATTTCCAGTACAGTCAGTTTTTGGTGGTTTTCGATGGACTAGCACTGGAAAGGGTGCTTTGAATTTTCCTCTTGGTCGACTGACTGACATTTTTATTTTTCCTTTCAGCTATAAAGGAAGACACCCAAGGAGGATTAAGATGACTGTGCAGGTCAGATGACATCTTTAAAACGCAGGAACCGAACTTTTGTTCCTCAAACAATCTTTGTGAGTTACTGAATAGTGAACTCTGGGAAAAGTCTCTTTGAAATAAACAGTTTGGAGGTTTGATATCATTCGCCACTACATTTTGGCCTGTAAACAGCGGAAAGTGGTCATTCATATCTGGCTCAGATGGAGAGAGGATGGAAAACATAGCAGGTTTCCAGCCAGCTCTGTCACCTGCTAGATTGCTTGTCTCTGGACCCTTCATTCCCTGTTCCTCAGTCATCTCTTCCAGCTTCTTCTCAGTTCCATTCAGAAGCTTAGAGCACTCTGTTGACTTCAAAGAATTATCAAGATCAGAGGACTTGAAATTATAGCATGGACTCTTGCTGTTGTCTGATTCGGACATCATTGAGTCCAGCTCGGAAATTTTATCGAGGTAGGCAGCATCCATAGATGCCTCACTGGAGGTTCTTGTGCGATTCATCTCCGAAGAGCACAGAGTATGTAACCTTTTAGGTAAGCAAGAACTTGTTTTATCACTGGACGTTGCTGATGTCTCATCCGACTGACCAGCTACAGCTACTGAATTTTGCTCCGATTCATCAAAATCTAGGTTCTCAGCAAAATTTGTTGTGCAGGTTCCCCAAAACCCTGATTTTCCTGTAGTAAAACAGTTCAGCTTCTTTTCACTATTACAGCTGCTTGTGCTGTGTTCTGGAGAATCTTTGCTGCAATCATCTGAAGTGTCACAAAACTCTTCAAATTTCAGTTTTCTCAGGAATGTTGACGGCTTCCTTGCATTTTCTTTTCCATCAGGAGTGTTCAACCGAAGGCGACTGAGAGACAGAAAAGGAGTGCATGGTGGTGGAAGATCATAAAGTTCTTCATCCTTATATGGGGTACATTCCTCAATTTTGTTCCACTGCTCTTCTAAGGAGGTATCCATATTTGTAGTACTTTCATCCAGGAGTACCCCATGACATCCTGAAAATAGTTCTTTCTTTGGGGCAAGCTGGGTATTTGAGCCATTTGAACCATCTTGACTAGAAGAGCTTAAACAAGTTCCATCACTTGTCAGCTGTTCAAAACTGTCAGGAGTTTGACTGGTAGTCAAAGCTTTTTTCTCCTCAACTTGGGTTTTCAAACATGTTGTATCTTCACTGCTCTCAGCTCCTTTAGCATCTGTGGAAAGCGCTCTCTCGCTAACAGCGCTCACTGTCTGGGCTCCTTTGCCTGCATTCTTCAGCTGTAAAAGCTGACACTCCATTTCTTCTATGTATTTATCACTTCTTTCCAGTGCCTTCTTCAAACGGTTCATTTCACGTTCGCTTTGTTCTACTTTGGACTGAAGCGCAGCTACTGTAAATCTACCAAATCTGCAAGAAGTAAAAAAGAAATAAAACATTAAGCTGGAAAAAGACATTCTTGTGGTGCTTTGCGAGCTCATTTTAAGATAGAGCAAAGCTATTAAACATCGTGTTAATTTGAAAACAAAAGTCAGAATGTTTCTTTGCGAGTCGTGGAAAAAATGAAATCATCATATATTATGTACTGGTGGAGGTGAATACCCAAAAAGCGAAAATTAAACTATTAGTAGTAGTAAGGCAATGACGAGCAGATTACCCTTCCAGGGGCTGGTTCTATCAGTTCAACTCAAATATGCATGAAGAATTATCCCCTAAAACAATGGCAAAGATTTATGATAACATTTGAACAGTGGTCCACATCTTGAAATATTTACATTCAATCATTTTCCTACAGTACAGCAGTGTTTTACAATACATTTCTTACACAATGTCACCTTGTCAAATATAAAATGCCAATAGGAAATTCAGAAATTGTAGTAGTCCTTTGAGGTGTTTTAAATACTTATACAGACTATTTCAATTATGTTCCTGTTAGATATACAGCTTTTCCTCTGCCATCGTGCAGATGGTACTTCCGCTAGCTTCAGAACTACTTGGTTTTTTTGAGCTTTACAATCAGGACAATCTAATTTCTTCCTTGACCCCAATGCAAAAAAAAAGCCACTTGTGGTTTGTGAAAGTTACATGTTTGTGGGGGCTTCCAGCTTGAGCACATTTTCAATTGCCATGATAGGGGCTTGCCTCCTCCCCATTCTCCACCAGCTTTCAAGACTGACCTTCCCCAGAGGGCAGGTGAAGGTTTCAGCTACATGCCCTGACTGATTCTAACCTGTCACTGACAGGTGGGCACCAGGGAATTCCCTGCTCCATTCCTGGCTTTCAATTTACAGAAAGAAAAACAATTAAAGTTCTAGTGTTATTAGGAAGGAGAGAAGGACCTGCAGCCACCCTACAACTCTGACACATAAGGTTTTCTATTACAAAGAAATGACAATTCTGTATGTGGGTTTACAATAACCTCCACTTTCCATCTTCCAGCTCCATGTTACAACTTCACATATTCACTATTCCAGTGCAAACACTGCCTGAAATTCCCACCCTGTTTCTTCGTCTGTCTGTCAGTCCTTCTTTCAGCATCTTTCAGAGTCCCAGGGAATTCCCACTCCCTCTTCCCCATTCCTTTGCAAAATGCTCCCATTGCAACCCAGTGAGGGCTGAGGGTGGTCTCTTGGTGGACCGTGACTATACTGACAAAAGATCCACGTATCTATGCAGGCATCTCAGCAAAGAACTGAACCGTAATTTGTTTCTTCAGCTCCTGAGCCCAAAGCAGTAGGCAACTGCTCTATGCCGAAAACTACAATACATTTAAGAGGGCAGTTGAGGGGTATCACAAGCCCCAAACAAATCCGGCACAAGTGACCATATCTACTGCCATATTTCAGTGTTCAACTGCTCCTGCATATTTAAAGGACTTTGAAGATTTTGATGCAGATGGTTCAATGAGGGGAAGATTCATACCACAGTCCAAGTTAGTTCTTTCACAGAACTGCTACCTGACCACTTTTAAGATCTGATCAGCCTAAGCTCCACACAGTTCTGGTATGTGTCACTCACGGCTTTGCAGACATGAAATGACAAAGTAGTAGCTTTATATTTAGGCGTGTTCATTTAGGAAAATTCAACCCCCCTAAAACAAACTGGCTAGATTAGAGCTCTATTAAGGCAAGGACATCCCCCACCTCCACAGTAGCTCTATCCAATTACCTCTGTCTTCATAAAAATGCAGACAGACCATTTTTCATTTGCCTACTCTATGGGTAACACGTTTTCTCAATTGATTAGAGCAGTTTCTCCATTTCTGGGGGCATGTAAGAGGGAAATGGGAGAAAAGGTGCACAAGACTTCCCCTCTCTCCTCTATGAAACTAGACAAAAGCAGAATCACAGACAGTTCAGGAATGTTTCAATCATATTTTCAGGTGAACTGGGTTACAATGAAATAAGCGTTCCCATACAGAACACATTTTGGCTTACTCCCTCCTTCAGTAAAAGGAACCCAGGTTTTGGTTTAAAATACGGAAGGAGCCACCGCAACACAGCAGGGTCCAAGCAAGACCCTTCCTACTTCCAAGGGTGATGCAAATTATTTATTTTGCCTTTCTCTAACAGACCTGTTCACACAGCCTTACAGAAGCAAACCCTACACTGCTTAATAAAGTATACAGAAATGCGGCAAAAATACAATTTAGCTTCACAGCCAAGAGATAGATGGGGAAAAATGTTTATACAAAACGTGTAAGATTTTCTAGGGTCTGCTGTAACAGACACTTTGACATAAAAATTAAACATGTTTACATTTATATGCATACCTGGCAATTCCTTTTTAATGGAAGAATGGTGCAATATGTTTATTTAATGCAAAGAGCATTAGTGACAGCCTGAGATTTGCTTATGAGGAAGAAGCGCTGGATTCTCAAGTGCAACTTTTATAACGAGTGTCCTCAGGTTAAAAAAAAAAACAAAACCAAAACAGGATGCTCTTCAAAGCCAAATAGCATCACTAATATGTTAATTGTTGTAGAGGGATGTGCCTGGGAATTTTAGTTTCCAGAAATGGAGCATAGGACATGCTGCTTACAAACGGTTACCTCTGCAGTTCAGCACCAGGACAGTAGTTGCTTTCTGTTCCTCCTTTGAGACTTGCATGCATTTATTTCCCAAATTTTAAAGGACATGATTTTAAAGACAGACATACTACAATCCTAATTACAATTACATATTTAGACCAATTCCTCCTTCCCAGCATGACATAGGTGTTTTAGTGACTGATCTGGCAGGTCAAACAGTTTAAAAGAGATGCATGTTTTGGTTGAAGAAGCCAGAACCCTTCCCAGCTCCCCAAACCCAACAACTCTCCTAAGACAATTACTCTTTTTTTTCTTTCCCCCTTCCAATGTGCAGTGAGCTGTGCCACAGCCAAAAAGTTATGGTCTGATGATAATAATAACAGAATGCAGTACAGTTACACACACACACAAAAAGTTTGGCTTCACACTCTAGATATTTTTTTTTTCCTGAAGTATTTGAACCATTTCACACTTGACAACAAGTTGATACATCCTTCAGTAGAAATTAAGTTATTTGGTACACGTGTGGTGAAGAGCATTTCATATCATGAATGAATGTGGTAAAGAGCATGGACAAGGTCTCTTCAGTGTTAGGGCCTTGTTCTCTAGTTGTATCACTTAAACAACGAGTCTGTATCTCACTGCACTTGTTTCAAGCACATCCTTTCTATAGAAAACTGAAAGCCCAGAGAAAACTAGTGGTCACTCATAAAGTGAATAGAAAGACATTTCAGGTGAGATCTGGATCCTTCAACACTGACACCTAGTGACATTTTACATGGAGACTGACAGCCTCCAGCGATCACTCTGGAAGGAACCAGGTGTCCTACAGGTCTATATCACAGCTGCCATCTCCAGGCAGGTGTACTGGGTATGTTACAGTGTCTCAGGTGGCACTAGATGTTCAGATGAGCACTTGAACCTCATATTTCAGGACCTTTCCTTATGCAGAGTGCTTCTTGTCCCAGCATGATTCTAACTTGACACTAATCAAAAAGTTGCAGTCAGGTCTCACCTACAGTGAACAAGATGAGCTAACATTATAATGTTTGAGTAACCCTCTTCCACATTATTCTACAACTCCTCCCTCAGTTAGGTTCAAGTACTCTTGAAGATGCCCATTTAGAAACCATTTGGGAAGTTTAACACTCTCTAACCTACAAGAGAACAAAATTTCTTCAGTTGGTTCTTCTCATTTATCAGTACTACAAATTCATCTTTAGGGTTTTATTTTCACACATCAGTGATCACTGACTGTAGCAGATCTGTCTAGTTGAGGCCTTAACTTATAAACCAACTCAGTTTAAAAATCACACAACCTCACACAAACATTTCCCTTTGTGGATAGTAAGCAGCTGCAGCAAATCGTTTTCCTGTATAACCTTTAACAGAAGACTGGGGCTGCAAGGATGCCAAGGAAGATGACTTTCCAGTTCTAATGACCCGATGGCCCAGACTGGGGACTACAATCATCCTCTACATCAACTATGAAAGGTGATCTGCAGCAACACCTTGACAATATCCCAGGTTATATACAATTGCATCATATTTGCATAGGCATGTTTAACAAGAAAAATCAGTTACTGCCAGACAGGGGCCTTTTCCTAGCAAGCCAAAAAAAAAAAAGTCAACAGATACACCTCAAGCATGTTGCTGTATTTAACATCTGAAGCCACAAATCTAGATAAGATAAACGGTAAAACTGGAGAAAGGGAAAAAAGCCCAAACAAATCAACAACAATAAAACAACTCCCGAAACCAGAGAAAAGAGGTAATGCAACAATTTTATGCATGTTACAGATAGTTTTTCAGACTGGGATTTTAACTGGCAGAAGAAATTAAATATTTAGGGAAAAGACTCCTAGGAAGCCTAGAAGTCTGGTTCAAGCTAATTTGAATCTAACCATTCATAAAATACACTATACCCAGGAGTAGATGGACTTGCCAGTTATTTTCCTTCAGGTAAAAAGCAAACACCCCTTTGCCAAAAATGCTTTTAGAGCCATTGTGCCTTGCCAACAGACCTAACATAACAGTTTTCTATTTTAAGTAGAGCTGGAAATAATAGGGCTTTATCATCCTGCAAAACTTAAGTTTTAGAAGTTTTCCTGTTCTGTATCAGGAAAATGGAAGTCACTGAAAATCCCTCAAGAGAAAGAGCAAACAAAGAGCAAGTAACATGCACCAAACAGTCTGATTTGCCTGAGAAATGGGAGACTAGTGCAGGTCTTCAGTAAGAATCCGAGCAAGAAACTTAACTCCACTTGCTTTTCAGATCTATGTCCCAGCTATGATGATATGGTGTTCTGGTGAAGGTCTACTCTCAAAAATGTTTCAGGGGAAAAAACCTGAATTGATTAATCAGCATCACCAATTTAAAAAATTGTGTAAAAATCCCTGACATGGCTGCAATGTCAATTTTATTGACATACATGGCATTTTTCAGCAGGTTTTAATGGATGCGAACAAAGAAAAAAAACCCCAAGACTATGATAAAAGGAAAGTTTTTTATTGACCACTGAAGAAGGCTGATTATATTTTTCCTGTAAGGTCAGAGGTAGAGTCTGTGTTACAAAGGGATCATTCATCTGCTATCAATGTTTCCTTTGCTATAAAGCAAAGCTTCCTCAAATAATTTAGGTTGTGATATTTAGCCCCAGTGTCATTATGAACAAAATGAACTACATTTGCAATAAGGGGACTGAATCCTGACAAATCCTTTCACAAATACTTTGATACAAGTTTTAGTTAGTTACCTTGCCAGTTGTTTAAGCATGAATCTATGTCTGACAATCTGAAGCTAAGAAATATACAACAAATGATACAATACAATGGTGGTGACACTAAATTACAAAGATCCATTCCAGTAGCCCTTTTAGAGTGCACTAGAGTTGTTCAGAAAGTTTTTCTAAAAATCGCCTTCTGAACTATTCTGAATAATGTACATTGAAACAACAGTACTGGAAAATCAGCGTGCCTGCACAGAAAAGTTTAATTCTAGTGACAGTGTTGGGCTCTGATGCTCATGCCTTCAACTCTGACTTCGCCAGCAAGGTTAAGAAAACAGTTATTGCAACCTGTGTTCAGCGTGTCGAGGCCAGCTGAAAGACCTTTTAAATATTATCAAAGTTTGCCATTAGAACTGGAAGAACATCTAAAAAATGTCTTGGTGTTAGGTCTAGTCTAAATATTGACCAGACTAATGGCTACAAGGGTGAAAGTTAATTTATAAAATTTGTTAACAACACAAAGATGGGAGAGACTTCTTGCCACCTGAAGGACATGGCTGAAATTCAAAATAATTGTTTAAAGTTTGACATGTGCATCAAAGCATCAACCTAAAGAAAGCCAGTAAACGAGTAAAGTCCCTCACTTTGGAAAGGGACATTGGGACAAATGAAAAACGAGGTAGAAAGGTAACCTTCTAAGTAGCACTTTAGCAGAACTAGTACTGGCCGTTCATGCCACAAGTGGCAGGTAAAAGGCAGCAACAAAAAGGGTACTGCAAGATATCAATATAAGATGTTGTAGCCAGACAAAAGACAGTTTTCCTGCTCTACTTAGTGCTACTGAGGCTTCATTTGGAATCTAGTATCCAGTCCTAAGCATAATTGCTTCAGAAAACCATAGAGCTCCGAGTACCACAAAACCAAGTAAATCAGAAGTTTATAGCTTAAGTCACACTTATCTAGAAGAATTGGACAAATTCAGTCTAAAGGACATGACTAGTGCTGAATGGGTGAATCAAAATTGTTAAATTTAAGGTGTGGAAGGCTTTCTTCCGGGAGAAATTTTTTATTGCATATACTTAAATTCCTGTACTACACCACTGAGCTCAATCAAAGTAAAACCAAAGCTGAAGATAGCAAAAGCAGGGCACAAACGTGGCTGTCTGTGCTCCTGGAGTGTTTGAACTGTTTGTGGCCCAGTTGCAGCCTGATTCAACTTATGTGCTCAATTCCCATGCACAGCTGTAGAGCTGGCATGGGCCAAAGGTCATTCCCAACAGGCAGGTAGGACATGACTATTTGTTCTGGAGACTGAAAAATAGTTTAATAGCTGGCACCCAGGTTGCAAAACAGACCTTGACACTGTCAAATTTCTAGTAACATTTAGCTATACCCCTGTTTCTAAAGAAGAAAGCAACTGGCTTTAGGTCACACTGGCAAAAGATGGGAAATTGACCCCAATGCAGTTAAAACTAATTCTTCACACTCCCACGCCTCTGATACCTACTTTTTCTGACCAACAGGATGGCAAAGCATGCACAAGCTAGAAGAAACAGAAGTTCTCTCCACTGGGGAATTTAACTGTCATCAGTAAAGTAAAAATCAAGTTAGATGATCTGGTCCCTTCTAGCTCTTATTTTCTAGGATTTATTTAGTTAAAATTATCTACTTTTCAAGTTTGTCATCCTTACCAACTCACTCTTGAATCTTATGGGAAAAGATAGTCCACGCCATTAAAGCCCTCTCCATTGCCAAGACCTTAAACAGGACACTATCTCCCTTAGGGGATTTCAGGGCAGAATGTACTTTTATGCATTTAACTGCACAGCACAAGGAGGATCATGCATCTTCTTTCCTGTGGTCTTGAATGACAAGCAGTCTGGCAAGCAGGCTCTCTATAAGGATTAATTTCATCCTCCAACTAGTGAGTTGTGAACTAGGACAAAATCCAGAGCGCTCTCTTTTCATATTACACAGGTGCCTCCCAACCCCCTTCCTCAAAAGCACTGTATAAACCCTCGGCCAATGCTGCTCTTAGCTTTCCAAGTTCTAAACCCTTGAGAGAAAAGAAGGTAGAAAACCAATAAAAGAAAAGGAACACAACTTTAAAAATACTAACACGTTGCTTCACAAAGTACTTCCAAGGAGAGGTACCTTGGCATACAGCTGTCATCATTATGGCAAAGTTTTGTCTTTTTGAGGTCTTTGTTGTTGATTTTTGAATAATACAAAGTATTAAACAGAAGTATCAGTTCAGGGAATGATGTTCTCATGCTGCACAAGCTCGATTCTACTTATCTTGCCTAGACACAAAGCTATCAGGGACTCTCCTTGAATAGGGAGCCTAAGTCCATGGAACAAAGCCTGAAGGCAGCAAAAGGAAGAACAAAACAAAAGGAAGAACAAAACAAAACCAAATACAGCCAACCAGAAAATCTGCACCTGGTAGCAGACCTTCTACTTTGACCATATAACAGATTTAGAAGTTTCCCAGTAACAAAAAGTTAACTGTAGAATTCAACTAATAAACCCACTCCTTCAATACAGGACAGAAAATGCAAGGAATAGCCCTTGTAGTCATGTCATGTTCCTTCACTGTAGACTCGCTGCTATTCCCCAAGTTGCATCTGTCACCCAAGTCTATGAGGACAGAAATTCCAAAGTCTACCTGGAGACACATATGCAACACCATGTACACCACTACAGTTTTACGTTAAAGTCCTACAACAGTTAAACAGTTTATAAATAAAATATGGCAGCTTTTAAAATATTCACTTACTTTTGGGGTGATCTACTATCAACCTCAGCTTTTAGTCGCAAATTCTCTCTTAAAAGGCTATTGTTTTCCATGCTCAGTTTCTTATTTGCCTAAGGAAGAGAAAAGGAAAAAAATAAGTATACAGTAAACTAGAAATTACTTCTAATATTTATAGGACAAGCTGTTTCTCCTTTTTAAAGACACAGAACTAGAAATGTGACGGCAGGAAACAGCCTTCAGACAGAGACACCACTTAAAAATCACCATGGGAAATGGCTTGCAAAACTGAATAGCGAACAGACATTTTTTATTTATATTCCCAAAATACATCGCAAGTGTCCTATCTAGGGAAATAAACACAGCTATGTTAGTTAGCACAGAAAGTAATTAAGGAGATGTACTAATGGCAATTCCATGTTTTTTTTTTTCCACATGACTAAATACGTTAAGTACATTAACATTACAATGTGCAGGTATCAGCAAAACTAATGTTGAACAGCTTCCCCTATTCCAAATTAGAGTATGATTACTTTGGGTTTTTTGGGTTGTTTTTAAAGCATAGTTATCCCGTGGATGTAAATCCATTGCGACAAGCTATTTGCAGTCTTTCTTCACTTTCTTCCAGGACGTTGTGATTAAGACTCCTGATTCTCAATCCTTCTTACTTCTTGAATTGAGGTCAATTCCTTCTTCTCAGTTCAGCAGACATCCTTGTTAACAAGATACTTCATATAAAGAGAAGTTTTCCTGCCGACGTGTTTCTGAACGCTGAATGCCGCTGTCCTAACAAGTAGGAAATACTCTTTGCACTTCATAGCCTGCACAACCTCTGTATGCTGAAAACAGGACCACCTTTAAAGGTCCCTTCCAATACAAAGCATTTTGTGATTCCATGATGACTCATAATTCATACCCTCAATTAGATGACACCTCCACTGTGTAATAAAAGTATGATCTAGAGTTAGATCCAAATGGACTATGCAAGTAGACTCAGGAGTGAGGTGTACTTTTTCAGAAGCATCAAACATTGCATGAAGAGCATCAGAAAACTCTAAATGCTTATGCAAATACCCCCCAGCAGCCTCTCCAGGTAAGGCTAGGACAGTGGGGGGTAAGGAGGAATGGAGCAGAAAAAAATGCAAACAACCAACCACCACCACCCCCTCCTTTGACATCCCCAACACTACAATATTCCTAGGGGCAGAAAGAGTAAATAGAGACTTCTGGTAAGAAGGAACAGGAAGCGCAGGCCCAAGCCTTGAGTGCGAGTGTCAACTAACTGATATTTAAAAAAAATAAAAGCACAAAAAACTATCCTGAAAGTAACGAATAAGAATCCAGGACACCGCACTTCCAATGGAGCATCAAACCATCTGACAACACGGCCATGACCTTTCTCTCTTTCCAGAGACACTGTTGCCCCAGCCATTCAATCAAATAGGAAATCGCATGACTTGCATTGAGTTGGCAGGTAGGGCATCTACCTGGCACATGGCAAGACAGTACTGAACCTCTTTAGTGTCCTTCCTCCAGAGCACTCTACCTTTGAAGTCAGTAATCTGCAAAGGATCCCTACCTGCAGCACGTCTAGATTAATGAGTTCATGTAACTGCATTATTAATGAGTGTACTTTGTCTAGTATTTCTGCTACTGGGTTGCTATCACCACTTCCACACTCGTTATGACTCCACTCAAAGTAATAATGCTCCACTCAAAGTAGTAATTCTTTTTGGGAGTCTCTCCTCCAGGCCATTAATGATAAAGTTGGCTGCTACGTCCTGACTCAGTCTGGTTTTAAAAAGGATGTGATGGCAACCACATTTTCTGAGGGACCCTGTTTCACTGGGAAGCCATGAGTGATTGAAGCTCCTGGGTCAGGTACTTCGGACAATAAGACCGTTTCTGGTTCCACATTGAGTGTATGTGGGAAAGAGGTCCTGCTGTTCAGACTGGAGTTGGTCAGTGTCTGCTCAGAAGTGAAACAAGGTCTAAAAGAAAAGTCATTTCTAGAATTGAGCAGAGGGAACAGATGGGAGCAGAGTGTTGGACCTGATGATCTTAAATGTCTCTTCCAACCTAAATGATTCTATGATCACAGTTTAAGACTTGGTCCGTAACACCCATCTAAACCTCTACTTGTCTCTAACCCTTAACCAAATTCAGAGACTCCATAAACTTAAAACCCTTTTCTTGCTAAGGCTGAAGTTATACTGAAAACCCCAAAACACACCCCTCCCTCAGTCCCTGATATATTCTTCTTTTTATTTACCTAGCGAAAAGTTAAAAACCTTTGCAACTCCCCAGAAAAGAGGCATTATAGTTTGTTTCTGGGAAAAAAACACAAACAATAGAAAAAAAACCAACAAACTGGGCAGACAAGAACTCCTTTCTGCAAATCCCCTTTTGCCAACTCCAAGTGGCTCTGAAGCTCCTGGGATCCTCTTAGGAGGGCAGAAGATGTGTCCCAGCCTGTAAAGCTGAAGTCTGAGTCTAGCTAAGCTATTGAAAAAGCTAATTTTGGAAACAGTTTATTCCTTTTAGTGTTTACCACACAGTCCAATCAGGGCTAGAATTTGCTTTAGACTTCACAGAAGCAAATCTAGAAGTGTCCCATTAACAACAGAATGGCAGAACAGTATAATGTGGGCCTCTGAGTCTGTAGCACAGGAAAAGTGTAAACACTATTAATGCTTACAAATGAAAAAAAAGTGTCCATCACGGTCCGGTTTTGCAGGAGGCAACCCAGGATTGTTAACAGAAGAAATAAAGATAGCATTTTGAAAAAATTCAAATCCAGTTCTTTCCACTTTGTCTTTCAAATTAATTTTGTCATTTCACTCTTCAGTATTTGAGGTGATCCTTCCTGTGCCCACAGGTAGATTTTGCAAGATAGTTTTATTTAGATGTATTTTCACATGACTATATCCTGCATTCCTCCTTCTGCAGTATCAGGTTTTCTTTTATATTAGATTCAAAATGTACAAAAAAGCTGCAGGTTTCCAGTAAAGGATCTTCTGGTCATAAAATGCTGAAGCTTGTCTATTTTCGGTTAACAGGTCAAGTTATTCTGTCTCAGCAAACTGCACCAAAAATATCGGTTAGCAGGGAGGGCAAGAGTGCAAAATCTGCCTCAGCCCACTATACTGCATTTGGCCACTGAATGTTGCAAAATAGATATATTATATAGATTATTGTAAGCCTGAAAAATCTGGTCATCAATACTGGTGACAAGTGCTACTATAATCCAATTACCCAGTCATAGAATGACAGAGGAGTTGAAGAAGAGTCACATACAAGACTCACTGGAACAAGTAGTAACATCTGACACTTGCAAAGGCAATATGGAAATACTATGATACACCAACAGTCACTGGAATTCAATTTTTTCCTCCTTCTTCTGGATCTATGAAGTACCCAGAGGTCACGCCAGCTCTCACTCCCGTTTAACTAACACAAAACAGTTACAGTACCAGATATCTCAAAAAATGTATTTATTACCTCCTTTAGCTTTTCCACGTTATCCATCACTTTTTCATATATATCATTGGCAGCTTTCAGCTTTTTGCTCCATTCCTCTGGGGTTTCTGGGCCACTGGTACTTGCTTCATTTGCTGACTGGCTAGTTTTCTCATTTTGGCAAGACAAAGCCGATGCTGCAGGATCCAGAAGAGATTTCAGCTGCGTCTGTAAACTGAGATTTTTACCTCTCAGATCTTCCACTTCTTTTTGCAGTGATTCTATTTCATCCTAAAGGTGTCCGAAATTCACAGGCATTAAAATAATGCGTGAGATTAATTAAATAATACTGGCAAGTTCCCACAGCACTTTAGAAACATGGGTTCTGGCAAGCCCAGACGCATGCCTTCACTTACACATATATCCAAGTATGCTTATGTATTGTGCTCTAGGGGGGATTTTAATCAACCTGCACACTCAAGCATAGTGAAGGTTTTAGCGAAAGGAATCCCTTGACTACATAAAGGACCCTGAACAAACTGGCGGGCAGACCAAAGGCTTCAAAGCATGAATCTATTATTAGGGCACACTGTGGGAGGATTTCCTGTATCAAGAGTGTTCTTAAGGTCGTACCCTGCTGACTCATTTGCTGTTATTTGTGAAGGTTTCTCTCATTATCATTCTGAAACATCACATGTTTGGATACTGAAAGTCTCAAGATTCAAAATGGACAGAGCACAGCCTGGAAGAGGGTGCTCCAGCCACAGGAAAAGTAGCAACATCTCAGGGAAGACTCTCAAAAATGTCTCTTCCAAGCTCTTAGGACAAAGCTCTTAGCTGTACTGGTCTAAAGCCACAGAGAAACAAAAACCTTCAGAAACCCATTGTTAAAGGGATAAAAGAAATAATTTATCCTGAAAGCACATCTTCCACACTGTTCACTAACCTAAACACTTGAGTTGCTCAAGGTCGGACTCCAAGGGAGGCTGTATATGGCATTTACATAAATCCAAGGCATACTTCCATGAATAAGCAAGTTCAAGCCTGACCCACCAAGCATGAAAAAAACACATTTTAAATTTAGTTTTTGGAAGAGATTCAGGTTCTCCTATGTCCATATATGTGATTTTGCAGCTGATTCAACAGAAAGGCAGGAAACCTCCTTTTCCTGACTCCTCCTTTCAGAGGATGAAAGAAGCTGATCTACAGGCAAGCTTGCCATAAAAGACAGCCCTGACTTCCCCAGTGTTAAGGGCATACACAGTGTCTGTTTCCTTTCTCTCACTCTCCCCCAGAAAAGGTTTCCATGCAAAATATGTGATGTCTTCACACTACTGCTACTAATGAAACAACAGCTGAGAAAAACTAAGCATATTCCTTATTAACACCTTTTCACCTTGTTCCTAAGAGAATACTTTTCCAGCAGGAGGGTGGAGATAAGCTTCCACGCGTTCACTCACTTTCAGAAAACAATAAAGGAACAATGATAAAAATTAACCTATGCCAGAATGTTACAGTGGGCAGTATTATTTAAGAAGGAACATAATCTCCCTGAACAACAGGGAATTACTTCAGAAAAAGTTTTCATTTTTATCGATTACAAAAAAATAAAAGCCCTCAACATCCAATGCGCATAAAGAAAACCCTCCCATACCACCTGGGGGTGGAATTCCCACCAAACTATAGAATTAGCTGTACTTGGGCCAACTGTAGCGTAGAAAGAATACCACCATGACTTCAGCAGGACCACTTCAAGTACCAGCAAATGCCATCTCAGAACCTCAGTCAGAAGGTGGGCTTTTAAGGCAGTTGAGTTTCCTGTAGATCCAGTATAAACCTCTACCCAAATTAAAAACAATGGGACTCAAAGCAAGAGGACCAGTTGCACACAGTAATTTAATACTTGCAGTTCATCTGGAAAGTCGTAACACTGCCCGTGTCCTTACCTCATATTCTTTGTGGAGCAATTCAAGCCTTGTTTTACGTAGGTGTTTTCTGACTGTTGGACTAAATATAGGATCGCTTTCACTTGTTCCTCCTAAAGCAGCACAGGATGAAAGAAACACCAATATTGTTTCTTTTTCAGTCAATTCAATACTAGTAATTCAACTTACAATGCCTGTCATATTATCAACTACAAATATAGCTAACACTGGACCAATCTACTACCATGGGAGATTTAAAGTCCTCTCATTTTCAGAACAGGTTAAACAGGAGTATCTATTAGTGATATTTAGAAAAGTCAGAATCCTGCCTCACAGTAAGATGACAGAGCTAAGGATAGGGAGGAGGAATCAAGCATACATTTAATCAGTGCAAGATAGTGTAAGTTTCTAAAGTGAAATTGTTCAGATATAGTTTTCTCTCAAAATGAAAGAGCAGAGCTGACATTTAATGTCAAATAAAGACTGCAGCATTTCCTAGCTCTGGAGAAGTTCAGGTCCTCATTCAGGTGTTACAGCTTTGTCTTATTTCTGTGCTAAGAGACATTTTTTTTTTAAATAAAACAAAAGAGAGGAAATGGTGAACAAACAAACCCAGAATTGTGAATGAGTATCAAGTACTGTATTTGACAGATAAATATTGACCTATTCTCTTAGGTCAACAGGTTGCAATGCATAGATAGAGTACGTCAAGTGAGATTTTTTTTTTTTTTCCAGTTAAAGGCACCTTACAACCAAGATTTTAAAAACAATCATTAGAGCCGCAGGGTACTTGCTGTCTTTGAATAATCTAACGATTAAGACACACATCATCTGTGGAATTTTTACCTTGTAGCTGTTATGTAAGCTTCTGGAGAGATTTTAATCAGATCTCCCTTAGAGGCTGGTAAAAAAAAACACACCAAGGAAAAAATACCCAGATGTCTTTGGACTCAAAAGTATCTCCTCCAGCAATAAATACCAGAAAGTTATTTCAAAGCCTAAAGTTGTCCTTACCTATAATTTCCTTGCAAGGATTTTCAGGTGTGATGGGAATCCTGCAAGCTGGGCATTGATTATTGTTCTTCAGCCACACTTCAATACAAATGGAACAGAAGACATGGTTGTTGACACAGATGACTGGGTGACGGACCTCTTAGTGTTAAGGGGTGGTAAGGGTGGAGAGGGAGAGAAAACAGACAGAAAGGCACTAAGAATACTTTAAAACTCTTTCAGGTAACAATAGGAAAATACAGTACTCTATCTCTTAGTGCAAGTCTGGTCTTGCAGGAAAGAGCCACTGCTGTTTCACATGGCTAGCTAGGAGCGACCTCATGACTTACAACACCAAGCTCCCCTACTATTGAAGGCACCACAGCTATGACCATTTTTGCAAAACTAAGATCCCTGATTCCAAGAGCTCATTAACACACAGTGTAGCAGGCACCCTTTCTTCACCCCACAACCTCCAAGAACAGACAACCCCTCCAGTGAATTGCATTTGCCTCCCCAGGTAAAAGGAGGCCAAAAGACATGCATTAACTGATTTCCAGAGGTGAGGGAATGAGGGATTGCTTGTGGCAACCACCAACACTTTGCCTTGGAAGAGGTGACAGTGAAAGGGATAGTGTTACAGATTAACTCTAGCCTGCACATAATCAGCTTCATGGAAAACAGCTTTCAAAAGGATAAGGGCTAAAACCACAGAGCTGAAACACGAACCAGCAATCACTAATTCAAGCCTCCTGCTAGATATGCATTGCTACTAAATAAGTCATTACCCAAGAATGGGGCAGCTAACTGAAGGATTAGATATTCCAATCAGATACAGATCGTGTCAAGAAGCTTTGCCCACCCTTCCAAAACAGCAGGGTAAACAGACTTTTAGAAAATATTAATGAAAATGCATTATTCTCTCTTGTCATTTAACTATAAACCCTGTTTGAAAGTGAGTGTGCACTGATGGATGAAATATGATATGGAAGAACAAGTCTTTCCCCTATACTTATGCCTTATTGCAGCTTCTGTTACAGCTTACTGCGACACATTCTTAAGACTTAACATTAGTATCTATGCAAGAGGTCTTAGAAATAATAATTTGTTTTTCCTCCACCCATGTCTTTGCCCAAAAAATGTGTTTTGAGATACAGAAACAGCAGTGTCTGTTACTTTAGATTCTACTGTGTTGGACTTAAAACCCAAGTTCAGGAGAATCCTTCCAGCTTAAAAGAAATTCTCATCATCCCCACGATCTTCCTTTTTCATTCTATTAGTAAAGCAGCCAAACTAAAAAAGGAAAAATGAAATGCTGACAGGAAGAAGGAAGCAACTGGAAATGACAGCCAATAACCACCTGGGAAAAGAGATTAGATGCATCCTGTAGTAATCGCACCCACACAGTGTTGCACAAGCTAAAACACAAGCGATCTACCACTGAAATACACATGGACCTGAATAAAGGCCCAGATTTGTCAGCTTTTTCTCCAATTTACTATATATGCCTCTGTTGCATTACAGGATTCACAGTATTTTCAAGACCTCCAATATGACAGTCCTGGGAGCCAAAGGATTTATCTATACACAAACAGAAACTCACGTTACTGAAGGTGTGAACAGAGAGAGAGACTATGCAATTTCTCAAAATGTCTGCACACTTTCACCTCTAATTAAGGCAGCTTTTTTTGTGATTAATGCAAGCATTAGCACACCAATGCTTTAGAAATATTTAAATATTACAATATCAATTATTTTTTAAAAAATTGTTATTTACTGCTTTGCTAGAAAAGAGCTTTCTCCAGCTTCCCCAACAGTAGCTAGAAGAAGAAAAAAAAGCCACAACTTTTTCTCAAGCCATACTTCTTTCTTACTCAGGAGCAGCCTGAGAATAGTTATATGGATGGTGATGACAGGACACAGAGCAGAATAGCATAAAATAATGCAAACAGGAAAAGACATTTCAGGAGTGCAGGTCTCCCCCCTGGGGAGCAAGAGACCCTCAGTTAACCCAAACCTGACATGGAAGCTCACTTCTTGCAAGTGAATGATTACTCCATATCTCTAGCAAAATAGTAAGTCACATTTATTACTCGCTAGGGTACAGTGCTTCTGATTTACACATCTTTACAAGTTTCATTTCAGGCTGAGGTTTACACTTGTGTTGGCTCAGGATGCACACAAAGCAATCCACGCGACAACAGCAGAAGCTGCTATTGAAGTGTCACACAATGGCTGGGGGTGCTGCTGCCCTTCACCAAGTCCCTGAGCCACTGTCACAAACCCGGAGGGTGGGGGATCACAACAGACTCCTTACTAAAAAAAAATTCACCTAAATTACAGCACAGTTTCAGTTCCTTAACTGACCACAATGTCTAAAAAGACTACATCTTGAGGAGGCTTGATCAGCGAGGCGATTTTGAACAATTTCCTCATTTCCTCCCTGCCCATATATAATGTGATTCCTATGCAGATCAAAATCAAATCCTGTACACATCTATGTCACTCTGAAGGCACCTCTGGACCTTCAAGAAGCATTAACGGAGGAGCAGGTGCATGGAAAAGCAGGCACATGGACACCAGTGAATGAATCCCCAGACATTCTAGGGGCTTTCAACACACACAGAATAGTGTGCCTGAGCCCAAGCAAACCGTTGACATCAAAACCAACAGAAGAGACCTTCAGTCGTTCTAGGACAAGTAAACCTAATGGTCCGATGCAGATGGCTTCTGGTCTGCTCACTAATTATGGATACAGATATGTTAGAAGATAGCTCAGACTGTGTTAAAGGAACATTCAAGTCACAAAAATGAAATTTATCCAAGCAATTAATTCTTATTACAAATGGTTATTTGCACACCTTGCCAATATACCTTACGACACTGCTCACAGAAAATGGGCTAGTGTTCCCACCCCCCTTTCCATATTTCTGCTTCATTTAAAAAAAAAATCAAAAAAAAAATCAGTGGTTAACACCATTGAATGAGTTTCTCTTTGATATCTCTTTTTACCCTCCTACCATTATGCACAGCGAATGGTTTCGATTTTGCAGTTGGTCCTTTGCAAAGTTTGCAGAGATTGCAAGAGGTACATTATGACTGCAGGGTGAGCCTTACTCTTGAGAGGAATTTTTTCTGATGAAGTTTTTCAATGAGGTTCCAAGCCAGAGACAAAGATATGTATTAAAAAAACCAGGACAGTCAGAGCTGTCAACTTTGGCAAAATTTAAACAGCTTCACAGATCGAAAAAGGAAAGCACTCAAACACTTTTATTACAAATATCACCAGTAGATTCAGCTATATAATGTTAACATATTACCTCAGTGCAAGATACCATGTAAGAAGAGTGTGGAAATCTCTTCCACTACAAACTCAGGTACGTCAGCTCCTGAGCAACTCCAGAAAAGAAGTGGATGTATGAAAGAGTGGCTTGAAATAAACCAGTGGCTCTATAGCAAAATATGAGTGAATACCTAACAAATCTATCAAGTGTTTTGATTTGAACACCACTACGATCAGGCTCAAATAGCAATATGTTGCCAGTTTGATCTCACTCTCCTCTTTTTCAAGATTATGCACTCTGTATTACAGATGCAGTAAATTTGTGGTCTCCTCCATTTTCATTAAACATCTACATAGAAAAGGGGAGGTAACAGGACCGCAGCCAGGAAGTCTTGCTGACCTTCCAAAGAAAAGCCAAGAAATGAGTAAACATGGCTGCTAGAAGCATCACTTTCTGTCATACATAGTTAAGAGCGCTGAGAAAAGGCAGACATCTGACCACTTGCACTACCAATGCTACATCTACTTTATACATCAAACATGCCTATTCGTTTGTTATCACTCCAGTAGAAAAGGTCTTGGACTAAAGGACACGTGAGGTAGAAAGAAACCGGACAGTAAATGCCAGCCTATAAACATAAAAGGCTATTCTTCCCTTGTAATTACTGTCACGCTTTAAAGGGTTTGTTTTGTTTTGGAGAGCAAGTTAATAGGAGAAAAAAAAAAAAGACTAGAGTGGAATGAGCAAAGAACTTGAGAAGCAATTAGTGACAGCTATGAAATTAGCTCTGGGGTTTTAGAGAAGCACAGACTGGCAAGAGCCCTCCGCTTCCCGAGGGAGAAGAGGAAGTGGCCAAGAAAGGGTCAGAAAGAGGAAACGGAAACTTTTTTCCAGACTGCTTCAGTTTTCTCAATACTTTTTAAATCCACTTGGTTATACAGCCCCGTTCTGTTTCATTTGTCCTCTACGACACAGCAACACGCTCAAACACAAACTCACTAAGTATTTTAAGAGAGATTATCATACTGACACCGGAAGCAAAAACAAACCTCACCACCCTCATCCGGGGAGCCCCGCACCCCCGTTTCGGCGCGGGGGCGACCCTGGGACCCCCAACTCCCTCCAACAAGCTCCGGGAGGCTTCCGCCGGGGGGACGCACGGTGCCCATCATCCAAAAAACCTCTCCCGCAGCCGGGAGTGGCCCCCTGAGGGACAACATCCCCCCCCTCCCCGAGGCGGGACCCCTCACCACCCGAGATGAGGCCTCCCTCCCCTCAGAGAAGGGACCCCACACCCCAACTTTCTTCCCAGCGCGGAGCCGCAGCCCCTTAAAAGAGACAAACCGGATCAGGGCTGCGGGCCACGGCGGCTCCCCCCTACCCCCCAGCAGCCACCGGCTGGAGCGGGCCGGGCCGGACCGGACCTCATCTCCCCCCCCCGCCCTCCCCGTACCCACCACCGGGCCGGCCCCGGGCGGGGGC
>VZZY01003564.1:4498-33906 GCA_013400335.1 Eurystomus gularis | reverse complement strand
CCCTGGGGCAAGCGGGGCCTCGCCGGGGCAAGGCCGGGCCGGGCGGCCCCGAGGAGGTGGCCTGAGGGCCCCGCGGAGTTGCTGGCCGAGGCGCGGCCTTCCGGAGGGGCAGTGGGGAAAGGGCCCTCGCAAGGGGAGGCCGGCGCAGTTACAAGGGCTCTCCTTGCCCCTTATAAACCTATTTGCAGTTGGACTCGGTGATCTTAAAGGGCTTTTCCAACCTAAACGATTCTATTATTCTACCCCTCGCTCAGGTTCATTGTGCTGAATTAAATAAACTGGCTGTTTTAATCCTGTTAAATCCCTTGAGTCTTCCTCTGCATTTTCCCCCATGTCCCTTTTTTTTCCCTTGTCCAAAACGATACAGCAAATGGGAACATGTTCCAGGGAAAACACCCAGGGCACGAGATCCCCTTCCCCACCGCCTCGCATCCCGCTGCAGCAGCCCGTACCGACGGTCTCACGCCTGGCATGGCCCCTCGGCTCCCATGCCACCCTCCCGCTGCGCGGGCGGCTCAGCCAAAACCCATCGCTTTTTGGCCCAAAGTGTTGCCTTTTGGCTCGGGTGGGATTTTGACAGCCCATGCACCTGTGGCTTTGAAGGTGAGGAGATGAGGACAGCGATAAGCCCCCAAGCCCTGTGAGTGCTGTGCGTGGTGCCGCTTGCCCAGAGATACCTGATGGAAGATCCTGGCCTGATCCATGGAAAGCGAGGGGCCAAATCTGACAACTCTCCAAATCACGGAGCCTTGGTATTGCATTTTCCAAGCTGCTGGAGAGCAGCTGGGAAGCGGTGCTGGCGGGACAGGAGGCTTCTAGGAGTCTGCTCGCTTGACCTCAGTCCCAGGATTCCTGTAGTTTCTTGTAAACGTGCCACAGCATGCTGAAAATTACAGACCTGAGTGATTTAACATTGTGCCACATGATAAATGCTTAGAATGCTGAGCAGCTAATTCAAACAAGTGTAAAGTTGTGGATGCGATGATTAACAAGGAAAGTATCTTAGGCCAACATAGCAGAGTTGCACGGATGCATTTCAATTGGATATAGGTAAGTCGCTGCAAATAAAGCGAGCAAACTAATCCATGGTGACATTCCAGCGTAGACAAGGTGTAGCAGCTTTGATGGTATCATATTCATAGGTGGTAACGGACAGGTCTGAATATGATGCGCTTGATAAAGATTGAATATTCACGTGTTAAAACGCAACACTTTTTAGTGAACTTCGGAAAAAATGATTTAATGCCCAGTAAAAAAAAAAAATAAAAAATTACATAATGGACATATTGTTAATTCTCATAAGCTGGAGTGACTGAACATCCACTAAGAGGAAATGCTTTTAGTCCTGGCATGATTGGCTTGCCATTCAGTTGGGAGGATACTCAGAATTTTCACAAGAGAAATGTAAAATTATTGGGTTTTGAGCTTTAAAGAGAACCACTGGAGCCTGAAATTCATTGAGTGAGTTTATTGTGCAGGCAGCAAGCTGCACAGGAATGCAGTGAATCCCTGTTATTTATCTTTCTTAGCTTTATATTGATTTTTATTGAAAAAATGTGAATAGACAATACAAAGAGCAGAAAGGGTAAATGCATGAAAGAGAAATCAAAAGCAAGGAAATGCATCTTACAGTTGACATGTGAAACTCTTTTAAATGAATCTGGGATAGAGCAGGAGCCCTTTCAAAGGCATGACTTCCACTGCTTCAAAAAAGGGTGTGTAACTGGAAAGTGACCTGTTAGAGAACAAGCTCTGTTGGGATGAATATATTTTCTCTCAACCAAAAATAGCTTGTAAAGGAGCTTATTTTTCTGAACAAGCTGCTAAAAGTAATATCTTTTCTGTGTAAGGAGGTTAAACGTATTTGCTTAGCAGATTTCTGCTGAAGCTGGATGCCTAGTGAGTGAAAGAATACTTCAAAAATTATTTGTGATCTATTAGTGCCTGAGGTTTAGTTGCAATTTATGGAATGATGTTACCAACTCTTCAGGGGCATGGTAAATACTTAATTCTGTAGTGCTGAGAGAGAGAGAGACCACAGAGAGTGAGGAGAAGGGAGCTGGAGGGGTAACAGTCTCCTGCAGCTAAGGGGAGCTGAGACGTATAATGTGACTGCAGGAGGTAACAGATGTTTAAAAGGTCCAGGGTCCCCAAAACAGTAGTCGGTGTAGCATGGAAGGTGCTTCTGCAGTGGAGCAGAGCCAGGATGAACCAGATAAAAAACTTCCTGGAATTCCTAGCATGCCTCTGCGAAGGCACGGGGGTGGAAGGATTACACCAGCAGGCAGGAGGTGGGTGTCTGACCACTGCTGTTAGTAAATCTACAGAGAGAGAGTGGTTAAAAGGATGGGTTAAAAGTTGAGAACCTAACCATGAGTGATCTCCCATGATTAGGCCTTTATTTGTGAAGTGCTTCAGCCACTTCACTACTTGCTCTTGAAATCTCAGGTGATTAATAGTGAGAGGATGTAATATTATTTCTCACAAAAACGAAAAGCTCTTTGATGAGCTTGAAAGAAACCAATTTAGGACAAAATAAATTGATCAGAGTACTAAACACTGAGCCAATTAAGTCTTTTCAACTTGAGTCTTAGATTGTTTGATTCATAAAGTCGAATAAAGTTACCGTATTTCTGGCTTTGAGTGCATAAGTTGCCTATTATTTTGGATCTGGGCATATTTCCCAGCAGCTTGTTGTGCAGAGAGACCGAGGAGCAGGTGAGGGTGTGTGAACAGTGAAATTTGTGTCTTCTTGGCTGATTAGCCTAGCTGATAAGTAACTAATGCAGTTGCATTGTTTCTAATAATTTGGGTATGTTTCGATGCATGGCTTTGTACCATGAAAACCTAACTTGAAGGTCATTGTTCACAACTGCATAAATAGATATAAAACACAGATTTTTTTTTTTTTTTTTTTTCTCTTGTTTTGCTGAGGTAGAAATGACTGGAAGCTGCCAGGCTGCACGTTCAGGGTCCACCTCTGCAACAGTGAAGTCTGTTCGAGTTTGTCTTGAAGAGTTTCCTCTTCAAGAAACAAGGCTGGATCTTTAGCTTTTAAGAAGAGTCTCCCAGTTGGTTTTACATGATTTAGGGAAATATAGAGTGAAATTTGGCTAAAACCAAGAGTAAAGAAGTGTGGGATTCTGGGTGCCTGAATTCAAACCCCTGGTCCTTAAAACATGCTACTTTCAGAAAGGGTGAAAAGAGGTCCTCCCTGCTCAGGATTTTACTGTTGACTAGTCCTAGAGAGTGACGGCCTTACTGGCTCCTGTTGTGAGGCAATTGCTCAGGGATACACCGGCTCCCTAATCCCTTCTTCTTGACACCATTCAGAGGCCGTTCAGCAGAAATAAGTAGTTCTCAGATACCCCCTGTCTATGCTGCCTTAGTGCTGTAGGCTGCTCTTGCTACTTGTTCTTTGAGAGTTCCCGTGTGGCTTTCATTTTAAAATGAACATGAACTTCATATAATCATAGAATGGTTTGGGTTGGAAGGGACCTTAAAGATCATCTAGTTCCAACCCCCTTGCCATGGGCAGGGACACCTCCCACTAGACCAGATTGCTCAAAGCCCTATCCAGCTTCATATCTCTCTATAAAAACAATGTTCTGGGTTTTGGCTATGGAAAAAAATGTTGTACCACCAGAAAGGAAATGAAGCGAATGCTAGAGGCCAGAAGGCAAATCTCTGGCTGTTGGGCAAGTGAGCTGCAGGCAGAGTGAGAGCATAGCTTTGGCGATTTAATAATGCTTGAGACTGACAGTCTTGTGTAAGCTTAGTGCAGTTAGTCTTCACACAAAATAGTAAAAGATGACAAATCACTTTTACAGGTGCAGTTTTTTGTTTTGAGTTTAACCACTCTGACTTTATCTCCTCTTAAAGTAGAATATACCTACTCTCAGATTCCATGGTGCACAAAGGAATTCAAAGTGACTAGCTCAGACCTACTCATCTTTGCCTCTCGGCATCCAGAGTTCAGTGAGAAAAACCCCTTGCTTTCTGACCTTTGTTAGATTTTTTTATCTCCCCCTTCTGATACTTTCTGTTTTTCTTGCCATGTGCCAGCAAAGCATCAAACAAGTAAACGCTGGGCTATATCTGAAGTTGTGCAGCTTGCATACCTAGGGCATTAGCCTATGCCCCTTTCTCTTTTCATGGGTTGTGCAAGAGGTTGATTTCCCATCAGATCCTTTTTTCAGATGAATATTTTATCCAAACAAACTGAATTATACTAGAGTTATATCTGAGGGCAGGAAGAAGATCCAGAAGTATTATGCTGTGCAGGTGCTCTCTAACCCACCTGTAATGGTATGTCTCAGCCTGAGGATATCTCCATGGGCTTTTCAGGACACTCTCTGCAAGGCTGGTTGCAATAAGCCACAGGTGTACCAGACGGTGTCCTGACCATCAAGAAGTAAAACAGGCCATGCTTTTTGTTCTTGCTTATTTTATTTGCTAGTATATACAGAGCCTTTGTGAAATAGGCAGTGTAACAGAGAAGAGGGGTGAATTTTAGCTATTTTCATGTATAGAAGATCTCGCTCTAAGCCTTCTGTCTGCAGAGACTTAACTGACTTCAGGAGAAGAATGCTTCTATCTAGCCATACAGGAAACACCTTCAGGTTTGGGCCATTACTCTGCAAGTTTTGGCTGCTACTTGAGCTCTGATGTTCCTCCTTACACCGGAGTTTGAGCCATGGAGTATGTTACTGACAAAATATACATGTGGGTGCAACAGGCCTTGATTTAAACCCCCAGAGACCTGGGGCTTTTTAGTCTGGAGAAGAGAAGACTGAGACGGGATCTAATTAATGTGTATAAATAGATGAGGGCTGGGTGTCAAGAAAAAAGGGGCAACCTCTTTTCACTTGTGCTCTGTGATAGGACAAAGGGCAATGGATGCAAGCTAGAGCACAGGAAGTTCCACCTCAACATGAGGAGGAACTTCTTTACTGTGAGTGTTACAGAGCACTGGAACAGGCTCCTCAGAGAGGTTGTGGTGTCTCCTTCTCTGGAGACTTTCACAACCCGTCTGGATGCGTTCCTGTGTAACCTTCCCTAGATTCTATGGTCCTGCTCTGGCAGGGGAGTTGGACTCGATGAACTCCAGAGGTCCCTTCCAACCCCTGACATTCTATGATTCTGTGATTCTATGATTATGATGGCCTTTCAGCACACCTTATGGTGCTTGCGACCAGCTAAGCATCTGTCCCCTGGGATGTAGCAAGGAACAAGGCAAAGTGCTGCAACACACCAGAAAAGTTTGAAAAAGTTACTGTGATCACAGAGATGATGGACTCCCTTTTCCTTTTTATTTTTTTTTCCTGGAATTGAGGGGAGGCTGGAATTAACAGTGTAAAATCTTAATGAGTAGATTGTGCTGAGCAGTGCAGTTCACCTCCGTTATTCTCCCCATCTCCAATGTTTACCGGCCAATCAGAGCATTCCTTAAAACCAGTGGTTTATAATGAAAAGTCAGCCCTAATTGAATTTCTTTATTAGGAACACCATCAAACAGATACAGAACACCTTACACCACCTTGTTTAAATTAGATTCATTTTTCTGATTAATTATTAAAAGGAAAGTTTAAAAAATCATAAAATCTTAAGTGCTATTAAAAATTGATTAGGAATGCATTTTTTCATTGACCCAGTTTGTATTTTTTTGAATTTTTTTTTTTGTCAAAGCTAATACATTTGAGTAGCTGCCTCAGACAGAAGTTTGTAATCATTTGGTCATCAGTCAATTAATCTCAGCTTCATAAATATTGATCTCAGATTACATTTATTCTTCATTCTTGAAAGATAGTTTTTTATTAATTTAGGCCTCAGTCACATACATTGTGGTTTACACTGAAATTATTTTTAAAAGTTCTATTAAAATTTAATTTGAGCAGCTAGCCAACAGTGCAGCCTCTGCACATTGTGCCACCTTTCGGCAGGTTTCTCACCTCCTCCTGAAAGGTCCTGAGTACCCACAGCTCATACTGCAGGGCTTGCTGAGGGGCACCTGTCACCTATAAAACCTGCAAGTTTTAAAGCTGGAAGTTGCAGGCCATTGTCATCTCAGGTTGAAGGAGTAATTTGAAAGTAAGCATGGGTTTTTCTGAGGGGAGAAAATTTGAGTTACTGAATGCCTTCTTTGCCTCTGTCTGTACTGCTAGAGGCTTCCCTCAGGAGCCCCAGACCCCTGAGGCCCCAGAGGAAGTCAGGGTAAAGGAGGAGTTTGCCCTGATTGACGAGGACTGGGTTAGGGACCAGTTAAGCAATCTGGACATCCATAAGTCCATGGGTCCTGATGGGATGCACCCACGGGTGCTGAGGGAGCTGGCGGAGGTCATTGCTAGGCTGCTTTCCATCATCTTTGGTAAGTTATGGGGAACAGGAGAGGTGCCTGAGGACTGGAGGAGAGCAAATGTCACTTCAGTCTTCAAAAAGGGCAAGAAGGAGGACCTGAGTAACTAGACTGGTCTGCCTCACCTCCATCCTTGGAAAGGTGATGGAACAACTTATCCTTGGTGGTGTCTCTAGATATATCAAGGATAAGAGGGTCATTAGGAGCAGCCAACATGGTTTTACCAAGCGAAAGCCATGTTTGACCAATCTGATAGCCTTTTATGAGGACATAACTAGGTGGATAGATGATGGTAAAGCAGTGGATGGTTTATCTTGATTTCAGTAAAGCATTTGACACAGTCTCCCACAGCAACCTTGCAGATAAACTGAGGAAGTGAGGTGGATTGAGAACTGGTTGAAGGAAAGAAGTCAGAGAGTTCTGGTCAACAGCACAGAGTCTAGTTGGAGTCCTGTATCTAGTGGAGTCCCTCAAGGGTCAGTACTGGGACCAGTACTATTCAATATATTCATCAATGACCTGGATGAGGGAACAGACTGCACTGTCAGCAAGTTTGCTGATGACACAAAGCTGGGAGGAGTGGCTGACACACCAGAAGGCTGTGCTGCCATTCAGTGGGACCTAGACAAGCTGGAGAGCTGGGCAGGGAGAAATTTAATGAAATGCAACAAGGCCAAGTGTAGAGTATTGCATCTGGGGAGGAACAACATCAAGTACCAGTATAGGTTGAGGACTGACCTGTTGGAAAGCAGCATAGGGGAAAAGGACCTGGGGGTCCTGGTGGACAGCAGGATGACCATGAGCCAGAAATATGCCCTTGTGGCCAAGGAGGCCAGTGGCATCCTGGGGTGCATTAGAAGAGGTGTGGGTAGTAGGTCCAGAGAGATTCTCCTCCCCCTTTACTCTGCTGTGGTGAGACCACATCTGGAATACTGTGTCCAGTTCTGGGCCCCTCAGTTCAAGAAGGACAGGGAACTGCTTGAGAGAGTCCAGCGCAGAGCCACAAAGATGATTAAGGGAGTGAAACATCTCCCTTATGAGGAAAGGCTGAGGGAGCTGGGTGTCTTTAGCTTGGAGAAGAGGAGACTGATGGGTTACCTCATTAATGTTTATAAATATGTAAAGAGTGAGTGTCAGGAGGATGAAGCCAGGCTCTTCTCTTATGATGTCCAATGATAGGACAAGGGGTAATGGGAGCAAGTGGGAGCATAGGAGATTCTACATAAACATATGGAAAAATTTCTTTACTTTGAGGGTGACAGAGCACTGGAACAAGCTGCCCAGAGAGTTTGTGGAGTCTCCTTCTCTGGAGACATTCAAGACCCACCTGGATGCGTTCCTGTGTGACCTAGTCTAGGTGATTCTGTGATCCTGCTCTGGCAGGGGAATTGGACTTGATGATCTTTCAAGGTCCCTTCCAGCCCCTAACATTCTGTGATTCTGTGTGAGGAAAGAGGGCTCTGGTGTTTCCTGTCACACTCTCAGTGGCCGGATTCCTGGTAGTCCATCACAGGTGGTGGCACTTTCCTGATGGCTGTACAGTGCTCTGGCTGTGCCTTGGCCTCTCCCAAGCTTCAGACAAGCCATGTGAGAGGGTTTGTGGGTACATCTGTTGAATGTCCCCAGCCCTGCTGTAGTCCCTGTCATGGAGGTCACACATAAGGTGATGACCCATCCCAGGATGGTGAGAGTACCAGGGAGTCCTCTTGCAGGGCCTGCTGGAGTGCCTGGGAGGAAACTCAGTACTTCCTTTTGCAGGAGTTGCATTTGTAAACAGAAACTCTAAGGATTTTTAAAGACATGGTAAGGAAAGGCCTGGGCTCTGTGGTCCCAAGCATCAGGAGTGGACATAATTCTTCTCATAGGAGGTTCAGAACATCTAAAGCAGTACTGAAGCCTTGCAAGCAATGCTTTATTAACATTCCCAGTCCAGTTGTAGCTAATAATCTCCATCGTAACAATTTTTTTTTTTTTGGTTTATGCTTGCTATTGTAGTTTAGGAAGCACAGATATGGATATATCAGGGTTAAGAGCACAGAGCTAAAGAGTGACCTGAAGCATTCATTGGACAAGATGAATCCTTTTCAGCCCTGTACTTCATGTTTTAGTTTGAATGCGGTACTTCACACTGAGAATGACAAATTTCTCCAGGCCAAGAAGACCTGAATGGCAGACTTGCTACAGGTTCTGCAAGATGTTGGGTTCTCTGTCCTATTCTCTGTTTTAAAAGCATGTTAGTATAAGTCACTGTGCCCTAAAATCTCACTTGACTGAGGACTTCAGAGTAATATATCTCTGAAAAATCCCATGTCTCATCTGTACTGTCTGAAATCAAAACTGTTGTCCCATCACTCCAAAACCACATTTATTGTGGTCTCTCTTCTGAGAGGCTCTGAAATACAGCTTCAAATCATGGGCAACAGAGTGTGCTGGTGTGCTCCTTGGCATCAGTATGGAGTCATGTCGACCCCTGTCAGCATTTCTTATTTTTGCTGACGTTGGATGTGTGTGATATGGCGAATGGATTATTTTTGTGACTCTCCATCTAAGATGAAAAAAAAAAAAGATTTAGTTTTCAAAGTCTTATTCCCCAGTCAACATATACTAATATACCATGTATTCTGCTAAAATAGAATATCCTTGAATACATTTGGCATATCCACAATACTGATTTTTCCTGCAAAAAATGAAATCACACTACAGCAAGTTCTCAGACCCCTTCCTTTAAGTCTCAGTCACACACAGTGCTTTTCTGCCCTTTCAGAGAAGTCATCCTGTTCGGATCAGGTCAAAGACAACATGGGTACATCTAAGATGAATAACCCATTTATTTTACAAATAGCTGTGATGTTTTAAGATCTTACCACCTCCGAGCTGTTTGCTACCCCTGTTCTCCTTATCTGTTTGCTGCAAAGTCAAACTCATTTTTTGCTTTCATTGTCCATGTGCTGTCAAGATGCTGGACGTAATTTGTTTGTTTTGCACTGTGGCAAATCAAGAAGGGTATTTGCTATGGCGGCAGTCATTTCCCTGCAGAGAAGTGCTAGCAAGCGTACGGAACAGGGGATGTGTTGTTACTCCAGTTACATCCTTAAAAAGATGCCTGTCTGTTCTCTGTATGTTGTGCAATCAGAAGTGGGTTCTGAATCCAGTTGCAGCTGACATCTTCAAAGAGGAGGGATGCTAAGGAGATCTAGTAAATATATCACCCTCTGAGCATTTCTTTGCAAGAGTGTGGCGGTGGGAACCAGCTGTCTGTTTATCCAGTGATGTGACAGATGCTAGCGTGAATGTGAACGGTGTGTTGAGTTTTGTACCAAGTCGGACAGACTTTCCTGGCAGAAAAGAAGGAAAGGAAAAGCTGCAGAGCCATAGAGAGAGATGACTGTAACAGTGCCCCAGCTCTTCCTGGCTTTTTGCTGCAGACACCTGCAAAATGGCTCAATTGGAATTTTCCCACTGAAGTATTGTGTCACTAACTCACTGCTCAACAACTTCAGCACTTCTGAGAGTGAATCCAGTAGCTGAATATGAGCTGCTAGTTTATGGAAATGCATCTTTCTTTCTTTTTTTTTTTTTAACTTCAATCTCTCCCTAAACATACAGAGTTCTTTTAGTCCAGAATATGCAAAACTGTGTATTTTAATGGAATTGCCTTAACTTCATAATAATGTAAGAGAAAAAGAATGTCTTTCCTTGGAGTACATGTATTAGATACTTCTATCCCTCTAAATTTTTGCCTTAATTGGATTGAGTTGATTTAATAAGCTGATCTTTGAAAGGCTTTCTAATGGATTTCTTGTTAAAAATGGAAAAAAGTGTTGTTTTGCCTTTTGTTAACATATATGTTTACCCTTGGCTCAAAATCTGAGCCCTGTGGAGTGCAGCAACAACCAGGGCATTGTATACAGCTCCTTGCAGGACCAGGCATTTGCCAGCAAAGATGTATAGGATACTACAGATCCAAATCAGTCCCAAGTCTTTCCTGATTGACTTGCCTCTAAAACCTGTAGTCCCAGTTTCTTTGTCTTTTCATTACAATAACATTTAGGAAGGATGTTCGATAATCAAGTAATTTGTCTTGTTGCCTGTTATGGTAAAGTTACCAGTTTAAAATAGAAGCACCCCACCCCATTTTTAATAGCTGCTGATAGCTTGTCAGGCACAACTTCAGAGTCTCCAGAGTGCTCCCAGGACACTGCAGCTCTGGTAAATGTAGACTTAGGCTCTGAGGCTAGTTTCAGGAAAAACACAGTTAAGAAACAGACTGCTGTACAGATCTTAAATTGACAAGAGAGGAAAGGAGGGAAGAATATAACATATTTCCAGTGACTGCTGGAGTTTTGTAAGCTTTGTGTTACTGTTTTTTAGTCTATCTGGGGAGGTTTTGTTAGGAGGGAAATGGAGAAATGGAAAAGCAAAGACAGAAACAATTGGAGTGAACAGCCAGTAAGCAGAGAGAGAGGCCAATGTGAAAACTGCAGATACTCTGATGGTGTTATCAATATCCATCAGTTCTGGCTTTAATGGCGGCTGCAGCTGTTCTGCTAGCTTCACTCCTTGGCACGCTCCTCTCTGCAGCTCCCCCTGCCCCTCTGTGCTCATGGGGGTGAACGACAAGGAGAACCTGCCTGAGTCCTGGTGGCCACCGAAAGGGGCTTTTCTGGTGTGCATGCACTCTTCAAGGAACCCATAAAGAGCCCTTTGAAGGGTGTGCAGAGTACGCAGCTTTCATCTTAGGTGTCCGAAAAGCAATAGAGAATTTTTTTTGTAGATTCCTCTTCACCCAGTGAAAAGATGTAGGTATCAACATAGGAGCAAATCTCGCCAAACATGTCTGGGAGTCACTGCAGAGAAACAGAGCTTTCTAGGATACGGTGTATCATATCTTCAGATAAATATACTGAATAGATTTGACAAATTGTATTCTACAAGTGCCTAGTTTTTCTCCAGTGCCTACAAAGGGGTCCTAGGGTGAGTAGACTAGACATTGTAGATGTGTCTTAAGACTGATGAGGTGAATCCCATACTTTGTACTGGGGAGCTGTGATGAAGAAACATCCATGTTTCAATGCAATATGATTGACAAAAAAGGGAACTCTGACAAGAAACTAGAAATCTTGATTTCAGTGACACTTCTGTAATCATATCCTAAGTGAATAGGTTTTAAATCCAGCTGTTTATTGTCTTGGGTGAGACTAAGCCAGGCTTACTTACAACTCTACTTTTCCCGAAAGCAGCCAGAGTCTTGCTTACTGATACATCTATAAGGAAACCATTCTGCCAGATACAGTGCATCAGCAGCTTTCCTTGTGAGTCTCCCTTGCTACAAAACATCCTTTGAAAAGGATTGCACTCTGGCAATAAAATTTTGTCTTTTGGCACTTTTTTTTACGTAGTTTATTTACAAGTTTTTTTTCCTTTTCTGAAGTGTTTTTTGTTATTCAGAAAAAGTTTTGGTGATTTTAAAGAAGATAATAAAGTTGGTTGATGAATATGTATATTTGTTGAGAGCGCTTGCAGAAAAGCTGGACTGATGTATTATCTGTGCTGAAATCCATGGGTAATTCATTTGCTAAGTGCAATCAGGAAAAATCAAGCACTATTTATGTCTATCCTCAGCTTTGATTTACTTGTTTTATATATATAGAGTAGAAAGTCAAGTAAAAACTTTGATCTTACAATCTTCTCCTGAAAAAAACCCTGTAAATTTAATTGGAAATGGAGACTGAGGAGCCAGCCCACAGTGTCTATGCTGAAGGCCAGTGTGCTCAGAGCTGCTACCCACTTCAGTGGGAGTTTTGCCTGGGTACAAAGAGATGAAGAGGAACCTAGACTAGGAACAGAGGACATGTTGCAGCTTCACCTGAAAGTGAAGCTTATAAGGGTCATAAAATGTGAGATTTTTTGTTGTTTGTTTGTTGGTTTTTTTCTGTAATAGGCTACAGTTACTTTAGATTCGAATTGGACACCTTTAAACAGGAAGGAGAACTGTACTCACACTGATAACTTAATAGTGCATCTAAATGTCTTTTTAAAGACTTCAATTTACCTGTTAAGACCAAATAGACTGTCTGTTAATTTGACAGAATATCCATGTTCCCTGAACTTAGGGCTATAAAAATTGTTCATCTGCTCAGTCACAGGCCATTTAATTTTGGATGCATCATTGCCAGTTGGTTACAGTAATTAGCATTCTCTGTATTGTAGCAGCTTCCCCGAAGCTATGCTAAGTAGGGTTACACTTCTGTGTGGAAACATAAGCAGCCTTGTGCAAATGAGCCTGGCCACCCATCTTAGAGACAGAAGCTGTAGCTACGGCTTCTTGGCTCAGGGTGCCCTATATGCCCACCTGCAGATCTTATTTACTGGTTATTAATGACATGAAGTGTAGGCAGCTGTGAAAGGCACAGCATGGCAGCTTAAAACCTCCGCTCCAAACCATTCCCTCAGCCTTGTCATTTCTTTGAGTGGCACCCAATTTCTTTTCTTTTTTTAATTGTCCCCTTTATACTCTCTTTTAATGTAGTTATCGGACAGAAATTAATTCTCTGGATGTAAATTGTTTATATATAATATATATGTAAGTCTGTGAACTGAGGCACAGCATTCGCTAATACAGTTGCTCGCCACTTAAGACACGGGGGTTCTCAAATAAAAATGTTTTGATAAATCCTTCCTTATTATGAACATATGCTGCAGATACTTTGATTTGGTATGTTTTCCTGTGTCTCCTAATGCCCAAAGTAGTATTTTCACTGTATTTTTAATAGAAACACCAACTACCAGTACTGGAATATGAGTAGTGCTGGAATTGTTGTTTTGTAAAGGCTAGAATAAACAGCACAATAGCTAAAACCATAAATAAATTAAAGAAAGACCAAGATTTTTTGCCAGTTGTTCTGCAGCCTCTGCACATTTTCTTGTTCTGTGTTGAATGTCTGCGCTTCCTTTTCGTTTCCTGGGAAACAAGTGAGGGGTTGTACGCACTGCAAGACATACACTAAGAATAATTCTTCCCATTTAATCCACTCTGATTTTTACTTCTTAATATACTGGAAGGTAACTAATATTTAATACCATGAAATGTATCTGTGCATGTTTAATGATTCAATTAATCAGAGAGAAGCCTTCTTTATAATTAAATATGGATAGGCTATAGTCTTTTCTTCTCATTGACTGATGCTGCTGAGAATATGGGGTAAGAGTAATTTTATACTCTTATTCTATGTACATTTTATTAGAACTCTGAACTGTTTGGGTGAGTAAAATCCATGATAAAAGTACATTTTTTCTTCGAGTTATGCACTGAAGTTTCTGTGTTCCATAAAAGTCTAACCATATGAATTTAGATACGAGTCCTACAAAGACTTGCACATGTGTTTAAGCACAACAGAAGTTCAACTGGTGCTCATGTGGTTACTCACATTAAGTTTAAAGCCTGTGATTGAGTCTTTTTCAATTTCTGGAAGAGGCGCATTGTGAGCTTGGAAGAGATCATATATGCTTACACTGTAAGTCTTGATTTGATTGCAATTTGCAGCCATGGCTCATGTCTTTATAAGTAGCAATTTTATTAATCCGGCTATGGACCTCTCTTGACTTGGTTACTTAAAGAAAGGTTACGCACTGTCACTACAACTTATTTTTCTACAGCTCCATACAAAATTCTGTAAGTATAGGCTACAATGAAAGCAAACTTACTTCAATACAGCATGCAGATGGGGTGCATATGTTGGCAAGTTAATAAAATAAAGTAATGATGTACACATAGGCAGATTCAAATATGGAAATGGAGATTTCCCGCTTCTTGACTTCTTATAAATTGTTGAATATATTTGTTTAATGATTTATACAGAGCCTCAAGCCATAGCAACTAGGTGCTGTTTACAAAGTTAAAACATAAATTACACACACAGCCTACAATGGGCTTCATTAAATGACCACTTCTGCTGCCAAGGTCACCATATATTAATAGTCATAATGTGAGACCATACCTATCTTTTGAAAGGCCTTTTCATCCCTGCTTACCTGTCTACCAGAGGATACGAGTACCGTGATATGCTGTTGTACATGCAATACTGTTACACTGTCAATTATCTGTTACTTCTAATCAAAACATTCTAAAATGGCCATGCTTCAAAGTTTGTGTGCACACAGCTGAATATACCTAAGTACTTTGAAATGAGTGCTTAGGGTTGGCTGTGTTTCCATAGAGTCTTTTGCATATTAAATCCATATGGACCGGCGAGTTCAGATAGCAATCCCAAGTTTGATTGACTGACCTTTCCACTGAAGGCACAAACCCTTCTGTTTTCAAGTTTTTTACTGCTCATATTTCATGTAGTCGTATTTTTCAACCTACCTTTTCAATGAGAGGATAGTTTTTGTTATCATTGTAACAGGGAAATAATTTGAAAAAAAAATAAAATGCCAAAATTTCCCCTTATAAATAGTCTACCCTTACAATGGATAATACGAGGGCAGAAGATGCCTAGTCTGAATAATAAAGACATGATTTTACTATTTCTATAGCGATTAGCAATTCAGTCAAGAAAGGCCCATTAATTTGTTTTTAGGATTACCTGAAGCCAGAAAAAATAGTGTTTTGCTCAGCTAGGGCCCAGGTGTCTGGTGCAGAGCTCACATATTGTTTGAAACATTTCTGCTGAGACCTTGGAAATTGTGGACAAAAACCTGAAATCCATGGGATATCACTGAGACTAGGTTTTCTTTCTTAGGGGCAGTAGCCTGCTGCACTCAGGTGTTTGTTAAGAAGAGTGATATTCAGTAAAAAGAAACCAGATAACCTCTGCATAAAGATCCTTTCAGTATATAAGTAGGAACTGATGCCATTCCTGTAGGCTGGCTGTGGTGTTCAGAACATTTTAGTGCCTCAGTATATCTAGTTTAGAGATCAGTGCTCAGGGCTTAAAGCATTCCTTCATTCCTGATGTTCCATTTCCTGACTGGAGCAAACAACTGAAATGATGTTGTGTCATTAGAGAATGAAAGGCTGTTGATGGTGAGTAAATGTGCCACAGCTGAGGAAGCCAAAAACCACATCTGTCCCAAAGGTAGTTCTTTAGTCAGGCCTCAGCTATGCAAACTGCAGGATGATATGGTGGGAAGTTTTATCAGCATCATCTTTGAAATGTCAGGGAGAGCAGGAGAGGTGCCTGAGCACTGGAGGAAAGCCAGTGCCACTCCAGTCTTCAAAAAGGGCAAAAGGGTGACCCAGGAAGCTATAGGCCAGTTAGCCTCACCTCCATCCCTGGAAAGGTGAAGGAACAGATCATTCTGGATGTCATCTCTAAGCATATGGAGGAAAAGAAGGTTATCCAGAGTGGTCAACATGGATTCACCAAGGGGAAATCATGCTTGACCAAACTGATAGCCTTCTATGATGGCATGACTGACTGGGTGGATTAGGGGAGAGCAGCGGATGTTGTGTACCTCGACTTCAGCAAGGCTTTTGACACTGTCTCCTGTAGTATCCTCATAGGTAAGCTTAGGAAGTGTGTGTCAGAGGAGTGGATAGTAAGGTGGATTGAAAACTGGCTGAATGACAGAGCTCAGAAGATTGTGATCAGCGACACAGAGTTTAGTTGAAGGTATGTTGCTAGTGGTGTCCCCAAGTGTCAGTGTTGGGTCCATGGGTCCAGTCTTGTTCAATATTTTCATCAGTGACCTGGATAAAGGGACAGAGTGTACTCTCAACAAGTTTGTCGATGATACAAAACTGGGAGGGATGGCTGACACACCAGGAGGCTGTGCTGCCATTCAGCAAGACCTGGACAGGCTGAAGAGTGCGGTGGAGAGGAACCTAATGAAGCCCAGTAAGGGGAAGTGTAGAGTCCTGCACCTGGGGGAGAATAACTCCGTGCACCAGTACAGGTTAAGGGTTGACCTCCTGGAAAGCAGCTCTGCGGAGAAGGATCTGGCTGTCCTGGTGGACAGCAAGTTAACCATGAGCCAGTAATGTGCCCTTGTGGGCAAGAAGGCCAATGGTATCTTGGGGTACATTAAGAAGAATGTAGCTATCAGGTTGAGGGAGGTTCTCCTCCCTCTCTACTCTGTCCTAGTGAGACCACATCTGAAGTACTGCTTCCAGTTCTGGGCTCTGCAGTTCAAGAGGGACGGGGAACTACAGGAGAGAGTCCAGCAGAGGGCTATGAAGATGATTAAGGGATGAGCGTCTCTTTTATGAGGAAAGGCTGTGGGTCCTAGATCTGTTTAACCTGGAGAAGAGAACACTGAGATGTGATCTTATCAATGTATATAAATACCTAAAAGGCAGGTGTCAAGAGGATGAAGACAGACTCTTTTCAGTGGTGCTCAGTGACAGTGCAAGAGGCAATGGTCACAAACTGGAACACAGGAAGTTCCATCTGAACATGAGGAAAAGCTTCTTTACTTTGAGGGTTACAGAGCCCCAGAACAGGCTGCCCAGAGAGGCTGTGGTCTCCTTCTCTGGAGATATTAAAAGCTTGCCTGGACGCAAGTCTGTGCAACTTGCTCTAGGTGAATCTGCTTTAGCTAGGGGGGTTGGACTAGATGATCTCTGGAGGTCCCTTCCAACCCCTACCATTCTGTGATTCTGTGTTTAATGTAGGTGCCGTGTCAACAGGTAGCAAAACCTCAAACTATGCAGGTCATCTGCAAGTAAATGCCAGTGACAGGTTTGGACTATGCCAAGCAGTCACACATTGGGAAATTAAGTCAAGGTATTTTAAGGGAACTCACTGTTTTAGAGTGTTGTAAGTGATGTTTTTTGCAGTATATCTGAAATTTCTAGCAAGAGCAGGTTGGGAAAAGACACTTAAAACCCCAACATTTTTAGGTACAAAAAAGTTATCACTTTAAGATGAATTTTGCACACTTGATTCATGGACATTTGCAATTGTGGGTAGCACTCCGCTTTTGGTGAGAGCAATTTTTTTAAAAGGCAAATTTAACATAACTGACTATTGCCAGTTGGAATGTTACATTTAATCATATGGGTATTAGCTGCATACAAGAGACAAATATTCTTAAAAACATAGTTAGTATGTGGTTGTGCAAGTTATTATTGCCATATGCATGGCATAGGATATAGAAATATCTCTTGTTAATGAGTGTGAAAAGAAGTGTGAAGAATAATCAAGCTGGGTCCCAGCCCCAGGATTTCTCATGACTGAAGTTTTCTGAAAAAAATGGGGTTGAAGGTAACTGGGTACAGTGGAGAGATGAAAATAATGGACATCTAATATCAAATAACACTGGCTGTGAGATCTTTTGGTCTGTGGAAGAGTCCATGGAAGAAGCCCAACTACTAAGTTTGATTTTAATCTAGACTGGGCAAAGCATTAAAAATACCCAGTAGGGAATGATATTGTGTTGGTAGGGAGATGGGAGAGATGATCTTACTTCTTCTTTCTATAACTCTGCATACTCCGTATAAGGTATTCCTTATATGCCAGTGCAGCATGTGGTATAGACTATATTGAGTAAATATAATAATGCAGACACATTGCGAGGCCTTTGTTGTTGCTGTTGTTGTATCTGGGATCTTAAAATGTTTTACACTGAGTTAACGTGTAATCACTGATATATAACCAACCTTATATCACAGCTGCTGGCATCGCTCTCACAACAGTTACAGTTTTTATTAATTTATCTATTTATATTTATTGCATTTATTGATTATTCCTGACACTGAAGAATAGATAAACAAATACATGGAACACAAATCCATTATGGAAGTAGGTTTGGGTTTTTTTTTTCCCCCAAACAAATCTTTAAGGAAAGCAGATACTCCATGGTCTCTTCTATTCAATAAAGAACATGGACATATGGATACCATATAAAACATAAACACAGGAATTTTCATTGGCTGTTAAAGTGTATACGTTCCTGCTTGGCACTGAGAGCACCATCATTACTTACCCACTCACAAATATCTGCCCCAAGAAAAAACTGAAAAAGCTGATGGCTCTTCTCAGGCCAACAGATAGAATGACCAGGTGTTAAAGAAGAGGATGGATAAGGAGAGAAGGAAGAGTTGTGGTGGCAAGGTCCCCTCACTCAACACTGCTGGTCTGGAAGCTTCCTTTCCGAACAAAAAGTGTGAGGGGGTGGGAAGGATATGACATGAGCCTTGGCCTCTTAGATGAAAGCAACTGTTGCATGTAGGACTTGACACTCCCTCAGCAGCATCGTTTGTTCACCTCAGTGTGTATAGGAACGTTCATCCCCTAATCATGCAGACTAGGGAGCAGTTTGGATCCAACTGCATCCTGCCCAGGCAGCAGTCTGGGTTTCCTTATATTGAACTCAAAGTAATAATATCAGCATAAAAAAGTATGAGGCTGCTTCATGCGGTGCCCTAGTGCTCCCAGTGTGTAGCTGAGATATGACCAGAACATGTCCCTGGACCTTAATAATGGGCAATGCTATTATTGATACTGATTTCTTGCTGTAAGTTCTGGCTTAAGCAGTGTAAGGCAAACAGCCTGAGCATGCTTTTTTCTGTGACACCAACTCCCTTGCGCTACTTGCTGTCTTTGCACACTGCTTTGTAAGGGGTTCTAAAGCATGGAAATTGAATTTGAAAACCACACAGCACTTACACTTCCTTGTGTAGTTCATGAATCCCGGTGGCTCTTGTTCAGATCTGGCATTTTCCCAGTAGCAGAACTTCACACATATTTTGAACTTGATGCTTTAGCCATTAAGTCTAAGCTTTGAATTTTGTGCTTCTGGGTTAATAAGCCTTGTATCATAGGTTGTCCCATGGTTGCTCAGTTCTCTCTCTGGATGTGACTCTGTAGCCATGGTTCCCTAACCTCTGCTTCATCTATAGAACTGTTCCATATACCAAAAGCACTGCCCTGGTTTGAATTCATGGCCTCTGTAAAGTCAGGTGTTTGGATCAGCCTTCTGTGCACTAGATTTTTTTTTTTTTAATTACTTGACTAGAGGCAGCCATGGGTTTAGTTGTGGCTGTCAGACAAGGAAGTAAGATGTCTTCCCATCCTCCCCTTTCCAAATCTGAGGTTTTTCTTAGCTTTGAATGATGGTTGTATGAGTTGGATTATTATGTTTCATGTTTAGACAGACTTATATTCTTATTTCTGTGCAATGTTATTAGTTTTGGCCCTCCAGTGAATGACATTTCCATCACCAGCTTCTCCCTTTCCTTTGACTCTACAGAAGTAAATTAGACTTGCCCCCAAGAGCATTCTGAGATAGAGGTAATCTTCTGGTGTATTTCAAAGTGAGCTTCTTGTACCCGATGGAAGGCTTCAGTTATGACAGCAACAGAAATAGTGAATAAATATGCTTTTAGGTTTGTAAGTGGATGTCAAGGAAAGCAACTAAGAAGCAAGATGACCTTCCCTGGCACTGTCCCTTTCACTTCCACTGGGAGTTGTGGAATCAGAGAGAAGAGACTCTGGGTAGCAGAAGAGAGAGCTGAGCCTCTGTAAAGACTTGCATCTGTGTTAACAGCTTGCCAAGGAAAACTGATGCCTGTACATTAATCTGAATTATCACAGTCAGTTTTCCTTTTGCAACCAGCTAAGTCACAGCATAATGATCTCTTGCTTGAACAGGAGGTGAATTGAGCCCAGCATGGTGACGGCACTAGGAAACATAGAGAAGGAGAGAATAAAATTAACTATACCAGACAATTGAGAAACAGAAAAGATTCTGAGACCTGACACATCTTTCTTTTCATCCAGTTATTAACATCATAATCCTGCTTTCCTTCAATACTCCAAGTTCTCCTCTTTTTTTCCACATGAAATCCTGTGCATCTTTTGAGTGTCTCTGTTATGTCAGTTCTCTCTAGAAATTTATACTTACTTTCCTCTTTGTGGAGGGGGTTTCTTTTAAGGTCCTACCAATATCTTTCTAGCTTTAAAATAATAACCTTATTTTTAAGCCCATTTATTAATTTTAAAAGCCCATCGTATTGCTTATTATGCTTCATAACACTCTTAGAGACGTCTAATTTGACCATCTTTAGACATTTTTCCTCACTGCTTACTTCCAAAACTGTTGTTCACACACAGAAATAAACAGGTTGGGTCTGAATCAAAACTCATTAAAATCCAATTATTCTGTTGGGTTTTGGATCAGACTTTCAGTGAACTGTAGTCTGTCAGTTTTCACCCTTCCCTCCTCCTTTTATTTCATACCCTTGACAGAAGTGCAGCATACCATGACAATGGGTCCACCGAGCTTATGCTGCATTCAGTATTTCAGATGTTGCTCAACAGTTTTATTATATAAGACCTTCTCTTCTCATTTTCATTTATTTGAAAACATCTCATATCATAGGGAAATATTTTTTTTCCTTTTGCAGTCAGAGTTTCAGTGGTTCCTCTGTAGCAACTCACAAATTGTATTTTCCTAGTCATGTCTCTGAATGGTGTGTTGTGTTAGCACATGCTCCCTTGATGGGTTAGCAGTTCCCATGCCCTGGATTAAGCATCATAACAGAGATTTGTAGGGTTTTCAGAACTGTCTAAAATTTTGTGAGAGGACAGAAGAATATTTGACAATGTGGAGGCTGAAGATGTTGATAGTATTTTTTTTAAATTTCTTTTTCTTTTTTTTTTTTTTTTAATGTGCCAAGCACTCAGTGGTTGGCCCAGTTCTCTCTCCCAAATAACGCTGGGAACAAAGCTTTTGCACTTCCAGGATAAATACGTAGTTGTCTACAACTTCCTTTGTAAGGAAGCATGGGAAGCTATCTATTACCAGTGTAGCAACTAGATTTGTTGGACAATTGTGTTGCATGGCTGAGCTTAGTTGCCGAAGGCCCATTGCAGTGAGACAAGTAACAGATCCTCAATTCTTTCTTACTCAGTGGAGGGCAGAAATACTTATTCCCACTTTCAGAAATGCTTATTTTCATTTTGTCTTTCTGTTTACGGGAATGCTCTGATCTCTTTTCCTTAGGCAGACACCTACGCTTCTTCAGTGTCAGGTCTGCTGCTGTGGCATACCCAATCCCATGTGTGTGGGAGGCTTGAGCTGTAGGTTCTGTTCATTGCAGGGCTGTTGAGTAACTCTTGGCTGCATACATACACATTTTGCTTTGCTTTGGCTTTTGTTGGTGTCCTGAGGTATTGTGCTGACAGCTGACCTCCTCCTCCAGGGATAAGCCAGCTTCTCAGCAGCATCTGCAGTTGGAATGGTTTGGGATAGTTGCAAATATTTTCTGCTGACATGAGCCAAGGGAGTTTGGAAAGCACAGAAAAGTACTTGCAGACTGAGCACATAACACAGGTGGCTGGAATTTTGCAGAGATCTGGAGCTGGATTTTTAAAGGCACTTGGCACATCTCTTGCCCAGAGGGATTTTCCAAACCAACTTGAAGTAACAGAAATAGGCCATTCATTTTACCTAACTTTGGTTTCCTAATCAGCTAGCTGACTAGACTCTCTCTGCAGAACAACAAAAACTTCCAGATTTCATCCCATGCAAAAATAGGTGCCTAAGATAAATTGTTTAGTCCAGTCTCTCACATCCCACTGGGTGAAGGAAGTAAGAGAAGATTAATTTGCAAAAAACCTACCTGTATTCCTACCACCAAGATGGAGTCATGTAATTGTGTAATTTGGAGATCATGGGAGGGCTACAGTCATTAAAATACATTTTCTGCTAGACAGTGGTTTTTTTTCTTTATAATAACCTTGGCCTCCTGTCCTACTCATATTGTTTATCAAGCAAAATACTTACTGCCATACCTAATATCTCTGAGCAGATCAAGTTGAAGGAAAATGCAAATTCAGGTAAGTCCAAATTGTATGTTCTTTCTGGGTTGGATTCATAAAATTGTTTCAGCCATTGAGCAACCACATTGTTTTAAGCTAGGATATACTCCTGTTATATTTTGTGGAAAATAGTTTTGCTTTTTGTGTCACAATGACATTTCATATCAAACATTGTCTAAGGGGTTGAACCAGCAAATAAAGTACAGATCACAGAGATCTGTAACCCAGTTATAGACTACTTTTTTTAACTGCTTACAGTAGCTTTATGGGATGGTAACTATTTTTATGCATTTATGATGGTCTCACTAACACTTTCCATAAATCTATTTCAAATACAAGCAAAAGGTGTTCATGCTACATCTGTACTGGTAAATAGCATTGGAAGACTTTCTGCCCAATGGTTTTGACCCATACTGAGTAATGCTTTCCCAAACTGCTCCTGGGGACAATTTACGAAGGGCACTGCTGATTCCTAGTGGGCTGCTTGGATAAGGCCATCCTATTGCAGAGAGTAGTGATAGGGTTTGAGTTTAATCGCTCTCATCTGGGCTGTGTGGTGCAGGTTGACCACAGTACCAGGGCGTGCAGTAGGGAATGATTTACTGAGGGAGCTGTTGTTAACAAGTAGTGAGAGGTAACATGAGTAAGAAAACAAAGCATTCCACCCCAAAATTATGTTCATTCTTATAAGAGCGTAGATCATAGGATCATTTTGGTTGGAAAAGACCTCTAGGATCATCAAGTCCAGCCTTCATCCCAACATCTCCCTGACCACTAGACCATGTCCCAAACTGCCACATCTACTTGTTTTTTTAATACCTCCAGGGATGGTGACTCCATCACTTTCCTGGGCAGCAGTTCCAATGTGTAACCACTCTTTCAGTAAAGAATTTCTTCCTAATACCAAATCTAAACCTCCTCTGGTGCAAAATGAATCTGATAGCAATGTTATATACCTAACTCAGCCATGGTGACAGTAACCAGGCTTCCTACTCATTCCTTGGCAAGAAGCGAGAATCATTTGTTCATTTTGACTTGACTGTCCTATTACACATGATGAAATGCAGCAAGACAGTTTAAGAACCTGTTATTGAAAGCTGCACTACATGAAAACTTCTCCTAAGGGTTAGTGCCTTGGACTCTGAAAGCCTCTTCTTTCTGAAGAGTAGTGTTCTTCAGTTCCAGTAGTTTTGTGAGGGGTCATTGTTCAAGTCTGTCTAAATAGGCTTTGGCCATGATTCCTTCTTGCTCTTTCATCCATGTGGAATATTCTCTATGCTGTTTAATCTTGGCCCAGTAGTTTCAATATATATTTTATTTTGTTTTAATTTTTCCCTCATTTTAAATTCTCCAGCGTCTTCAATTAAGCTCCACTTGGCTAGCAGACTTAAAGAATGATCTCATTCATGTGCCAGACAGACAGGGTCTCTCCCAAGTCCACCCAGTGTAAGTAATGACTTCCACTTTCAGACAACAAATCGAAATCTTTAACTTGCTACACTACATATCCTTCAAGAGCAATTATTGAGCTAAACATGATCTTTTTCCTTCTAGATGGCTTGAAGAAAGGAGGCAAAGGAGGTGAAAATGCATTTTGGATAAGAAAAAAACCCCATATTTATGTATACGCACATAGGTAGGGGAAAAGTACTTCTAAATTAACAGGCTTGTCTTTATTAATTGCATAAGCAAAACCTCTGTGTGTTTGTGGGGAGTAGGAAGAGGGGAGGAAGATAGTCACTGTATTGAAACTTCCTCTGCTGGGAGCAGCCCCTGTCTCTAGGTCTCTTCCATACTTGTGTCCTCTGAGCCTGAAGCAGCTCTTTTCTGATCTGTTAGATTTCCACAGCCATTTTCAGTCTGCTTGCATACAAGATCTATGTTTACACAAATCTGCTCTATCCAAAAGGCATTAGATAAAGAAATGCATAGCTCTCTTTGATGGATGCTATATTCTGAACTCATTCAGACAGGAGGGTTGAGGCTTTCAGTCTGGGTACTTGTTTACTACTAAAGATTTTCCAACTTGAGTACACCTATAAAGTCCATGGTGTTATTGTGAGATGAAATGCCATGCATTTGAGTGAGAATATGTCTTCCAGTAGCAAAGGAAAAGAAGAGGAAATCTTGTTATAGTGTTAATTAGGGTTAAAATGATAAATAACCCATTGTCCTACTTTGGCAACACTGTTTTGAAAATACAACCTCAGATGCATGACTGTTACACACATTTTTTCTTTCTTTACAGAAGACTACTTTTATTTTTTTGAGAATCTGTAAAAACATGGGGCTTGTTTTGAGCTTTGTGATGCTGGTCTTCCTCTTATTTACATCTGTTTGAGTGAAACCAGAAGACCTTGGGTTGTTAGATTCAAATTGAGTTTAAAATGAAGATCAAAAGCATATATTTGGTCTTTGATCTTATACATTCATCTACCAACCACCTTTTCCATTTACTGCACTATTTGATTTAAAGTCATGCTTTTTTTTTCTTGGAAAGTTCACTGAGCCAGTTGCATGGCTTTCACGGTGATGGGCGTTTACTTCCCAATTAGTCCCACTGAGCCAGCAAGACTATTTGCCTCAGAGCCCTCATAGCTGTGAAAAAAACCCAACCACCCAACACAAAACAATGAGGACTACAATCTGGCCCTTTGCAATTAGCGCGATGCTGTCAGGGTTTCACTTTCCTACTTAAATCCTGTAATGAGCAGCCATCGGAAGAGAAGGTAAATAAAGCTGTCATGCATATTGACAGTAATACAATATCACTGCTCATTTTTTTTCCCCAAAGTTAGAATTGCAGAATTAGCGTGGCACATGATGTTCTCTCTCCAGCAAAACACGTACCAGCTGCAGTCTTTTAAAGTCTCCTATCATTTTGTTAGCACAACTGCCTACGTGAGCAAAAAAACATGGAAACTGCATCCTACCACAGTTGACAAGATTTTTTATTTTCATGATTACTTCTCTGCCTTTTTTTATTTTGCCTGCAGGCAAAGGTTGGCATACATGTCAAGAGAACATTCTCCAGCTGGGGCCTGCAGTATAGAGAATTGTATACTCCAGAGGGCTCATGGGACCTTAGGCAGATTATTATGGTAATATTGGAGACTGCTGTCCTTTCCCTCCCACAGCTGGGCCACCTCTCTCATTGTAAGTATTGAAGCAATATGTTTTGCAAATTATACATTGGGAACAACAGGGACCCAGGAAAGTGAGGGAGAAAGAGAAACATGGCAAAATGTTGCCTTTAATATGATATTTTTCTTCTTCATCAAGCAAAAATAAATTAAAGCTTTAATTTTTTTTAATTAAATGAGGATCATATATTGGGAAAAACCAGCTATAATAGTAAAAAACTTAATATTGATTTTATTGAGTGAATGTTTTAAGAAAATATGGTTTATTATAGGGAAATTTCACATAGTAACCTGATGCAAGAGAACCAGAGTAAGATTACATAATAGCTTTTATTACAGATTTCAAAAATCCTTTGGAGTCCAATGAAGCTGGATTAACAAAAACTGCACAAAAAAATATCATTTTAATTAGTGCTAATGTGATCTCGTCATGGTCCAGCTGTTTCACACAGGATGAAAGTCTGTGTTGCTTTATTAGCAATTCACCCTCCAAAATAATGTCACTTCTGATTTTTAACATCTCTTATTGATGTATATTTTAATAAAATAGCAAAATTATTTGGTGAGTGCTGTCGTAAGAAACAGAGGGGTTTTTTTGCTTGCTTGTTTTTAAATGAAGAGAGAACAAATATGGCTTAAAAGCATTACTGGTAGATAAAGTAGTATTTCATTTTTTGACCTTTTTCAGAAACATTAGCATAAAAGTCTGATTAATATTTGTATGGTGATATTTTAAAGCTGATTTTATATTTATAAAACTAAGAAGGAAAGTAAGTATTACTAGCTTGGTAGCAAGTTCAAATGATGGCTTACATTGGCCAGATACTTCTCTTTAAAGACTTGGTTCTATCTGCTTTTTTGTAAGCATGGGCTTCAGATCACAGTCTTTAACCAATATTCTACTATTCTGTTAGCCAACAGTCATTTTAAATTTAGATCTCCATTCATTTTCGACAGGACTATTTCACAACTCAATTCCATTTGGAGCTACACTTCAATTTTAATCTAAATTAATTTCAAGTTACTGAAACTTACTGCTTCATTTATACGTGAAACTGTAGTATATTGCCTTAGACACCTGCTTGAATTCCACATTAAAAATAAGCAAATGTAGAAGATCTCGGTGCTCACAACTCAATTTTCTTCTCCATTATTTTTATATGCTTTAATACAGTGGAGACCCCTTGCATATACCATTGTAGAAAAAGACATTTATTTTTAATAACTTTATTCCTTTTCCCTATGTTACTTTAAAGATTTCATTATGCACTATTGGTGCTGTGCTAATATATTTATCAGCTCTCTAATTTAGCTCAGACTTTGCCAATGTATTCCAGGATGACGATCAGTGCTTGTGTTTTTTTCTTAAACATTGTACGGTTTCTTTTCTAATTCATAGATAGTGATTTTATAATAAACATTTAGTACAGAGAAACAGTTTGCAATCATTGCTGTAAGTTGTGGGATTAATCTATACCATATGGTGGGTTTTTAACTATAATTTTAAATTATAATAATAGAAGAGGTTAGTAAAGAAAACAACACAAGAACTGTATTTATTGCACATATTATATTGGTTGGTTGATTTGTAGTCTTAAAAAAACTCTGATGATACCTTGACAATATTTGCCTCCATTTTTCCTCAGTGGTCTGTAATAGTATTAGAGAAGCTACTCTTTGTAAAGAGGAAAGAGCACCCAAATAGCAATGAGTTGGTTCCATGTGTCACCATGAAGCCAGATATCTCCTACTCCTGAGCTGACACTGAAGACTTGTTTTTCACAGCACTTGATGCAAGATTGCACACGGAAGAATGAGGTGAAAAGGAAATGGTAAGGGTAAAGGGCATTGTTTTGTGAGATACAGAAGCCAGTGCCATGGTGCATTTTCTCTTTGGTTCTCCTGAAAATCAGAGGACTCCCAGTTCTGAGCTACCTTCCTCCTTTCCTTCCTCTTCTTACGCTGAATTTCTCCTTCAAGGCACCACATATTGGCTGATATCATTGTGAATTAGGGTAGCTCATTGTTTGAGGTGGATTGCCCCTTTAAGTTGCAGCATTCCCTATTTTCATCATTATCCTTGTGTCAGATAGTTTTACCCCACATTCTTGAGATTCCTCAGCTGCTTTCAACAACTGTTCTTGCTTTCAGCATTGCTAATGACAGTATTGCTAATTTTGCAACCTAGCATGCACAGTTTGCCTACTAACTGTCACATGTGGCTAAAGTGTGAGGGAGCTGGGGTTGTTCAGCCTGGAGAAGAGGAGACTCAGGGGAGACCTTATCAGTCTCTACAACTACCTGAAAGGAAGTTCAGGTAGTAGTGTAGTCGGGTGGGGGTCAGGCTCTTCTCCCAGGCAACTAGTGACAGGAGGAGAGGGTATGGCCTGAAGCTGCACCAGGGGAGGATTAGGTTGGATATTAGGAAGCACTTCCTCACGGAAAGGGCAATTAGGCACTGGAATGGACTGCCCAGGGAGGTGGTGGAGTTGCCATCCCTGCAGGTGTTTAAGGAAAGGTTGGATGTGGCACTCAGTGACATGGTCTAGCTGATGTCGTGGTGTTGGGTCATAGGCTGGACTTGATGATCTTGGAGATCTATTCCAGCCTCAATAATTCTGTGTGATTCTGTGTGTGATTTAGAAAGACAATCTAATCTGTCTGGCTTATTCCTATCTTGTCTACAATGAAAAATCCCAGGAGAATGAAGAATTGAAGAAATTCTGCATTTCTCCCTTGGGCCTAGTGTCTAAGGCTGAATCTACACTGCCTGATAAATCTACCCTAGGGAATGATCCTTAGCCTGTGAGAAAAGTGGTTCACACTTGTTTGTTCCTATTTTTCAGTGTAGCAGGACAGCGCAGGGTTGAGGGAGTCAACTTTAGACTAGTCTACTCTCTACTGTCTTTTAACAGTGGTCCCCACAGTGAACTACACCCCAGACTCGACCTGATTTCTATTTTGAAGGGTGTTAGGTGGTGTGATCCTAAAGACGTCCCAGTGGCAAAGTGGCATTTTTGCAGTGTGGGTGCTCAGAGGACTCGGGAGCCTGTAGTGAGCAAGGGAGGTCAGTTATCTGCCTGTGTAAGTGTGCTGTAATTCTCCAGCATTTTCTCCTAAGAAATCGTGACAGCAAAAGAGAGACTAGCAGGAGGAATCTTCCAAACAGTGGTACTATTCATGAGTCACTATACCAGCTACGTCGCCTTGATATGAAGTGTATCAGTGGGTGACATTGGTAAATGTCATGTTAGGTTTCTTTTCTGAGCAGGTGAGAAGGACTTGGCTCTTGAGGTGTGTTGGGTCTTGCCAGCTTGTGGTCCTGGGAACTTTAGGTTTACAAGAAGCCTTATCAAAGTAAATTAAGGCTGATAAGTAAGATCTATAAGATATCCGTGCACTAAGAGAACATATTTATGGTCATAAAAGTCTCCTGAGACACAGTTTTTCCTAAAACTGGACATTGGTATTTTTATATTTTTGAGGGAAAGCCTGTTCTATCCTGCTGAAGCACGACATGTCACAGGGGTCCATGACCACATTTGTAATACAGATGTTCAATTAAGAGTTGTTTCTATCTTTCTTCAGCTGGAAAACTGATTTGGAAGGCCTTGTAAACTTGATGTCTATTGGCAGACAGCTGTCACAAGAAGGGACTTTGAACATGCAGGCGGGTCTGCTCTTGAAGATTGTAATAGGTCAGACAGAGTGGGCATGATTCAGATGCTGAAGAAATAAGTCTTGATTCCTTTTTCCTAAATATGGTGTTTAGGGACATTTGAAAAGCCCTGGGCAATGAAGCTGTCCTGCCTGGCCTCCTACCACTTGTCTGGGAGACTTCAGGTTTCCCATAGGTCTCAAGTCAGATCTGCCAGTGACAGCTAGGTATCTCAGATATTGTGGTGAACCGACCACATGATTTTTCTGCCTTATTAAAACAGTGAGCAAAAAACTCAATTTCCCATAAATCTATTCTGCATAAATCCTCCAGGAAGACGGAAGCGAGATAACGCCAGCCATAAATATCGAAAAATAAAACAATCGCTCTCTTTTCCGCCTCACTGCACAAAGGGAGCACATCGCTCCTGCTGAGTGCACCCCCCCCTCCCTCCGCCGCTGCCGGAGAGGAGCGAGGAGGAGGGG
>VZZY01003562.1:554710-597102 GCA_013400335.1 Eurystomus gularis | reverse complement strand
GGTGGTGTGGCTAGAGCTCTTGCTGGTAAAGGCTGAGGCAAAGAAGTCATTGAGTACCTCAGCCTTCTCCATGTCTGTTATGACCAGGTCTCCTGTTTCCTTCCAGAGAGAGCCCACATCTTCCCGAGGCTTCTTTTTATTACTAGCATACCTGTAGAAGCTTTTCTTATTACCCTTGATGTCCCTGGCCAGATTTAATTCTATCTGGGCTTTAGATTTCCTAACCTGATCCCTAGCTGCTCAGACAACTTCTTTGTATTACTCCTGGGCTACCTGTCCTTGCTTCCACTTTCTGTAGGCTTTCTTTTTGCATCTAAATATGTCCAGGACCTCCTTGTTCATCCATGCAGGCCTCCTGACGTTCTTGCTTGCCTTCCTCTTTTTTGGGACACATTGCTCCTCGGCTTGGAGGAGGAGGTCCCTGAATATTTACTAGCTTTCTTGGGCCCCTATTCCCTCCAGGGCTTTACCCCATGTACTATACCAAGCAGATCCCTGAAGAGGTCAAAGTCTGTTCTCCTGAAGTCCAGGGTAGTGAGCTTGCTGTGAGCCCTCCTTGTTGGCCTAAGGATCTTGAATTCCATCATTTCATGGTCACTGCAGCCAAGGCTGCCCTTCAGCTTCATGTTACCCATCAGCTCCTCCTTATTGGTGAGAATAAAGTCCAGCATAGCACCTTTTTTTGTTGTTTCCTCTACCACTTGGAGAAGGACATTGCCATCAGTCCATTCCAGGAACCTCCAGGATTGCTGGTGCCCTGCTGTGCTGTCCTTCCAACAGGTATCAGGGTGGATGAAATCCCTCAAGAGGACTAGAGTTGGTATTCTATATATTCTATATAATATAAATTCTATGTTAGAAACACCACTACACAGAGAATCAAAATATAAATAGTTATAAGATGTTGATGTTTTTACCATATTACTGGTTCAGTCACTCAGAGGCTCAGGAGGTAAACAGTAACATTAGTTATTTTCTTTCCTCAGGGGGTCTTTTAATAACTGGTATAAATCAAAGCAACTGTAAACTTAAATGAGAAATACTTGCTTTTGTTTCCTTGGCTTTTATACTAACGGACTTAGGTTGGTGAATCAACATACCGAGCTCTATTCCAAGATGTAGGAATTTGTTCACACAGCCTGAACTCTGACAGAGACAATTCACTTACCCTCTTTGCTCTGCACCCCTCACAAAGGCGTGGAGGCCAAGCCAGCCTTGCATCATTCACACACATTTTGGATGTCTGTCAATAAGAGCTGGAATTCCTACAGCTGGATCAAGATTTATCCAGTATCATACCAATAAAACCAGCATCTAATATGCACATTCTGATTTTGACTAACACCAACTATGTTGTCACTTCTGCACCTAAGGGTTTGGTCTGTCACATTCAGGGAAGGTAGAGGTCAATACTCTGAAGGAGCAAGATTAACAGTTTACGTTACTTAGAAATATAACAACCAAGCACTGTGTATCAGTGGCTGATTTATCAGGAAAGGGTAGGAAGCATAGGCAACAGCAGAGATTGAAAACATTCATCAAAACCGCTGGCACAACCATATGGGCACAGGGTGATTATGGAGCGAACACAGACCTGCATGGTCCCTGTCTGCTTCACCACTGTGTCCAGCCTTGTTTGTGATGTGCTGCTAATTTAATGGTATCTCCTCTTCCCTCTCAACACGTTCCACCCTTTCAGCAGATTCCTCCACATACTTGATTGTGGCGTTGCTTCAAATTCAGTCCTTCTGAGCAGGGACTGAGCAGTCTTATTCCTAGGCCAGAAAACAGCCAGCTGCTTGATGGCTGTTCAAAGAATAACAGTACTGCTTCTGCTGAATGTTCATATTCCTTAATACATCACTATTTTGGTCCAAAATGACAAGCATTTTAGAGTAGTTGCAGAACTGGAGATCCTTTCACACTTTGGCTGTTTGCCTGTCCTAAAACCCCTGTCACTTTATTTGGTACATGTTTAATATATAGGAAAAAAATTAATATAGAGGAACCATCTCACATACACCATCTCAGCTCCACACAAATTTCACTTCGTCAGGCAAGGCAAGAGTTGCTGGGTAGAGCCTGATAAGAATATCTCATCTTCAGCCAGCTGCTGTCAGAGTTCAGCCCCGGCCAGTCCTGCCAGGGAGCACGGCCAAGCAGCAGGCAGCTGGGCATGAGAGAGGGTAGGAGAGACACAGCCACCTGTGGGGCTCTTTCTATGGGCAATGAATTATTTTTGTCTCACTGCTGTGAAGGAACACTTGCCTTTAAAGAACTGCTTTCCATAGGCTTCATTTAAACCTATAGTCTGTGTCTCACTTCTTCAGGAGGGAAGAGGTGGAGAAGATTCACATTTTAAGTTTGGTTGCAAAATCCCACTGTTTTAAATACTGGCAGATACATCAAGCTGCAAAAATTGTGAGAAGAATTTTCCACTAAGCATATATAGGCAAGATTTGGTTTATCCATGCCTTGAAAATGCCATCCACCTGATTTTAATTTCTGTCTCTGTACATGTGTCCTGATTACAGCACTCACGCCCTTTGAATCAGAGAGAACCTACAAGTGTTGTATCTGGGTAAAGATGGTATTTGTTTAACTCTTTTGCAAAGTGAGTTCATTTTGTGTATACTTTTTATAGAACAACAAACTGTTACTTTTATTATCTTACTAGTAATTTTTGAGAGACTATTCCTTGTTTTAAAACATCCTAAACTTAACAGCTAACATACTAACATCAATAGATAATCCAATCCTGAGCTTCTGAACATCCTAATAAATACACTGGTAGGAGGGGTTGGAACAATGTGTAGAAATGAAGAAACAGATCCCTGGGGCTGAAGATGGAAATAGCTGGCATGAAAGCCAAAACAAAACCAGTGGAAGGATGGGCTAAGCTTGTGCTAGGAAGTCTTACACATGAAGTTCCATGAGAATAACTTTCAGTATTGCTGGCATCAACCTTTGGTTTTGTAACACACATGCACCTTAAGGCTTAAGCACCTCACTTGATCCTTATTTCTAAATGAGACTTGCTTTACTGGAAACAAAACCAGAAGGCACAAACTCTCATAGATAAATAGGTTCCCAGCTCCCAGGAATTTGACTTCCAGGGAGCTGGGAGTTTTGTATCTAAAAGCCTTTGAGGATCTGGGACTATTTTTCTCCCCCATTCCTATCAAATGAGCACAAAAGTGAAATAATACAACAAAGAACAAGAGGAGGATTCCAACCTACTGGTACTAAGAAGGTTTCCGTTAACCAGTCACAGGGATGAATTTACAGAGAAGACTTCTGTCAAAAGGTGATTTGCAGCTGAGCACCTGGAGAAAATATTTTGCACCTGGCACAGCTAAAGAGCTTTTTTTTCTACTAAGAAATAAAGCAAGAGGCATGGGGAAGATTTATGTAATCTTCACACTCAGTCAGCATCCTGGAAGAAGAAAATCAGATAAAATACAGCAATGGCTAAAGCAGGCAGAAAAATGTGCAGCAGTGAAAAAAGTCAATATTAATATTAGCAAAAGGATGTATGATATGAATAAGTAAGAGGGCTGTGCTTAATTCAGCTTGGGAACTGAGAGGTGTCGAGAAGAAACAAGGGATATACTTGGAAACACAAGGAATATACAAGGCAATACCGCCCACAGAGTGGGCAGCAGCGTGGCAGACTTGGCGTGATGCTGCAGACACTGCAAGGGCCACAGCAAAGCAAGGGGATTGTGATCACTACTGCAACAGTATTTTTATAAGCATGGACTGTTCAGAAGAGATAAAAGTGTGGGATTAACTCAAGGATCTGTTTATTGCTTCAGGCCCACAGATCTGATGTTCAGTAAATTTCCCTCAACATGTAAGGCTTCTGAGCAGGACAGACTGCTTCACATGGAGGCTGTGTTACTACTGCTTGAGCAATGCACTTTAGCCAGCCACCCACTGCGGGGAGGGAAGGGCAGAGCTGAAACCTCACTAACCAAGCGTGCCGATACACTGCTGCAAGGCTCAGACTTGGAGGCTGTGAGCAATGTTTCAAGGTCCTCTCTGTAAGTGAGGGTGGGCAGAACAGTTGTACCAGCCCTGCGAAAGCCGCAGGTGGGTGCCTGTGCATCTGTTACTGTTCTCTGCACACACTCCCACCGGTGCTGCCTTCGGGACAGGGTTGCTGCAGAGCAGGCTGGCTGGCAGGGAGCTGCACCTATTGCAGCTAGGAACAACTCCACTGCTCTGGTTGCATCACCACCATTCTTTTGGAGCATTTCTCCTTTTGCTGGCTTTCTGCCTGCCCCAGCATAGAGCTCAGGATGTTGATTTTCACCTCCAAAACTCTGCTTGAGCTGTTCCCAGCATTGCTGTGAGTTATGTAGCTGCCACTAGATCATTGCTCTGCATCAGCGAGTGCCAGGGGAGGGGTCCTGGCTCCTCAGGAAACACACTCTGCATGGCCTGCCAGTACATCTTTCCTCATCTGTCCGTAAGGCTGTCTTTGACTTCTATGAGCAGTCACAACTCTGATTTTCATAAATGCTCCTGCACCACCTATCATCCTTCTCATAATACTACCCCAATGGTGTTTGTGCACTCATCTCCAGGCAACTTTCCCTGGTTCAACTTTGCTGCTTGCTGCCCAACCTCATGAAGGACGCTGCCCAACCTCATGAAGGACACAGCCCACTGAAATCAGTGGAAATACTTCTCGTGACTTTAGTGGGCTTTGGAACATGCCTGTGATAACCCTGGTGGAGAGGGACCTCAGCAGCCCATCTGAAGTCAGTGACAACAGTCTCATCATCTGAAGTGGAAAGCAGTGTGCACCCCAAGAGCATTGTCTGCTCTTCTCTTGCTTGCTGTGCCCCTTCATACCTGGTTCTTCTGACCTGCTGCAACGACTTATGAGGGGCAGATCCAGCCTGTCCCCATGAGGTGCAGGTGTTTGTGTGCCTGCAGCTTGTCAAGAGAGGGATGTGCGTGTGGCACTGTGTGGGGCAGAAGGAAAGCCTAGGGGCAGGAGTTGTCTCCCCAGTAAAAATGTGCCTTTGCGTTGGCTGTGTAATTTAGACAAATGACCTTAAAGATGGAAACCAGGTTTTCTTAGTGGATACATTGTGTGAGTGCACAGTGCCCATCACAGTGGCCTCAAGTCTAACCTATAAACATTGTAAATACTAGCGCTGTTATTTATATTAAACAAGGGATGAGCTATTGTTTCACAGTGAGATGCTCAGAATATTTGGCAGCCCTGGGTCTTGGATGACATTAGTTTTGACTTTCAAAATCAAACTGCCATCTTGTGGTGGGTGGAGGAGACGTCTGTAGGAAATCACAGCAAAAATGCAGATACATAGTAAAAACTCGTCCCTTTACCCCACCAATGGCTTACAGTATTTATGTATTCTTAAATATATTTTGACTATACTTCAGGCAAATTAATAAACATTCTTATGTCATGCTTTGAAAAGTCAAATATCTTTTTGGGATTGTCAATGTAAACCATAAAATCATTTCCTCATTCTTGTATGTAATTGTACCAAAACCACCAGTGTACCCCTATGAGTAGGTTTTTCAAGATTAGACCCAAATGCAGCTTACAGGAAAATAATAACTATAAGGCCATAGGTATTTATAATTGTTTCCTTTCTCTTTTTTATGCTCATTAATATTAAGAAAAAAAAACTGTGTGAGTCAGAGCAGTGCCACACAAATTGCAGAAGGTGAACAAGTTGTAATGCATCATCTGGTCTGATGTGCTTGTGCATGCTTTTGAGCCATGATGGATGTAAGGTAATTTTAAGCAGCATTCTCTTTCACTGTGGGCGAAGTTGTCGCAAATTACTTCACCTTGATTGTCAACCAAGAGCAAGCACGATGGATCAGCAGATGCACAGTAATCTATTACAGCAACATGCCTCTGCATCTCAGCCTTCAAGCAGCAGACCAGCATGGAGATGTACTGGCATGATCCTTTTAGCTAGATTGAATGTCCTTGTGTAATCTAACACTATTTATGAAAGATGATAGTTGAAAAACTAGTCCATTCCAAATTGAAAAGCATAGCTGAGGTGAACAATTGATTGCAGCCACCTATCAATGCTTTGTGCATCCATGACTTTTCAGAAATACAGTGGTTTAATAAAAAACATGCAGGTTACAAGAAGCTTGTTAAGATCTGGAGTTCACATCTTGTCTCTCTACTCATGCCATACAAGAAGTAACACTTGTTTTAAAGCATGAAGTGGAGTCATCCACTACTGAAAGTAACAAAGTAAGAGGGAGGCAGGCATACAGGGGGGAATGTAAAGGTATGGAGAGCCTGATGCTGACTTTCCTCTTAAGTAAGCCTAGAAAGACCCAGATGAGCTGCCTGGGACCTACAGCATCAGGGAAAGCTGTTTTTCTTCCCACTGTGTCTATTACAAAGTGCAGTGCCTCAGGGAAGAAGATTTTATGAAGTATTCTCCATCCAAAATTAGATAGAACTGCAGAATCACAGAATCACAGAATCACAGAATCGTAGGGTTCGGAAGGGACCTCTGGAGATCATCTAGTCCAACCTCCCAGCTAAAGCAGGTTCACATTGATCAGGTTGCACAGGAACGTGTCCAGGTGGGTTTTGAAAGTCTCCAGAGGAGACTCCACGGCCTCTCGGGACATCTTGTTCCAGTGCTCTGTCACCCTCACAGTAGAGAAGTTTTTCCTTATGTATAGGTCGAAGGAACTCACAAATTTCACAGTTCTCCATAAACTGCTGTCCTGTAACACCTTTGTTGAGCACTGCTCTAGGAGGGAGCTGGTGAGCATTCCCATGGGGGACCCATGGGGGTCCTGCAGGTCTTTATGGGGCTGCCTGAGGAGCCTGGCCCATCAAAACCCTATGAGCACAAAGGCTGCTCTGACTTCCAGTATCACGTGGCTCACATTTCCCCATCAGCCCACTTGGCAGCCAAACTCCCAGGAAGGATAAACAAGAAAATTTCTTCTTAATGCTTGTGGTGGCATCCACTATGCTGAGAGATTTAAAGCAAGGGTGTATAGTCTCCTTCTCGCTATGGTCTCATCCAGCAGCTGAAGTCAGTGCAGGTGTGAACCACTTCTATGTGACACATGGCAGCAGCTCATGCTAGCCACGTGTGGGTTTGCGCCTTCACAAACTACTGTCAACACAGGGACACAACTGACAAAGGAGGACTCAGGTGCAACTGCTTGCACCTGAGTTAATTCACATGTAAGTCCCCTGTGGTGTGTGAGATCCCCCATTCCATAATATGGCTATACAGCTCTGCAGCCCCCTCATCGCAGCATTTCTCCATCCTAGGAGCACTGCTTGTGGCCACTGAGCACACTAGGGAGATCCTGCTACTCAGGGTGTTGTACAGGAGACCAGTGTAGAACAGCACAACAATCACTTGAGACTTTACAGATGACGGTACCTGTGAGACCTGTGTGGTGGGAGGCTCTTGTGGAGGCCTGTGTGATGGCTGGAGGAAGGAAACTAGGAGCAACATGCTGTGTCCTGAGGAAGGGTGAGCTACCTCCCACAGGAACAGTGCCTTGGGGATTTTTTTTTCTTTTCTGAAATGCACTAGTTAAAAGGCGTCTGCAGGCAGATCATCACATCCCATTGCAGTCAATAAATCAGCAATGGTAACTATGAAAGGAAATGTGAGTTTTTCTCCAGATGAGAAACAGCACTCAGGACTAGTATGTAAGTGTCTGGCAGGAGCAGAGGGTAACTATGCGGTTAGTGAAGTTTAATGTGCATAAAGCCCTTGGAGATAACTCTTATTTTGGTGTTATTGCCTGTGTGTCTGTCCTCACTTTAATAAAAAGAGTGTGGTGATATCTAAGAGTGGCATTTTGATGCTTGAAATGCTCCTCATATAAATAGAACAAGCAGATCAGCATGACTAAGTGATAAAATTACCTTCTGGTCTTCAGGAACTTCAGCATGTAACTGTGCTATAGGGACCTCAGTGTACCCCTCTTCACAGCACAAACAAATACGTTTGGAAATGGATCTGGAGGAGACATACAAAGAGGGAGAGAATATGGAGGAGAAAATTACTCGAGCTGCAGCTGCAAAGTTGGTGAAAAAGGCTTTTCTCGAAGCCCTGAAGTCCAATGACTTTGAAACACTGGAAGAGCTCTTGAGCCAAAAGAAAATAGACGTGGACACGGTGTTTGAAGTGGAAGATGAAAACCTGATTCTGGCATCCTACAAACAAGGTAAATGTGGCAGCATTCACCAGCCAGAAAGTAGATGGGTTTGAGGGATTTTCAAGAAACTGTGGCCTTTCCTCTCTTCTGAAGCTGCAGCGTAGGCTGATTCATAGGCAGTAACCTCTTTGCAGGTTCATACAGCCATGGTCACTGCAGTAGGGGACCTTATCAGCTGTACTCGCCAGGCTTGGTGGAGGGCAGGCCAGAGATGATCCTGAGCCTCTGTGCTGCTCAGGCAGCTGCTGCAGCTCCAGGGGAGTTCAGAAACAGGAGTCCTTTGCCATTTCCTTGCAGAGAACTCAGGTTCAAAGCCCAGAATAGACACATGAAGGCTAAGTGTGGTATATACATTTCTTGCATGTACCCAGTGATATATACAGACCATTTAGAAACATAAAATATTCAGTGTCTTCCATTTTCAGTTTACAGTAGCAGTAGAGTGAATTCTCCCTAGCTCGTGAAAGCTAAGGAAATCCTGCAGACCTTGGATTTTTTTGGGTGGGAGGAGATTTATTTTTCAAACTGACAGAAAGTTAGGATGTGCTAATTTATCAAAACAGAAAAATTATCTGGAAAAACACAACCAGAAAAGACATCTCTTTTGGAGTGTAGACAACTCAAACCAGTTCTCAGCCAGATACTGGTTGAGTTTCCTAAAACTTACAACGTAAAGTAATAAACCCAGTTTGCACTCTGCTAAAATCAACATACTTCATGACCTACTTTCTGACAGACTCTTTAGGTGTATCTAGAAAACAGTAATGATCAGTCTCTGCCAGAAGTTAATCATATGTGGAGATAAACATCTCCAGTCTCAGCAGCACAACAAATGCACTTTCTTTTCTGTGGCATAAAGAAGTGACAACATCCCACCTCTTCTCCTTTTCTGTGTTTATCTCTTATTTAGTGACTAGCTCCTGTTCTTTTGATTTCATTAGGGTGGGGAAGATGCAGTCATTACATACTTCCCTTGTGGACAGTGTCTGAACTAAGCCACACAGTGAGGACTGTATCTTAAAATACCTTTTCTTCTGTCCTCAGCAGGCTGAGATGCATTCTGATTGTGGTTTGAGACTGTAGGATTTATGCACAGATTTTTAATTGTAGATCATTTAAGTGGAAGCATTAACCTGTTTCCTTCAGAGAAGTCTCTCCTTTCTCCAAAAAGCAGAGAGGTAAATGGACCCTATGACCTAAATCACAGCCGTATGTTCACTCTGTCTGAAGGGCAGGAGGTACTCTATCAACTCTTGTGCAAATTTTACTTTTATTCTGAATCCCAGATAACTGTGATATGAGAGAGGAATTTCCTTGAGCAAGGAGAGTGAAGAAAAACTAAGCTCCACCATCCCACCATTCAGACAGCCTGAGCTTTGCTGTAGCCCTATACTATGAAGTGGAAAAGAGATGCCATGGGTGGAAGATTGGCTTTCCTTCCTCTCTTCCAAAGAGGCTGAGAAGTCCCAAGGACATTGACCTTGAATGCATCATGGCTTTTTCTTGTTTCCACTCAAAGAAATAGGCAAGCTGAACGAGGCCTCCCATGGAGTCCATGTCTGCTTCCTGCTTAGTGCTTGGTCCCTGTCCCTGTAGGCTCAGAGGTGTCTGTGGGTTTTGGCAGAGAACATGGGAGACGCTCCCTCAGGATGTCTGAGCCCAGCTCATCTGCAGCAGCACAGGCAAAGGAAATAAATGGTAATCTCAGGTAGGAAAATTGTGGCTATATAAAGTGATAACTTGGCTTTTAAGGATCACTTTCCTGCTGTTACGTGCCATTTATGATTCAGATCTGGCCAGAAATGTGAGGCCCAGCTTCATGTGGGATAAGCCAGCAGTGCTCTGCAGCTTGCCAGTAACAAGGGGGAATACCCCATGTGAATTCAGATAGGGAGGTGATTAAGAAACTTGCCCTGCTATATGCCTGGGCTCTGGGATGTAACCCACCTGCTTTGTGCCTAGTTTGGGGGCATATGGTGAAAAGGTTGCCTTACCAGAATTGCCAGCACAACCTGCATAGTCAGCAGGTTGAGAGCTTCAGAGGAGCCTGTTGCTCCACTTGGGCACTTGGGTGCCTCAGGGCTGCCTGCTGCTGCCATTCATGGCATGAGTTCCTTGGGAACTGAGTTTGGTGATCCCCAAAATTTAGTCTTCGAGTGGATGCCATGGTCTATAGACAGTTTCTGACCCATGACATTTCACACACTGACAGTAATAAATGCTTATATTTGTCAGGAACAGGTCACTGCAGCCATGCCAGGGCAGGAGGTGCACCTGCTGTCATAACCATCTATTTTATATCTGTCTTTGTGTCTTTCAGTGGAAAGCTAGCACTTTTCAGAGGCATATGAGAACTGTATTACTGGCATCTATCTCAGAACATACTTGCAATTTAACTAGGAGGGAAGAAAAATTTTAATCCCTGTTTCTCCCTGCCACCCGGACTTTGTTTCTAATCTACCCGTTTCCTTCCTCTCCATCTTCTTTCTAATACAACACACATGGATACTGTAAGACCTGTATCTATACGATGTTAAGGCTGAAAACCTTTATACAACTAGAGATTCAAAAAGATCTGAATTAATTTGACCTTGTTATACATCTTTAGTATTTTTTGCTGTGTCTTTTACATGGTAACAGTATTCAACCAGGCATTTGTCCAAGGAAAAACAGATAAATCAAAACAGTTGAAGGAACTGGGTTTGTTTAGTCTAGAGAAGAGGAGACTGAGAGGAGACCTCATTGCCCTCTACAACTACCTAAAAGGAGGTTGTAGCGAGGCTGGTGTTGGTCTCTTCTCTCAAATTAGTAATGATAGGACGAGGGGAAATGGCCTCAAGTTGCGTCAGGGGAGGTTCAGATTAGATATTAGGAAGAAGTTCTTCACTGAGAGGGTAGTTAGGCACTGGAATGGACTGCCCAGAGAGGTGGTGGAGTCACCATCCCTGGAGGTGTTTAAGGAACGAATAGATGCAGTGCTTGAGGATATGGTGTAGTGGTTAGAGAGGATTTGGTGTAGTGGTGTAGCGGTTGAGTGATGCTAGGAGAAGGTTGGACTTGATGACCCTGGAGGTCCTTTCCAACCATATAAATTCTGTGATTCTGTGATTCTGTAATAAAACTTTATAGGCCCATTCTACCTAAGATGCAGCTGCCATATCTTAAAAAAAAAAAAAAAAGATAAAAGATGTTGTTTTCAACTTCTCCTCCCCTTCTGCACATTATTATTGTGTTTTACTTTTTTTAAACTATTGTTTATAGTAATCAGTTCTGAGACTGTCTCTGTGCAGTCATTAAGCATGTAGTCCTATTTTGGGGACAAATATTTAAGTTTTATTTGGTCTTGCACCTGTTTGTAGGTTAAAAAAAATCATTGTGAAATTTTCAGAGAAAAATCCAAACATTTTGGAGCAAACTTTAATGCTAAAGTACCACTGTTTCTAGTCGGCTCTTCAACCTAATTTATATCAGCATCCAGACTCCACACTCCATGCTCCTTGGGGGCAGTAGTTGGTGGGAAGTCTGTGATGCGGCTGCAGCCCCACTGCCAGGGGTCATCTATGTGCAATGCATCACTAGAGGTCTGAATCCAGCTCCTGACATGCAAGATCCTGCCATCTCCCACACAGAAACAGTAGGATGAGTTATCTGGTGAGTCACTGGCCTAAGTAAATGCTGCCCTCTTATTCCAGTGACACCTTTGTTCAGCTGTTGGCAGGCTGGAGATCCTATTTCCCCCATAATTTTTGGCTGGTGGCATTTCAAATGCTCTAAGGGTATTTTTTTTTTATCTAGTCTACACAGGTCACAAGAAAAACAAAAGCTGCCTTCAGAGTACATCTACATGGGAATTATCTCTCCAAAAGAGAGATTCAGCACACATAGTAAAAGTGCTTAACAGAAATGAAGTTATGCTTGAAAGAACTCTGTGTGCACTAAACTGTAGCTGGTGAAATTACAGCAAATTAAAGCAAAACTCTAACCTTTCCTTCCCCCTCAATTATTTTTGGTGGGTGCATAGTCCAGAGAAAAGTCTTTGTCAAGGATGGTTAAACATTTTCACTTTGTACAGGGTACTGGCTGCCTAGCTACAAATTAAAAATATCCTGGGCAACTGGACTTCACCTAGCTGTCATGTATGGACATCTGGAGAGTCTTTCGGTCCTCCTCAATCACAAAGCTACAATAAACTGCCGGCCCAATGGAAAAGCTGCAATTCATGTAGCATGTGAAACGGAAAATGTTGAGTGTCTCAAGATCCTTTGCAACCATGGAGCTAAGCTGAACTGCTTTTCAATGAGTGGGCAGGCACCCTTGCACTTCTGTACGACACGAACCTCCGTGCCTTGTGCCCAGCAGCTGGTTTGGAGAGGTAAGGTAAAGCTTTGGAACATCTCTCATGGCATACCCAGAAATGGCGGGCATGGTCTGTGGTTTCTCTTAAGAGGCAATTTGTCAAAGTACATGTGTACTTATCCCTTCCATCCACAGCTGACCCATGTCTTCATCTCAGAACCCTTTTCCCCATCTCTTTGATCAGAGGAAGTTTCTCCCATTCTGTCCTTCCCTCTCCCTGGCCACTGGTCCTTACTCCAGGATTGTCTCCCATTTCAGTGCCTCCAGCCCACTGCCCAGTCAGTACCTCAGCAGAAGAGCTCCTCTGAATCAGGGAGTTTCTATTTCTCTATTGATTTTCTGTCTTCTTCATCTAGGTTTACTATTGAGATATTTTCACATGAAAGTGCACCCCTCTCCTCTTCTTTCTTGTTCAAATTTCCTTGATCTCAGTAAAATTCTCCAACCAGTTATTTTTTGAGACCTGGACTTGAGAAACTGGATGTGGTTTTTGTCAGCAGCCAAACTCCTGTATCTGTGTAGGGATTGGAGGGAAAAAAGGCTACTATATAAGTTTTTTGTTTTCCCAAAGTAAGACACATTAAGCTGCTGGTCATCTGTTACAAATGAAGCTATAAATAGACATCATTCCTGGATAAATATATTGGTGTCACACACTATTTCCTTAACACAAGAATGCTGACTCAGGACGCAGTAAAAGATAGACATAAAAGGTATAGCAAAGTCAAGGAGTTCCAGTCTTAAGTTACAAACAGACAGATTCTCCTATTTATCACACTGTGCCATGGCAAATACAAATGCTTTTGCATTCTTTTTTGTTGCTACACGCCTCGTTATTGAAGGCTTTTCCTGACATGCAGAGCCCAAGTATGTTTTGTGGGCAAGCCAATCTGAAATCCTTAATGAATAACCACATCACTTTTCTTGAGCTGGAAATATACAGATTATTTTGTTTAGTACAAAGGAAAATAAATGCTGCCAGTTGTATCCTGCCCAAAGCAAACAGTCCTGACAGCAGGAGTTGAATTTACTACCATGGAAAAGCTTAAAAGTCAAACGTACGCTTATAAAATATAGCGTAAGATGAATGCAAATGAAAGGATGTACTCTGTAGGCTTTCTCCACCCACCCATCCGTGACAGAATAATGACACATTACAAGCCACCCTTCATCCCAAAGCACTCGATAAGCTCCAGTCTCCTTATGAGCTAAATGTTGAGACTCCAAACAAAACGGGGGAGGTCCAGAGCAGAACACGGCAGGTGGGCACGTTCACAAAGCAGCACGATCCAACAGCCAAAACCAGGTTTTTGGTTAATGTCCCTGCACCAAAGTTTCCGAGATGCATCTCCCACCCTGCCATCTCCACTCACTGGTGTCACACTGGGTCAATTTGGGTAAACGCAGTTTAACCACTTCTGGTTTGGGCAACTCGCCAGGCAAGAAAAACCGATCCCATGTTCGCTTACCACCTCTGCACTTAGATTGCTGGTACTCTCGCGGTCATCTAGCACGACTAACACTCAGCATGGCTTCACGGCATTAGCACTCGGGTTTTCCACCCCAGAGGTGACTTCTGACTCCTCTTCCTCCCGCCCGAGGGGTTCTCCCCCGGCCCCAGCCCCTCCTGGCTCCTCAGTAGATGGTGCTGTTGCTTCAGCTGCGGCAGCCGCTCGGCGCAGGGACCCGAGGGACCCGTACCCTCCACAGCCTGAAAACAGGGTCCAGACCCTCAGCTGGGGACTTCGGCGGTGGGGTTTTTTTGACATCATCTATGGATCTCAGTCCTTTCTTCCAGGCACACAGTTAGTGAGGTGCTGCGGGAAGCGTTCTCAGGGTACAGATGTGAGCAGAGCTATTCTCCGGAGTAGGAGCAAAGCTCTTCTTTTTCCTTCAGTTCTTAATTTATAGGAAAGAGCATTTTACATAGAGATTTGAACCTACATGCTTATTGAAAATAAGAGTGTTCAGATATGCTCTTCTTCTAGCTCGGGGCCAAGCTATCACATCCACAGCCGGATCCAAGGACCTGAAATATCTAAGGGTTTCCTGGAGGCTTAAGAAATGCAGAATCCATGTCCCTAGCTATTTGCTGTTTTCATGTGCGTCTTTCATGCCAGTTGCCCACTCTCACCTTCTCCTTGTGTAGCAGGGCTCAAGCAGAGAGATGTCTCAACCACAGTTTTGTTGCCTTCATTTCTTCCCACCATCTTTCTTTGCCAGGAGCAAATGTGAACATAAAAACAAACAACCAAGATGAGGAGACTCCTCTACACACTGTTGCACGTTTGGGTATCCCAGAACTTGTGGCCTTTTACGTGGAACAAGGAGCACATGTTGATGCTCTCAATGCCTACATGGAGACTCCCCTGGCCTGTGCAGCCTACTGGGCCCTGCACTATAAGGATCAGATGTACAGCCCGGATCACCACCTTGTCTGTCGGATGCTCTTGGACTATAAAGCTGAAGTGAATACTCGTGATGAAGATTTCAAATCACCGCTCCACAAAGCTGCGTGGAACTGTGATCACATCCTGCTGAATATGCTGCTGGAGGCAGGAGCAGAAGCAAACATCATGGATGTCAATGGCTGTGCACCCCTACAGTATATCATAAAAGTGACATCTGTGCGGCCAGCTGCCCAGCCTGACATCTGCTACCAGCTGCTCCTGAATCATGGAGCAGCTAGGATATATCCTCTGCAGTTCCACAAGGTTAAGGATGGTTTTGTACAGCAAGGATATGGAGAGAGGTGTTGTCTTGAACAGGAATGGGTTGAGAGATCCAAACTTCAGGGTTTAGTGGTATATGGATTTGCTGGACTCCCATAAACTGTGGGCCCAGAATGCCCAAAACCTTGTGAGCTGATCAGTCGTGAGAATGGTGTCATTTAACTGAAGAGAAATTACAATTGCTAATGCCAGAAACCAGACCCAGATCTCATGTTGTTCTTAACCAACCTGAAACCCCAAACTCTAAATGCTAGCACAAGCCTAATTTTCCAGAGCTGATTAACTTTCTCATTTCAGAAAACCTACATGTCTTTGTTAAACCTGGCTTCATACAAGCTTAACTGGATTATATTAGGTACTTATTTCATGGCCTCTCCCAAAGATTGGAGATCAGAGCAATCAATACAGTTTGTCACTTCTGACCTTTAAAAATCTATTCAAATCTATTCAAATGACATAGATCTCAATAAAGCTTTGGCTTTTTCCCAGGAAATGTGAGGAATTCCTAAATGTCTGCAAAGCCCAAGGCACTGGCAGAAGTAGCTAACCATCTTATTAGATCAGACAACTAAGTAAGCTTGCTGTAGTCAGGACTTATTCTTACTTATCCAGTGCCCTGCAGCTCCTCTACTGAATATGTAAAGTTTTATCAAGCCAAGCAACCAGAAGGCTTTGAATAAAATGCCAAATTTTTGGTTCTGCCTTCTTGAGCCCAGGATGAGCTGGCCCTGTCTGTAACAGAACACTGAAATCTCCTAGAGTGTGTTTGAAAGCCAGGTCTGGGGTCTCCTCTTCCAGCCTTCACCTTTCTCCTGCTGCATGGAGTGTGTCTCCCTTCTAAACCATCATTTGCCAGCTGTAAAATATGTAGGATGATGTTTATGCCAGAGGGATGTTCTGCATTTTTGTTTGTGAAAGCCTGGCAACTGTGTGAACAAAATTGTGCATCGTATGGTGTGAATGAAAATGTTATTCCCTGAGTGTGAGTGACAACAGACTTTGCTTTTTTTTCCCTGCTGGACTAAAGTTACTGGGCAGAGCAGTTATTTCAGGGACCTCACGTGGCTTAGAAGCCTTACTTCTGAGCTGTGTTATCTCCCAGTCTTATTGTACATTTTCCTGTAATTATGTATTTCTGATACATATGTTGGGATTTTTTCTGTTCTTGTGCTGCATGACTTGGAGCAAGGACTTTGTGCATGGCTTTGCCTGATGTTGAGTCACTCAATTCAGCTATGAATGAGTTATCTCCAGATTTGGGTGATAAAGCCCACCCTGTCAGCAAGACAGACTGCTCTGGAGCTCTAAGCCAGTACTTCTATATGGTGTTAGACTGGGATGTGCGCAGCTCTGCTGGGGACTAGCCTGGGGTTTCTTGCTGTACTTTGCACTAAGTAGCATAGAGAGGGCTTGTGTCTTTTGCATCTCCATACTTATCCTCTCATAATTATTTGGCTGTGTCCATCTCAGTATGCCATTTCACAGTGCCAAACATCCAGACTTGCCCCAGCTTCTTGGTGGTACTTATAGTCTCTGTGCCTCCTGCCTGCAGGTGTTACAAGCCTGTCATTCCCACCCCAGAGCTGTGGAGGTTGTCGTCAATACCTATGAACACATCAAATCAACATGTAAGTGGAAAGCAGCCATACCTGACGATGTCTTTGAGGTAAGCTCTTAATGATTTGTAACCAAGTAAAATCTAAGCTCATTATTTGCAGTCTCCGTATCTGGCCGCAGAAAAGTGAGAATACTTTTGGAAGAGAAAAATATCTCAGAGGATTTGGGGTTTCTCCGTTTAATATCACTCGCTTGACAAAAGCATATCACTCATTGACAAAAGACACATTTTTTGCAAATTTTCATTGCAGCATTATCCTCTTGAGCACCCTGAGTCAGGGGAGCTCAGGAGCTCAGCTGTCCCTGCACTCAGCAAGTGCGAAGATTCTGGCTGTGACTGGTGTTTCTTCAGATCTGTCGATGTGTATGTTTATATTTTTTTAAGTCAGCAAATATTTTTAAAGTACCTTGTTACATAGATGTGACTGTGTATCTTCAGGTTCTGTTGCATGGGTTGGGTTTCTGTGGGCAGGACTGGTTAGTTGAAAATAGAAGTGAGAATTTAAACGGAGGAAGAAAAGAGGAAAAGATGTTGTCAAAAAGCAAAATTGTGGGACAAATGACATGGTTTCACATGATTATTCCTTTGACTCCAAAATCCTCAGAGTCCAAATATTCCAGTTTAAACCTAGTTTTTAATTAATACTGGGCTTTTTCAAAATTTTCAGATCAGTACTGAAATTAAATGCACCAATATCTACTGTGCATTATCAGTGATATTTAGGGAACTCTGTCCATATCATAATGCAGAGTTATATTGCCAGAGGAACTGTGAAACTTTTTTTGGGGTCAAGTTTGTTCAGAAAAAATTAAATCATTCTGGGTGAACACAAAATTAAAAGTTAAAGTGGTTTTTTTTTTCACTTTAATAACAACAATGGCTAATAATAATAAGAATGTCATTAATAATATTTTTCTTCAAACAAAAATTTTAATCCGAAAGATTGGAACAGTTGCTCTGTTTCGTTGTTGAGATTTTCATTTGTGTTGTCCAGCTATTTGCTGAATTTGACATGAAATTGAAGAGAAGTTTTAGCTGACACAAATCCGTACTTTTCCATACATAAAGTGTATCTGAAAATAAGTGTGACCAGATCTGGCAAGTAGCAAGATTATAAAATAAAGTCAAGTCACAGGTAGTCACATGTATTTACCATTTGCTGCTTTTATTTCAACATAATTTGTAAGCATCTGCACTTTTCTTCTTGTGGGGATGTAATTTTATTTAGTCTAAGAGGCCACTGGGGTGATGAGTAAGACCAAAGGTAGTTTGCAGCTCGCAACCCCAGCGAACTCACTGGGAAGGCCGCCGTTATTGCTGCCTCGCTGCCCCGCAGTGAGATTTAGAGGATTAATTGGTCCATGTGCACTGACCCTGAGCTGGCTGCAGCACCTGTTCAGATCAGGACTAACGCCACAGAGGAAACCCCACCTCAAACAGATGGATATAAGACATACCAAACCTAAAGATGTCATCATAGTCTTTAACTTAACACTAAATATTTGAGGCAAGCATAAGAATTTTGTGCAGGTATTTGGCTATACCCAGTCCCTGGTGCTTGGCGTGCCTCCAAGGGACAGGATGGCTGGCTGTGCTTTTCGCCCTGTTCTGCCAAGGGCTGCACGTGGGCAGAGGAAAGTGAGGGAAGGAAAACAGCCTTACTGACAAAAAACATGCTTGTGTTTCCTTACAGCAGCACCAGGATTTCTATGACTCTTTGTTCACTGTGTGCAGCAATTCACCACGGTCACTCATGCATTTATGCCGATGTGCAATTCGGGCAATATTGTCAGAAAGGTGCCACCGAGGAGTCCCCTTGCTTTCCATCCCTCTCTTCATGAAGAAGTATTTACTACTGGAACCAGAAGGAATCATCTACTGAGCCACAACAGAGCAGGCTCCACCATCTCCCTTCTCTGATCTGCACACCTCTGCAAGGTGCTGGAGATCCGGGTGCAACCCTGACACAGCCCTTTGCTTCTGTACAGTGGCAGGCCAGCCTGAAGCTGGGCTGGGACTTACTGGCTCTCCTCGGAGCCGCTCTCTTTCCCTGCACTGAGGAATCACAGCTGCAGGCTATGAATTGCACCGGGGAAGGCAGAGCTGGAAAGGCCTCCCGCTCCAAACAAACACAGGGATGCATGCTTCCATGCGTCGCTCAGCCTGGCTTAAATGATGCTGCTGCTTCCTTTGCCTGCTAGGTAGCATTAGATTCAATCTGAACAACCTTTGATACTCTTCTATTGTGATTTTCTTCAGCTGTTGTTTTGGGAGTAAAAGAAAGGATACTGTCAAAAAATAGGACATTTATTAGAGTCACAGAAATGCTCTCTCAGAAAGAAAGTGAACTGCTTTGATTTGTGACCACAGACAGGCTTTCAGTAGTTTCAATATTTTCCTGTGGATTGGCTCTCAATTCAGTGTTAGTTCACTGTTCACTACACCTGTCTGTATCTTATAAAGCTTTGTCATAGTAATATCCTTTTTAATTGTAAGATTTTTTCCATTATCAGTCATAGTATGTGAACAGGATTGAAATCTGCAGTAGTGAAATTCCTGCATTATAAGGTTGATATTCATGCCCAGGTAGCTTTTAGCAAACGCTGTCTCTGTTTCCACCCTCACTGTGACTGATGATAAATTAGTATCCTGGTGTTAAGGAACACAGGTAGAATGGACTTGCCCCTGCAGCCTGCAGAGCTAAATTTATACTATCCATATATCCATCCCTCAGGATGGTGTTGGATGAGATCTGGGAAGAATATGAACCCTTCTCTTCCTTGACTATAAAAGGAACCTAGCCTGCTAACATGGACTATACACCTTATATTGGTGCTAAGTGCTGGTGAAAGAAATCCCACCTTAACCGAAAAGTGTTTCCAAGATGCGGATGTGCTGGCTGTGCTGTGACAGACCTGCCAGTCCCCCTGATTTGCAGGTTCTGTACTTTTGGACCTGCCAGTACTGGTTTCCCTGCTCAGCAGGAAACCTTTACTCCTGACCAAGCTACTCTCTCCAGGCCAGGAGGCTGAAATGCAGTGCAAAGGCAGTTCACACAACAAGTATCCTGCAGCAAGGGCAAGTGTATGGTCTGACCTATAGTTAAAACTCATTTGTCTTCACTTTTTAGTTTGCAGTCCATCTGGGCTCTTCCACTTTTTTTAGACCCTGACAATTCTGGGCTTTGTTAAAAGGGAGGTAAACTGTGCCCCACATTGGGAGCCAGTAACTCCTGACTTCTCATCGCATCTCTGACTGTGAAGCTACCAGTCCTCATCATTATTGTTATCTCTTTGCAAGAAGAGCCCACAGCACGTTAGGCTCTTTGCAGCTGGCCAGGGGTGGCCAAGCTGCTCAGTGGCTCTGTGTCTCACAGATAACAATAACAGCATTTGAAGAAATGTGCAGATTATTAAGTGCTATAAATTACTTCTCTTTCTTTTCATCTTGGTTTTCATGAATCAAAGCTTTTACGCTGTGTTAGGAGAGAATCCAGTTCATGGATCTGTTTATGTTTAGCTAGCCAGCAATGTAGATTGCTATTTAACAGTTTCCAATTCAAATGAAGAATTTCAAAGGCAAAACAGACCATGAGAAAACACTTTCTAATATGAATTAAGTTGTAATACAGATCCCTGTACATTACTAACCTGATGGAAAATGTTGATAGAGTTGCAGAGATACTCTGTCAGAGACAGTACGGTAGTTTACAAGGAAGAATGGTCAGGATCTGAGGCAGGTTGTCTACAGAAAAATCCACTTGAGACAGTTTCAGGTCAATAGGATCCAGTGAATTCTGCACTGAGGAAAACCAGTGAATTTGGAAGGATGAAAAAAGCTTGAGTTACCTAAACCCGCTACTTTCCTAGGTGATGTACCTAAGTAAGTCAGGCACGAGGAAGAGGATTTGCAAACTGGTCAAGGCAAGAAAACGTCTATTGCTTTCTGAACAGTCTGACAATGGGCCAGGCTGGGTAGTCCAGTACAGACAGATGGAGGTAGCTGATTTTATTGGGAACACATCCCCATGCTGGCTGCTTCTGGAAGTGAAATTCTGCATCTGGAAGAGGGAGGTTTGAGGCAGAACAATAGCAGCATTTTCTGACCTGTCATAGTCAGGATTGTCTTGCTGAGAGAAAAGAAAAAGGCTGTCACCAGTGTTCCTAAATTCTCTCTGATCCTCCCCCTCTGCAGTGAACACACTTAATTTTTATTCTGTGGGCACCCAGCCTCACTTCCAAGCTTTGTACCAAGCAGGTGCCAGATTATAGCCATTGTGGTATCTGACAGGGAGCACAGTGGGATCAGGCTGATTATAGTCATAGGAATTTGCAAGCTGTTAAAAACACTGGAGAACATCCCTATCACAGAGAAAAGACCTGATTGATGCACTTTTATTGCTTCTGTTGTTGGAGTTAGAAAGACCAACTGTAAGCAAACCTTCTTATTTGTTACCTTTTAGCATTTCTTTCTTTTTTTCTCTTGCTGTATTCTATTCCCAAGCAGTGGATGGAGTTGCTTATGTGAGGCATGGGGATACGGGATAATAAGCTCATCATTTATTAAATTTATGGGATGCACAGTCTTATTATTCTGACTTAGTGCAGATGCCTTGAAATTTCATACTATCATATAACTCCTGATCATGCTTTTATATTTTCAAAGCTGCAACACATTGGATGGCTGCAGGTGGAAATAATGAGAGACTGAGTTGTCATCCCTATGCTGCAAGTTTGAACATAGTCATGACCTAAAATGCCAGAAAATAGTTTTCAGGGTTTTTTATTGTCTCCTGTGAAATTAGTTGCTTTTTGCCATTCGGCTTCCTAGAGATGTAGCCATGCTTGGGGCATTTCCACTGCATTTCACAGCCTATTAGAATACTTAAAGCACAGATGGGCACAAAGAATGAATGATACTTTCCCATTGGCACCCCTTGCCCACAGCTCCCTTAATGACTTCTCAACGGCTAGCAATGAGACTGCAGGGTTTGGTCATTGTGCTTTTTAAGAGGTGTGTATGAAGAGATGTTCTTAAGCTAAATACATTGTTGACAAAATAAGTTATCCCAGCTATGACCATAGGGTGACTCTGCATGTATTTGTGGGCCAGTGCAGATACATAATTCAGCTGTTACAGAAATATAGAGATACTCTTTCTAGAGCGCTCTTGAATAATTTTAAACTTAGCCCCTGATGTCTGATGGGATCCAGCTTCACTCAAAACTCCAATAATTTAGCCAGGGAGAGTATGTAGGTGAAACGGAAGTCTAACAGCATTCACGACTGTATTTTCCTGAAAAACCTTTAAACATCTGCTCATATTTGGTCAGCCTTTAGATACTAGGACAATGAGTGCAAAACAGCATTGCTGGTTCAGCTTTCCAACACTGCTGCTTGTCCTGCCAGCCTAATGCCGAGAAGTGGAGCCAGAGACTGCAAAGCAGCAACTCAGGCCATTGGAAGAGGGAGCAGTAAATGCTAATTCCTGCTCAGCCTCCAGCCAACACAGTTTTAAAACCTTCAGCATTTGTCCCTGAGACAGGCTAGTTTCCCAGAGTTACTGGTGGCAGGAGGGGAAGAATATATTCTCATCTGCCTCCTACTTTATGCAGTAGTATCAAGACCATAAGGTTTGCATAGGACTTAGAGATGTGATAAGTAGATCTTCTCTCCACAAAGGTGGCTTTGGATAAGTGAACCCATGTGAACCTCATGAAGTTCAACAAGGCCAAGTGCAAAGTCCTGCACCTGGGTCAGGGCAAACTCAGTATCAATACAGGCTGAGGGATTAAAGGACTGAAAGCAGCCCTGCGGAGAAGGACTTAGGGGTACTGGTGGATGAAAAGCTGGACATGAGCTGACAGTGTGTGCTTGCAGCCCAGAAAGCCAACTGTACTCTGGGCTACATCAAAAGAAGCATGGCCAAAAGGTCAAGGGAGGTGATTCTGTTCCTCTACTCTGCCCTGGTGAGACCCCACCTGGAGTAGTGCATCCAGTTCTGGAGTCATCAACACAAGAAGAACATGAACCTGTTGGAGCAGGTACAGAGAAGAGCCACAAAAATGATCAGAAAGCTGGAACACCTCTTCTGTGAGGACAGGCTGAGAGAATCGGGCTTGTTCAGCCTGGAGAAGAGAAGGCTCCAGGGAGACCTTATTGCAGCCTTTCAGTACTTAAAGGGAGTCTGTAAGAAGGATGGGAGACAATCTTTTTAGCAGGGTCTGTTGGCAACAGCACAAGCAGTAATGTTTTTAAACTAAAAGAGGATAGATTTAGACTAGATATAAGGAAGATTTTTTTTACAATGAGAGTGGCCCAGGTTGCCCAGAGAGGTGGTAGATGTCCCATCCCTGGAAACATTTAAGGTTAGGTTGGATGAGTCTCTGAGCAACCTGATCTAGATGACCTTTAAAGGTCCCTTCTAACCCAAAATATTGTGTGATTCTAAGTATCAACAACTGTCCACATACAGACTGAGCACAATACATGTTTTGTTAATGTGCTCATTACTGGTGCTTTAAGATCATACTCAACAGGCAATGTCATCCACCGCTACTCTGAAAACAAGCTCCCTGATGAAAGTCTATTGCTTGTCCAAATAGCAGCAATACTCAGTTCAGGACTTTCAGCACAAGGGAATGCTGGTTCCACATCCCTTGCTCTTCTCATAATGAATTGCATTTAGATGACTTTGCATTATAAGGTTCAAAGCCCAGACCAAAATACAGGGACTTGGGGTGCCTGGCACAGGCAGCCGGGATCTCCACGTCTTTCTGCCCTTAGCATTTGAAAAGCTGGCAGAGGAAGGGAATGGGTTGCCGGCACCCCTTTTCATGCTGTTACTGGGGCTGCATGGAGGATGATGAGGCTCTCTGCATCATCTTGTAAGATTTTGGACCAAGACTCCTGACTACATGAAAGCAGAATGGTGTTGAAAAATCCATTTTGATTCTCACAGCTCTGCAAGGGTCTATGTGTACATGGACATGTGTTTGCATGTGTGAAGGAGACTTGCAGAGAGATCCCAGTCAAAATCTTTGATCTGGTCTCAATTACAGTTTTTCAGCCCAGATCAGGGTATCAGAGTTGAAACCAGAAACATCATAAATGTCTTGACATCAATGATTTTTTACTTATTCAAAACCACTTATCATCTTGAAAAAAAAATTCTCTTCTGTCCATGGGGCAGTATCTTACAGCCTATACGCCAGTTTTGGCAGAATCAAGTTAACCGCTGTGGTCATGAATGTATATAAATCTCCCAGACTGAGTAAGACTTATTTTTTTTTAATGTCAGGAACAAAATTATTAGGTGGTACGGGAAAAGGTCTGATCTGCCATGAAAGGTGGTAGCTTTACTCTTAGCTGCAAGCACTTCTGCATCAATTAAAATGATCACAGGGGCTTGGCTCATTCATATTTGAGGGATGTCCTTTGAAAATGTGCTAATGCTTTTGGCGGCAGATGTTGCTCATGGGACCAGTACCTTTAAATTAAACATACAAGAGTTCAATCTTCAAGATTGGAAGGGAGATTGAAACAGTCTGGGGTGGCCTATGCTGTTATATACCTTTATTGAACTCTCAAAAGCCACAGAGGCATGCCAGCTTTTCAGCGCGCTGAAAGGTTTGCAGGGCTCTTGAAGGGCTGCTGCTGCTTTTCTGAAATGCTACAAGATATAGATGGGTCGGACACAGCAATATCTCCATTTACTTTCAGGATATGGCAGTGGAATTTCCCTGTGCTCCCTAGGGTTTGCTCTTCTTCTAAATGACAGTGCAGAACATGCTATTAGCAGAAATGCCAAAGCCTAGCTAGCGTCTGACACCTTAACCTCCCCAAGAATTATATTAAAGTAGTGGAAAGATCTGCCATAGTCTCTATTTGCAGAACGGCAGGGACCTCTGGTATAGCAGATGAGTGGGTCAGAAAAGATTGCTATATACAGCAACTGTCAGATGAAATTGGTTGGCTGCTCAGAAATTTGTTTCTGACTAGTTCTCCAAATGCATCTTAAGCTTCGTAAGACACAAAGCGAAAAGGTGACGATTGATATTACGCATTCCAATGACCTGTTTGATTTTAATACACAGTTAACATTTTCCTAGCATGTGGCAGCTGCGTGTTGCCCTTTACCTTGCACAGGCACCCTATGGAGTGCTGCTAAGTTACAATTAAGGCATTTGAAACAAGGACAGAAGGGCATGTGATGATTTTTATACCACTGAGGAACTGTTCAGTTCTGTTCTTTCAAGCTGGTGTAGGCTAGGGATGCTGGTATCAGCCTTTTGCTTAGTGCCAGAATCCCACCACATTTTAGCCTTGTAGCAGTGCAATTGATATGGCAGCGTAGGCTATTGGTACTGCAGTTAGCAGTGAGTTAGACCATGTCAATATTAACTGTCAGTGGGGAGTTGCATGGCCTCAACGTAGCCATAAGCTTGCTGACTATTTGTGGGAGGGAAGGGGGTTGAATCCAGGTAACTCTGGTCAAGAATAAGCTGCTTTACCTATACCTGATAACACTACAAAAACCACTAGTTGGTCAGGGACTAAGAATAAATAACTGCTAAGGTCTGAGGAAAAAGGTGCAGGAACAAAAGAGCAGCAATATTCACAGTTAGTCTGCTTTATAATAATGCACTATAAAGGAGAGAACAGAACAGTGGAACAGTGTTCCCTATAAATATATGGGCATTGGTTCACACAGTACGAAAATGGAGGCACTGCTGACAGGCAGGGCAGTGCCTGGCCTGACTACAAGCACACAGCATGCTGGAGAGCACAGGCAAAGAGACATCACGGTGGTCAGGGCAAAGCCGTTTCATGACAAAAGTAATATTGGTATTTTAAACATCCATGCAGAGTAAAACTGTCCCTAAAGACCCGGTTGCAGTGAAGTCCACTGAATTACATCTACTTCCCAAAGCTGAGCCAACCCTTTGGTGACTCTCTCCTGCTGTTTTCAAGTTCACTGCTGGGGAAAAGGTGTGTGGCTACCCTGAACTCAAGGGCATGCTGTCTGCCTGTGTCTGTGATAAGCACACCTCTTGGTGCAAGAAGCTCTGAACTATACCTTGCTGGAAATCTGGCCCTCAGTCTGTCATGTGGGTCCATTTCTCCCACAGCCCTACCCTTCCCTCCATCATAAATCCACATAATTTCTTTCTTTCTTTCTTTCTTTTTCTTTTTTTCTTTCTTTCTTTTTTTCTTTCTTTCTTTCTTTCTTTCTTTCTTTCTTTCTTTCTTTCTTTCTTTCTTTCTTTCTTTCTTTCTTTCTTTCCTTCCTTCTTTAATGTCCCCTTAACATCCTTGTCCCTTTTTCAATCTCTCAAGAGCTTTGCCAGAGGGTGCATCCTGCCTGGAGAAGATCAAGAGCAAGGGCTACTTTTTCCACTGACTGGGACACACAATCCACTGTCACGCAGCTGTGCGGTGAGTGTGGGAGGGTTTGCTATTAAACAGCACTGAGTCCTGCCCAGTTGCTGGCACCCGCTCGAGCACAGGGAGAGCTGCCTTTTCCAATGCCAGGCAGGGAGAGGGGCAGAGAGGCAGACCTGGCTCCCCTTCATTTTCAGGTGACTTGGGTGCCCAGGCAAGATGGTGGTTAAGTGGCTTCAGGCAGTGTCTGGAACAGACTCGAACATAGGCTTGAACTTTGACACTCCTCCTTCCAGCAGCCTTGAAAGGGAGGGAGAGCAGTGGCGTGACTAGCCTGGACGTCTCTTGCTGACTTGACATAAACATGTTTTTAAGCTCCTGGTACAGCCAGAGAGGAACATGCTGTCCCTGTGGGTTCCCTGCCGCTCACCCGGGAGGCTGCCAGAACAATGCTAACGGGCACTGCTGCTTCCCACAGCCCACAGCCCTGACCAGAGGAGGCTGTGATGTATACCTAGCCAGTTTGTCCTTAAAAAAAGAAAAATAAAGAGAATTTTTTAAAGGATGAAAAGCTGTAAAGAGAACAAAAGAACTAACAGCTAGCAATTGAACAGCAGCCACACATTTCCTGAAGGGTATGTTTAAGGTTTATAATCATTCACTATTTATTTACAGCGTTGTTTTGTGTCCTTTTATCTAGCACTAGCTGCCAGTCTGCCCTCTGCTTAAACCAAGCTATTCATGTCCAAGTGTCTGGAGCTCCACTGACTATGGGAGGCAAGCTTCAGTTTTTTAGGCTCCCAGCCCCAAACAGCTGGAATAATCTTCCAGCCGTATTGAAGCTGGCCTTCACATTGTTCAGGGTTTGGACATTGTTAATCCTTTTTTTTTTAAAAAGCTTCAGCTGTGTGGAATGAGCACAAGCTGTGGCTGGTCACTGTTGTGTGCCATTGAAGAGTCCTGTCCTTCTGTCTCTAGACACGAGCAAAGCCCCTTTATCCCAGCAGAGCTCTCAGTGGCCAGGGACACAAGGACAAACTGCTGGCTTTGCCGAACAGGGACACACTTCAGAGATAACGGCATCTCTGCACTCAGACTTCCCCAGCATGGATCTGGCTTGAACAGAAAGACTGAGAGCTGACCTCCCTCTGGTCTGGGGTGTTTGGAGCTCAAGGTTTTCCAGAATAAGGCTTGCTTGGATAAGGGGGATGGGGCTGAAGTAAGAGCTGTCAGCCGGTTCAGTACCTTTGTTTACTGAACCGGCCATATGTGCATATACACCTTTCTGTTCAGCACATCTTGAATGTCTAAATGTATGTCATATAGTCCTCTTCCTCCCCTAGGTGTGTCACTTGATCGTAAATTCCTCCAGCACAACACATACTGTCTCATAGACTGCATGGCAGGTAACACGGTGAGGCTGGCCTCTTGTCTGGTCTTGCACTCTGAAGGAGTTCAAAACTAAGTTTGCTTGTTGTTTTCTAAAGACCTTCAGGAGTGTATGTGACTCCTCTACCAATAAGAAGCTCAAACCATTTTGGCTTTGTTCACAGTTCACTGGTATCAAGGGGGGAAGCTTGTCACAGATACCAATGGACATGGTGTGAGGTCTAAAGATGAATTATTACTACCCTAATATTTATCCTTTACATTGGCTAATATGCTAATCTCACATTATGTTACATGGTTTTTATTACTTGAAGAAAGAAGATGAAGGGCTAGCATACACTAGAAGCATGTTATGGAAAAGAATAGTCAATTGCATCAGCAGAAGTTCTCAGACAAGCTTAAAGACAACCAATTGATCCATTAGCTATATTCTGTATTCTATACCCATGCTCTATAAAAATAAGAACAACAGAATAACTGCTTCTGAATCTATTATTTTAAAAAAACTTTTATAAGTGAAAGCTTAGCATAATTTACACCAATATATTGCTATTCTGCCAGAGATGTCTACAATAAAAACACCAACAAAGCTTTCCAGTGTTAGTATACTTTAAAGAAATGGTGAAGAGCATTTATTTTAGCCTTTCATTGTCAGCAACTTTGCTGGAATCTTCCTTCTGTTCTTATGAAATGGAACAGGCCCCCTCTGAAAGAGCATGCTGTTGAGGACAGACCTTCTCCCCCAAAAATCTCATTTCCTATAGCAGTGGCTATGTTCCTTCCTGGGAAGAAACAGAAGGATCTGCAGTTCTTCTCTGCTGTGCTTCACTTCAATAGTGCAGATTTGAAGTCAAGACACATCCTCTCCCTTAACATCCATACTCACAGGTGGACAATATCGTTCTGCTGCAGTGCAAAGGAGAAGGCATGAACAACTCTTTGGAGAAGGATGAAAAGATCTTTCAGTTAGGCCTGAACACTAATCTCTGTAATAACATTTCCAAGGTCTGCCTGCATCAGTTTATGGCACCCCAGTGAATAGTTTTGCCATTTTTCCAGCTGTTCTGACATTGATGTTGTCATTCAAAAGACAGAAGCCTGGCAATAGACAGAAGGTGCTATGATTACTTTTTTTCTCCCTGAAGTGAACTGATCATCCAGTGGCCTTGAAAAATCGTCAAAAATTTTTGGAAGTGTGACATGCCTCTGAAGCACTGTTCCCATCTTTCAGCTACAGAAGATATGCTCAGAGCATGCACAGCCTGGCTCCAGCAGCAGGAGAAGGGAGAAGAGAGGAACAGGGGAGCAAGGCCACGGAGGCAAAGCACATGAAGGGATTTGGGCCAGCAGAAGGCTTCTGGGCGTCTGCACAAATAATGTGAATAATGAAAACTTAAGAGTGTCCCTGGTCAGAGCTTGAAAATGAAGCTTTCTTCATTGTGTATTTATGTAAAACCTGAGGCAAAGATAATTAGAAGCAAGGGAAAGTTGTCCAGTGAGTTTTATAACAGGCCCTAACTAAGCACAAACAAGTGCTTCTGTGTCAACACAAATGAAGGTTTATGCCTGAGCAAACAGCTTCCTATGGTCTGTGAAGCAATGACACATACCTGTTAATACCCAGAGTGGAATAAACCACCTGATTCACCCCTGCATGAAGGTTGAATTTCTCCGGTAATACCCTTTGTAAGCAGGGGAGTGACTCTCGGTCACCAATACCCTTCACAATGCATGTTACTAATCGTGCTGCATGCTACAGCGATTGGAGGAAAGGATAAGTATCCCTGCCAGCTATTCACCCTGTTTCCCAGTTAATCTGTTAAAAATCAACCCAGGAGTGTTGTGGACAGTAAAGCTGCTAGGAAAGAAAACCACTCCAAAGAATAAACACTCAGAAAACAGTTTTCAATGCATCTGATTCTCAGTACGCCTCATGGTATTTAACAATCAGCATCGGTTACACTTAGCTCCTAATTTTCTGTAAAAGGCCTGCCCAGTAGCTGGCATTTGGATGTAAGCGTGGCTCAGAGCTCTCAGGCAGCATTGCTGCCATGTGGGGTGCAAAGCCCTGCGTGGTGAGCCTCACGCTGACTCCTACGGTAGTATGACACCATGGCCAGCCCCAAACCCAGGCAGACATGCGATGATGAGAAATGCAGCCAGTGAAGACAAGCTGTGCAGAGGCAGCTTCAGGCTGACACACCTTGTGCCAGCAGCCAACCGCGTTCCTCTGCAGTGATCCCACTGGCATTTGCCGAAGGATATATATTGTCTGAGATTTTACGTAATCTATCCACCTTGGCCAGCAGTGACACAGTGGTGATGTTGTTTTGAGCTCTCTACTTCCAGGCTCCCACAACCACCCAGAACTAGTTAGGGCATTTGTGTCATTTATCTAAACAGAAACATCCACTGATACTTGAGAAAGCCAAAAGCATCCATACAAGGTATTTGCATAAGACTGACAGACATGATAAAGGATCTATGGAAGATTTCTGGTCTTCTAGAGTGACTGGTCAACAGGGGAGGTCCTGGATGACTGGAAACTTGCCATCATCACTACTGTAAGGAGAAAAAAAAAAAGTATTTTTCCAGTCCAGTAGTGTTTCTTATCAAAGGTAGCAAAGCTTGTTTGGTAACGATGCTCTGGGAAGGACGTTATTGAATGGTAAGGGCAAAGTCTGGTGGATTTGAAAGCTTGGTTAAGTGATAGGAAAAAGATGATAATGAACAACAGCTTATCAAGGCTCCAGGGAGATTAATCTGGATGTGTGCCCAAGGCACCAGTAACAAAGTCAGTGTACGCATTTTACTTAATGATCTGGAAGAGAAAACACAGGGTGATTTGGTGTGGTTTCTGTTGACATCAGGAATCTGGCTTTGTAAGATCCTGATTGGGGTGCAAAAGGGGGAAGTACAATATCTGCTTATCTCCTGTGAAACCAGAATGCCCTTTAGCCGTGAGTAAACTTGCTGATTTCAGTGCACCTCTGACACGCTAGAAGCAAAGCCAGTCCCGTACCTCCGGTGCTTTGCTGAATCAGGAGCTAGGTGTGCAGCCTTTGTCACTCACTGGGTTTTTGCACTGGAAGAAGTTTGCTGATGATACAAAACTGGGAGGTTTGGCTGCTACACCTGAAGGCTGTGAGGCCATTCAGCAGGATTTGGACAGACTGGAGAGCTGGGCAAAGAGGAACCTAATGAGGCTCAACAAGAATAAGTGCAGAGTCCTGCACCTGGGAAGGAGTAACAAAATGTACCGGTACAGACTGGGAGGTGATCTGCTAGAGAGCAGCTCCATGGGGAAGGACCTTGGAGTCCTGGTGGACAGCAAGTTATCCATGGGACAGCAATGTGCCCTTGTGGCCAAGAAAGCCAATGGCATCCTGGGGTGCATTAAGAAAAGTGTGTCCAGCAGATGGAGGGAGGTCCTCCTCCCCCTCTACTCTGCCCTACTGAGACCTCACCTGGAGTACTGTGTTCAGTTCTGGGCTCCCCAGTTCAAGAGGGACAGAGATCTACTGAAGAGAGTCTATAGATCTCAAGGGGGCTGAGGATGATGAGGGGACTGGAACACCTGCCTTATGATGAAAGGTTGAGAGACCTGGGGCTTTTTAGTCTGGAGAAGAGAGAGAAGACTGAGAGGGGAATCTAATTAATGTGTACAAATAGACGAGGGCTGGGTGTCAAGAAGAAAGGGGCAACCTCTTTTCACTTGTGCCCTGTGATAGGACAAGGGGCAATGGATGCAAGCTAGAGCAGAGGAAGTTGCACCTCAACATGAGGAGGAACTTCTTTACTGTGAGAGTTACAGAGCACTGGAACAGGCTCCCCAGAGAGGTTGTGGATTCTCCTTCTCTGGAGACTTTCAAGACCCATCTGGATGCATTCCTGTGTAACCTGCCCTAGATTCTATGGTCCTGCTTGGCAGGGGGGTTGGACTTGATGATTTCCAGAGGTCCCTTCCAACCCCTAACATTCTATGATTCTCACCTCTCCTCTTTCAGGTAAAGTACCTACACACATTTTTATGGTTACTCTATCTTCTCAAAATTAAGAGAGATGCGGGACATTCCCAGGCAAACACAAGGCTGCTAAAGCTCCAGTGGTACAGGACTGTTCTATCACGGCACAGTCTGTTGCACCCAAGAACTACCATTCTTCTACAAACCAGCTACTAAAAGCCAGTTGTCCCATTGCTTCAGAGCTGGTAGAGAGGCTTTCATTTAGCCTGAGAAAAAAGTTATGTTAAATATGGACTTGATGATGGATGTCTTTTTAATATAAAGCTAGTGGTGAATGTTCATTCTTTACAGCTGAACAAAACCCAGACCTTTTAGAGAGTAGAATGTACACTGATGAAAAATTCTCGTTTCTGAAGATGAATGGTATCCTAATTAGAAATAAGGAGATATGCAAGGTGATGCACTGATTTTAGGCATTAGGTAAACTCTCAGCATATGCAACATTAAGTATAAGTAGACTCCTGGTTCAGTGTTTCTCTCCCCTGCTATATCTGACACAGTATCAAAGTTGCTTTGCTCAACTCCATGTGATAAGACTTAAAATAAAGGCCATTGCTTGCACTAAACTTCTTTGAAGAAAATAAAAGATACCATGCAACCATTTAGAAAACTTTATTATAAAATTATTTCAACATTGACATCCAAGTAAAAGGCTTAAAACTATAGCTCTACTTTCAGGAATAAAACTCCAGCAAATGCTGAAATAGGTGCTGTATTATCTAGGTAGATAGCCCTTAAGTCATTTCTAATACTACAGAGATTCCATGTAGGTTTCCTAAGTGCTGTACACACCTCTGTCTGCATCACGAGTGTGCTCTGCAGCTTCTCTGTGCAAGCAACATCACAGACATGTTTGCAGCTCTCATGTGCTCCAGCTGCTTTGAGATGGAAGGTACAGCTCCTACCAGGAGTAACTGCAGCTGTGTTACAGATGTATGCTATTATAGTGAGATCACAACTCATGTCCAAGGATGACTAGGTGCACAGAGTTAATCTGTGTTTACTTGACAACAGTAACTACCTAAACATTTTTGTGACCTTGTATTCAATACAGAAATCAACAACTACTCAAGTATATTCTGGCAGTGAATGCAGCTTTTTCACACCTCCATATATTCTAGACAAAGGTATTTCATTTTTATTATCTGTTTTATTCACTGGGCTGAGCTCAGACGTATGATCTGGTGACCTTTGGTGACTGCAGCTTATTCACTGGAATAAAAACAGTCTTGATGCACTACTGAAGTCATTATGCTCAGTAGTTACCACCAATACTTCTAAATTTAGTTTTTAAAATAAATGAAGTATATCAGAATACTATTTTATTTTTGATTGAGAAATCTATCCCAACAGGACTTCTGTTGGATAGGCAGGTAGATTTCTCTTGTTCCTATTGAAAAATGTTTGATATTCACTGTAGAATATGGAGTGACTTTCTGTCCAACAAATACAGATTAATTTTAGAGAACTGTCATACAACTGAGCAGGATGCTTTAAATACTGTACTTGCAGAGGATCATATACATTAAGATAATGTGCTAACTAGTAAAAAAATTCAAGTAATATTATACAGCCCTGATGAACCTCAACTGGCCAGTTTGGCAATGTACAATAGTTTAACTTCTATGCTGTTGTTAAGTTTACCTTGCTTACAAGGAAAAAAATATGCACAAACAACACAGGAAAGGAAGCAGCTTATTCAGAAAGGAGCATTTTCCCCAACAGCTCTCTCCCACTGCCACTGATCCTGTGACAATTTCCCATTCTTTTACTGTTCCTAAAAGCTACTCTGCAGTTTTCAGTGCTGTCCGTATTTTTAAACCTCTCATTTCCTAAGCCCTTTCCATTGCAATGAACAGCTCTTAGAATTAAATTCTAGTTCCAATACCACTCTTCCTGCAAACCTTTCAAAGAGACCTCTAGCACTCATCACAGCTTTCAGGGCCTAGAATCTCCAGGTACCTCTTTGAGCTGGTGTGGTCCAATACACGTTTGACAAAGATCAAGCAGGTTTAGTGCACTGGGCCACAAACCTTCTAACAGCACAACAAAAAGGCACCATTAAGACCCTGTTTTAAATATGCTGTTTCCCACCTCATGCTTACATAACACAGATCACCAAAACCTTTCTGTTCTACCTGCATGTTTGACTTCAGTTCTTGGAAAATCCCAACCAACTTACTTGGCACATGCTTTCCAGAGTTCAGGGACATAGGCTAGACTGGCTGCTATAACCAAGTAGCTCTCCACCTCTTTCCAGTAGCGTTCTAAAATATCCTGATTTCCTTTGTAGTTACCTTATGCATAGGAGCCTTACTTGGACAGTTTTCCATGAACAGCCTAACATAAAAACCTAGCAATCTAACTCAAAGAGCAAGGTACCACATAAGAATTATTGCTGGAGCACCACTGGGTTTTTTGTTGTTTGTTTTTTAAACAGCACTTCCTTATATATGGAAAATACTTTCTCCCAACCTCCCAGGGCCCTCTCCCTTCCAGTCAGGCTGTATTTGAATGCTGTTTGGATTGTGCTACAAGACTGCCATGTTAAGTCGATCTTTTCCAAATGTTATTAATACAGCTTTAAAGTACAGGTGTTATCTATCTACCTGAGAACTTCTGTATAGATGAACTGCTGATAGCTATTCTAGGAGAAAAACATACACCAGCTTAACCAACATCTATCAGTATTCAGAATTCAAGCATTAAACAGGACTCAAGAATTGCACACCTCTACCATATCAAGTCTTTGATCATAAGAAAAAGGGTCTAATTCTCCTCTAGACACACCTCTTTAAAGACACTTGTGCTCCTACTTGCATCATCCTGAAGTCCACAGCAAGGTCTTACATTCAGTGCATACAGCCTAGGCTATAACATCCTTTCTCTTCTGTCAGTCCTGCAACTGAAGAATTTGCTTGTTTGGAGGTAGATGAATACTTCCAAACACTAGTCTATTTTGAGAAGCCAACTTGATCCCCTTGGGTGCCTGGATACCAACTTCTTTTCAGACAGCTGCACTCCGCTCTGATACATTCTTTGGGCCTCTGCTTGGGACACACCAGTCATCCGCCTCCGAGGTAGCTTGGTAATGCTTGGAAGCAGATTTGTTAAAAACTGGGAGTTTTTCTACTGAGTCTGTTGATAGGGCCTAAAAATCAAAAAGGAAAAAAAAAGTTACTTGGTTTCTACCTCCCCGTAATGACACTTTGCAAAAATTTATGCATTAGGTTTCAAGTGTTAAGCCAGTAACACTACAAAACAAAGTTATTTTCACAAATGTTTCTACAACAGAGGCAATAGTTTGTGCTTCAGTACTATGTTTGCTTTGGATAATCTGGCCAGACAAATGCAGTAAGCATCAATGAGCCATCACATCAAGTCATGTTTATGCATTTATAGGCTGCAAGAGTTACCATGTAACCTGTTTTCAACATAGTCCTGGAAGACATGGAAAGGAATTTTCATTTACAAAATTCTGGAGAAACTTCAAAACGTGTTCCTTTCCTGCTTCCATGTTTTGCAGCTAAAAAAATCATATTCTATTGGGAAATTGTTAATTAGAAATGTGACATGTAACACGTGATGCCTCATCCTTTGGTACTGCTTCTCTGGTCATGCTTCAGTGTGCTTGGAACTGTACTTTTGGTTTACTAGAAGAAATTCAAAGCAAGTTTTTTCCCATGACTAAGCACAGAAAGCAGAAAAGCATAAGGAGTCCTTTTTTCCAGGTTACTTATGAAAACAGCAGTGCATGTTAGACACCAGGTATTCAGGACTGCTGATATCCAAATCCCATATATGGGCTATACGGTAGATGTTGAATAGCACCAGGTACTAGACCCTTTAAGCATTAGTTTACACAGACTTTCTGGCTCTTGGAGTAAAGAAACAGTAAAGAAACCAAATCTGTTGCTCACACCCTTCTGTTACTTCACTTTCTCCCAGTATTTTGTATTCCATGAACCACTAGATAAGAAATCTTAATACAATCTAAAAACTAAACGAGGCTCTAATAGTTTTTCAAGTAGACTAGTTAAAGCCAAGTGACCTTTTAAATTCTAAATACCAATTACAAATCTTGCTGACATTTCTTCATGAGAATGAGAGCTTTTCTACTCATGAGCAGATAATTTGTTTACCTTAAAATGATACTGAGTAGTTACCTCATTGCATTAACAGTAGTTATCTTTAACCAAATCGAAACACATACCTTCAGGTAGATAATAGCATCTGTTCCATAACCACATATGGAGTAGAGATTCAGATCTCCTTGAAAGTACTTTGCATATAGACGAGAAATTGGCAAGCCATACCCAAAGCCAGCCTAAAAATAAAGTACAAGACAAAATTAATGTTTTCACTAGCTCTTATGACTTCAAATTAAATAGCTGGACAGTGTTCAGAGATTTAAAACTGTTACAAAGTCCTTTGTACTTCCTTTTGTCTTAAAAGAAAACAGAAATCTCTGATTAGTTTAATACAGAATATTGAAAAATGACCATTAAAAAAACCTAAACCACAAGAAAAAATTCAGATCTCCATGGAAGAGGGAGGGTTTACATATATATGCCATTTTTACATATTGCATTTGTTATTTTCCCTCCCTTGTTTTGGCTAGTACAGCTTCATTAGCAAGAGGAGCTTGCTACTGGTAGATGAACAACAACAGTCTAAGCCTATTCCAGTTGTGCTTGCCTCCATAAAGACAGCATAAGTTGTAGGAAGTTTGAGGACTGGGTGGGAATGAAAACAAAGTAAGTTACTGTCTTTGGAGTGTAAGGAAAAAACAGGGTTAGATTCAGTTTGGAATGTTCATCTTCCTTTGTACCTTAAAAACATTTTTGTCCACTAAGCTAGATATTAAAGATCTGTTTCAGAAAGTGTTAATTCATATTTATGAGACTCAGTCTCTGCACACCCCACAAAGCAGTATGGTAGACATGGTGTTTCGTTATTTATTAACCTACCAATCTATCCAACACTTACAGCAACCTTATTAGCAACATAAATTTTGAAACTATCTTACAAGAGGCGTATTTCGACCATCATCCATCCTCGGCCGTGGTGCTGTGGAATACATGTAGCTAAACAGCCGCTCAATTGTCCGTACTGGAACACCACCTCCTCTGTCTGAGATCTGATTTAAGAGAGAATAAAGTTAATTACCATCATGTACTAAGAATGGTATTTAAAATGCTGTTTTTTGAACAAACCTTTCCAATAGCAATAAATGCAAACATCTGGTTTTTAGCGTATTATTTTTCAATCAGATAATTGTGCCAATTGGAAGCTATGACATGCATGAGCGTTCTGTTAATAGTATCTTTGGTCTGTTATCAGAGGCTGGAAGTTCTTTTAATAGAATTTGCTGAAGTATATGCAATCATAAAGATTACATTAAGTCCATATTGTAGTAAGCCAATAAAATACCTTAATTGCCAGGTCTTCTTGTCCTAGAACAACTGTCACTTCAATTGGAGAAAGGGAAGGACTGTTTTCTTGGAATTCAACAGTTGCCCTCATTGAGTTCTATGGGAAAGAAGATTACACTTATCAGAGAGTGTTGGATCTCTGCACTTTGAAATCATACCCCTGTAACGCAGAGGCTGAGCACAGTGACCCTCCATTCCTATCAGTGCCTAGTTTTGAAGGAACACACTTGGCAATTTAGGATAACAGGAGCAGAGGAGGCCTCACACCTAAAACGGACTAAGCATAGCCAAGACTCTGCAATGTGTGAACGATTACTCTGTTCTTGCCCAACATAGCTCAGCCAATGTAAATTAAATAACCTAACTTCCTTAAAAGTCACCAGGTTTCCAGAGAAGAGCAGAGTTTAGCAGCTGTTAGAGGCTGCCAGAATTCTGCACCCCATGTTGGCAGCACGTTAGTTCAGCCCCATTTGCTTTTGCACTCACTTCACCCAGTCCAGAGAAGTCACTAAGGCAAACCTGCACTACAGATGCCATCTCTAAGCAGAAGGCTAGCAGTGGTCACAGCTCCATGACCCACCTCTGCTGTTGCTCTCCCTTACACTGGCCCATTTCCCACCACACAGAAGTGTTTAAATACTTTCCTACAAACTGCAACTGCTCCTTTCCCAACTTCCAAAGCTATTTCTCCAAATAAAAAGTTTTAGAAATCTCCTGTCCTATGCAAAGCTTTCCTTCTTTCAGATCTAGCTAGAGATTTTACATATTGATACTCTAACTCAAGACTACTAAAGGAAGAAACCGTTTATACTAACATACCTTAAAGAGCTCAAAAAGCATGTGAAAGAGATGAGATGGAACATACACGATGTTAATTGGCTCTCCTGGATTTTTTCCTGGAGGAAAGGAAAAATACAAGCAATTTTTAGAAGGATGACAGAATTTTTGTGCATTGTATCCAAGTTTTACAGTAAGCAAGTTGTATGCTGAAACAAACAAGAGATTAAATCAAGTTTCCGTTCTGTCCCCCCCTCCCAAATGAGCAGACAACTTCATGCACTCATAGCAGTGTTTAGATTGTAATTGCCACTTCCTTAGCATGTGTTTATTTTGAAATAGACTGAAAAAAAAAACCTCAAGCATTAATTCATTTTTATAAGTTAAGGATTTCAGAGATTAAGCAAACTGCCCGAGATCAAACACATGCAGGCAGCTTGGAACAGAACCAGCCTTTCAGTCAGTAGCCAAACTTCCTCACTTCAGATACAGAGCCCCTCCCTAGCAACTTATCTGTCACTTTAAGTACAGGTTAGACTTAGTTCTCTCAAATTCATAAATACTACCTCAGGAAACTTAGTGTTTAAGATATAATGACATTTAAGTTCTAGTACAGGAAATTGAATGAGGTGCCTATAACAGAAAATTAAGATGAACTAGCCCAAGACAGACCAAGTGGTAGGCACCATTATGGCTATCGAAATTGGAACCTTTTGATTCAGTAAAAGCAGCAGTTCAGCTACCAACAGGAAGAAAGAAGTAAAAAATGATCTTACCATTGACTTGAGTAAGTTTCAGTTCTGGAGACATTAAGTAGTACTGGTCACACAACATCTTGGAACTTTCAAAAGCATCTGAAATATTCATTTAAATAAATTATGTGAAGTGTAATATCAAACACTAGAAATTTCATTCTAATGCATTACAAAATACAATTTTTAACTACATCAGCTGCTAAGGTGTTACAGACTAAGCCCGTGTCTCAAAGGAATGATAACTTTGCATCCTCTGCGTGCATTAAAATCTGAGAACAGACAGTTACAGCAGCATGGGAAAATGGCCAGCACAAGCCGGTAATTCTGTAAGACAGGTGCATCTGCTGTCTATCAGTAGGTAAGGCTGATCTCAACACCACAAACAACTTTAACTCCTACCTCATCTGTCACTTGCTAGGTCTTATTCCAACACATTTTTTACTGCTAGTTTGTATTTTAAATTCTGTCTTATAAAAGTCTGTGTCTTGATAGACTGCTTTCAGCTATTCCAATAAAAACCAGTCAGCATCCTGTACCACACATGGTGGTTACCCAAATCGCTTGCTATCAGACAAACACTGATCATGAAGAGAAACACTAAGCATCTGTGAATACATACCATTCACTACTTCAACGACATCACAGCAAGGATCAATACTTCCAATGTGCCTTGGGTGCCCGGAGCCAGATTTATCATCAAAAAGAAGGGCTGTTTGAGATAAAAACAATATTGCATTTAATCCCAAATACTATTTTATTAAAAAGCCTTAAATTTAGACTAGTACAGTGTGATCGCAACATAATCACTTAAAATGCTGTTGTTTATGCCTTTTGTGAGTTAAAAATGCTATCTACTGCAAGCAAACTGTTGGCTTTCTGTAGTTCAACATCTAAAGGCTTTTCAAATGTAAAGAACCAGATCCCTACATATTCCACACAAGACTTAGTACAATTAGTCTGTGGTCTAGAAAACAAGTTTTCCCCTTACTATAAGTCATACATTCAGCTCCTAAGTCTTCAGTGCCACACAAAATGGAATCATCACCTGGGACAGATCTCCCACAGTTTTAAGAAATGTTTACATTAACATGTTTCCAATTAGGTTGAAGTTTTTGCTCAGGTAAAAATTTCTACTTACTGTGTTGGTTCATTAGCATCCGGGTGGAAATACGGCTCATATAAAAACGGTCCAAAAAATACTGAATGTTTTGATTGGTGACAGGATCTACTTTGAAAGTGTCTTTGTATTCAATTACTCCTTGTGCCATTGTAGGAACCACATCATGGTGTCTGTTTCGAACTCTAATTAATGTATCTATAAAGCTAGATCAAAAAAAGATCTTTTTAGAAAAGCATGGAGACAAGCTTCATACAAGGTCATTATCTAATCCAGCAGCAGCACAGTTAAGTGTTTAACAACCTTAACATTAAAACAGTCTGTTTTTTCATTCTTTTAAAAGTAGTTCCTCACTGACCTAAACTATAAGAGTTTGGTATTTTTAATACAAAAAGTGTAATCATTAGCCATGTCAAATTCACTGCCTGTTTACTCATTCATAACAGTTTAAGCAGAGGAGAATGTAAGGAAGGGAAAAAGATCCCTAACTGACATGTCAGGAAGAAGCGGGGATGTGACAACACAGGTCATTTTTGTTGATACTTCTCTGTCATGACATTTCAAGGGGCAGTGCACCCTTGAAACCGAGCTGCAACTTTTCATATTTATTTGCAGAATTGCTAAACATGATCAGCAATTTAAATCAGCGTGCTCTATGCAGAGCACTTCATGCTAGATTATCAAATTCAGCTCATGACAACTGTCATTCTAAACTAACTACATTGTGAAGAGTGGAAAGTGTGATCAAAAGTTTGAAGAAACAAATGAAAAGCTTACTCAGATAAGACTTTTTGGTCATTTGGGCTCTTCTGATGGAACTCAACCAGCTCCATTAGGCTTTGGATGTACCTATTCAAAAAGAACACAAGAAATACATGTTATTAATTTGATTTTTATTAGTCTAGAAACATGAAAAATACTTTGTCTTGTTCAAATCATTACTCTTAAGAAGTTCACTAAAAGTTTGAAGTATCAAAGTTCCATCCAAGTATGGGATCATAGATAAGACACTTCTTGACTTCCTGAACCCCAAGAGTTTTTAAAGCCTTTCTGCTGCCCAGAAAGGAATCTAAACCCTTACTTTAGGTATGTAGGGTCCCCTTACAATTCTTGAGAAAAGAGGCATTTCAGAAGAGGACCCAAATGACAATACTCATCAGAAAGCCACCTAAGCAAACTTTTTCCACATCTGATGAGCTTTGGCACAAGCTAAGAACTTGAGCCTCTTGTGCTAACACCTGACAGCCTTGACGCACACTGCAAAGACAACTGTTCGCCAGATTAAGAACAGTTTCTAGATCTGAGTGTAATACTTTTTTGCCCTTTACGTCAGCCATCCTTGCAAATGCTGTAACTGTGCCAGTAAAGCAAGGTTAAATCAGATTCGACCACCGTGTCAACTGCAGAGAGCATGTTAACTGAATTCCAAATGCTGCACAGGCCAAGACAATATGCTATGGAACAGAGGCTCTGTTAGTAACGCTATTAGTGAGAGACCCAAATAGGTATATAGCTTGCTTTCCCATTTTTCTGTAGGCCTGTGGGGTCAGTAATGCCATGAGGAAACATCTCTTCTTCAAAAGTGATATTTTCTTTACCAGCTCTTTCAAACTGTTAGTTTAAAAACAAACAAACTGTTTAAAAATAACAATACAGTCATGTTGTTTTTCAGTTTTACTATGCTAGAAAAGGACAGTGTATAACAGTTTGCAATTCAGCTTTGAAATACACTAGAAATGTAGTTCCTTCATCATTATTCCCTTCTACTATTCAAAAAAGTCTACTACAACCAAGCTGTCAGAGTTATGTTATTATGTTATTTCACAGGCTGAAGTCAAGTAGTTCTTACTTACCAGCTTTTTACTAATTGCACAGAAGGAGTGCCTAGTAATTTATCAGGAAGAAGATCAATTTCTCTCAGTATGTTTGCAAACCTCACAGGAAGCTCTTGCCGCAGAAACGAAAAAGAAGTTCTCTCACATCCATTAGTTGAGCCTATGAATAAATAAAAAATAAAAACTTTGTTCAAGTTTCAAGATACAAGTACCAATCGCTGTCTTTCCAGAGACTTCATATTCCTTTGCAATCATCATGCGATCACCGGCCAGTTCTCCCAGTGTACGTCCGTCCGTGTTTGTGCCAAACGTTGTTTGCATGGCAGCAAGGCACAGCACGTTCCTGGCAGGAACGCTTGGACGTTTCCCATTTCCACGCGGGATTTATTTCTAACCCGCTAGAAGCAGCGCCCCAGGCTTGGTAAACAAGAGCTTCTTCAGAGTGACGTCTGAAAACGCCACGTGAGCACAGGCTTCACGGCTGCCACAGCGGTAACCGGCTCCGGGGACAGTCCGTGCGCTCCAGCGCCAGACCGCTGCCTCCTCCCCGATCCCACGCACCGCACAACACGCGGGCGCCCCTCAGCTGGTTTAGCTCCCAGCCCCCCCGTTCCGTTAGGGCTGTACGCGTCTTCAGCTCTGACCGAGGCAGTCACAGGTCACCATCGCCTGGCCGCTGGCCCGCGGGAGCCTGAGGCCAACGGTGGTCGCCCAAGGCGACCTCCCCGCCGCCAGCCCCGGGGCCGGCCGGTCCCC
>VZZY01003562.1:523666-553767 GCA_013400335.1 Eurystomus gularis | reverse complement strand
CTGGCGGGGGTAACGGCGGCTGTATTGCCAGCCGTGAGGGGGTACGCAGGTGGCGGCGGATGAACCAACGGGGAGGCTGTCTCTTCTCGCTAGGCCCAAGGGGTTGCTAGCGGGGCAGTTAGTGAAGGCCCAGGGTCGGCGCGGAGGGTACAGGGAGAAAAGTCCTAGCCACAGGGATCAGGGTGCTTGGCCTGCAGGTCATCACTCCGACCTGGATTACTAGTGGCCAAATACCTGAAGACAGCTGCTTTAGTGACACACTGCGCCCAGATCACCATGGGACTTATTTACTCTACAGCTGACCTAGGAGGCGACTGACTGAACAGCTCTCCCTCAGTCATCTCATCTTTCAGGGTCACAGGTGAACAGGGAAAAGCCTGCACACCTTTCCTCTTCGCTGGAGTGGGAACTTTGCTCTCCAGTGCTGCCTGGCTTTTTCCCGAGATGCCGAGTCCGTTTCACTGAAGGCAGGCTTTGCATAAGGTATTGAAGAAGGGAGTTAATGTCAGCAAAGGACTTCCTGACATCCTACATCTTGGACAGTAATGGCAGGAGCATATGGCAATAAAACAATGATATAAAAGAATATAGCCTTAATATTTACATACATAACTCCACAGTCCAATTTTTATATGCATATGTTTCTACACACACACAAATATATTTTTTTTATAGGAAGGAAGATACATTCCTAATGAGAAATTAATATATTGTGTTTAACGGACAGAGAACACTATAGCTTATAATCAGATTTTTTTTGAACTTTATCTCATTTTTGTCTTCCTAGTCGTTATTATCCCTATTTACTGATCTACTCCCACTGTACTTTCTGTTTTATTATTTTATTGCTCCCCTTTTTATTATTTTATTGTGAGAGTTGCTCATTGTTCCATTGGATATATTATGTTTTACCACAGTGATTGAATGTTGGCATATGGAATGTGAAATGAAGCAAAATGAAGACATAACATGTCTTACATAATAACATATGTAACCATTTTGATTTTTTCCAGTGCCTACCAGAAGTTGAAAATTTGAGAATTGATGTTGGGGTTAGCTTTTGACTGTTTTAACTTTGTCTGCAACTTGCAGATGATTCATGGAAGTAAAAATATCATACAAATTTGTTTAAATTATGGAGCATATGTAGGGTAGCTTTTGTTTTGTTTCATGTTCTTCCTGAAGCCACTAATCAGTGGCAGGCAAGAATCTCAAGATTAACACTTTGCAATAAAATCTGAGTCAAGAAAGTCCTCCACAGTTATCCTAGTTTATAAAGTTCTATTTCTGTTTCTGTTCCCGTTGAGATACTTTTAATCTGCTGGTGTGCTGACCCTACTTAATATAAGCAACTTGAATAAACTTTGTGAGTAGTCATATTATACACTCTGTTCTGAATAGGGAAAAAGTCTAACAGGAATAATTCCTGTTGTTTACATTCCTTTTCTTTACAGCAACTTTTTCCCTCATCATTTCCCTGATGAACAAAAATCTTACATACTCAGTTCAGCTCTGAACAAACCGTACAATTGTAGTTGCAGGAAGTTTTGGAAGCGTGTTGCCTTCCCCAGTTATCAAAAGGGCAAGGCTCCAATAACTCAAAACTTAGATGCTTTTCAAATCAAAAGAAGCTTCCACAAGAATTTACCACATCAGCAGTGCAACAGCTATCAGAGTTTTATTACTCCGATGAGCTTCTGGAAGAAGCACGTCTCCTTCATAATTCAAATTTGCTACTCGCTCTTTGTATGATGGGTTATATATTACAGTAGCTTCTGCACAATATAACTTTCCATTCCTGTAAACATAAATGATATATCTGGGAAATAACTGTTAAGGATGTCTTGAATATTGGGCAAGACAGATAAGTTTTAGGCACAAAGGTAGCAATATATCAGGATTCGTGGTCAGCCAAGCTGCATGTGAAGAAGACTAGGCTGTGAAAATCATAACCACTTCAGGTAACTCCGCAATCTATCCTAACAGCAGTACTGTTTGTTCTCACTTTATTTCCTCTCCAGACCACCATTTCCCCTCCCCCTGAAGCCCCAGTGCTTGAGACAGTTGTAAGTGCAGGTATTGGAGATCAGCATTCTGATGGTGAAGGACAGCATGAGGTTCTGAACTACAGCATTCTTCAGATGGGGTCTCATTTATGCTGCTTTCATACTTTAACTTTCCTCTTCTGCACTGCCCTGGGCCCAGTTTTGAAAAGGCACTAACACCACTTCCAGTTGCTTGGTCACAGTAATTTTTTTGCCAACTATTGTTAAGGAGATGGAACTGCGTTAACACTGCTCTTTTGCACAACAGCTGGGTTTGGCAGATTGGAATGAATGAAGCCCGGATTCCTGCCTATTTGTCTCCTAATTACTCCCCATTGCAGTCATCTGTCTCCCTGCTCAGTGTTCCCTACGTCCTCCCCACTGCTGGAGACACAACGTGCTGTACTTGGGTCAGCACTGTGTTCCTGCCTAGCTAGGATACATGATAACTGGCCATGTTGCTCATGTCTAATAGAAGGCGTCTTGGCTGATTTTGCCCTACCTTTTTTTCCATGGGGACACAGATTTAAGGCTCTTCTTCCTAACCCACCTGCCAACAAGCGCTGGAGACACCCTGTGCTGTGCTGCCGTGGGTGCCCTCTCCTGACCAGCCAGAACACATGTGATGACAACTGCTGGGGTTGCTGCTCTCTAGTAGAATGAGTCTTGGCTGAGTTTACCCTGCCTTTTCTGCAATGTGGACCAAAATTTGAATCTCTCCTTCCTAAGTCATCTCCCAGTTTGTACAGAGTTTGTAGGAAGTTGATCATCTATTCAAATTTGGCTGAAATGGTTAGGAGGGACGGTTTGGCAAACAGGTAAACAGGCAACGCTACCCAAGTTTTTTTCCCTTGGGAAGCCAGACTAACATTTTCTACTAGGAACAAAAGCAACTTCTAATCCAGCTTTTGTAAGCAAGGGTAAATAATGACCTAGTAAGTCAGAGTGGAAATTAATGGTAGCACGAGGAAGTTCTGAATGTAAGCAGTAGGAATGGCCTGATGGCTGAAGGCAAGAGCTGTATTTGCAGCACTTTGTGAGATTTCCAGCAGTACCATGGGCAAAGCGCTTGCCCTTTGCCTGCAGATGGGCCTGCATTTATGCCATTGGATTGATACTTTAATCTACTAACACATTTGTGTTCTAAATATTTATGCAGCCCTTTGCATGGAAAAGACGACAGAAATAGCATTACAAAACAAGGGTCATATCTTCCTGTTCTCATCTTTCTACCACCCGACACTGCAGCCGCAGGAGCTGCCAAGCTGCCGAGGGCTTCCAGCGCGGCCAAAATAGCCAAAGTAGGTGAAAGGTTGTGGAGCAGCACACAAACAAGCTGGTGTGCCCAGTCCCACTGCCGGTTCAGTGAGGGAAAGGTCCTGCAGCTGCTCCAGCACTTGCGCAATCTCCCCCTCCCGCTCATGTCTGCAAAAGTCAAGAGTAGACAAGCTGGATCGTTTTACTGCCGGAGCTGCAGCCAGCCAACAGCCTGCCTGGAGCTGTAAACACCAGGACGTGCAGGCCAACCCAGCAGCTCTGAACAGGGCTGTTTCCTCATTCCCTGCCTTTGTTATTCATATATGAAATAGCGTGTTAACTGCTCTAAAATCACAGAAAAGGAGAATGGATCACTGTGTTCAAAATTGCTTTTCCAAGAAACAGTGAGCGGCTTGCACCATGTTAGCTGTGGGTGTTTCAGACTGGGAGTGCAGAGATGGCAGAGAGGGAGAAAACTGTTTCGGAGCATAGCTGTACCCATCAGGGAAAAAGCTAGGACTCAAACTATGATAAAATATCAGAGTGTTTATCTTGAAAAGCTTGTCACTGAATTCAGGAGGCTGCTTACTATGTAGGAGAACAGTAACCTTCGACCAAGTACACCATCACAGAGGAACTAGAGTTGAACTCAGTGTGGGCTGACACTGATCTAAAGTATATAGCTAGAAAAATCCATGTTCTCCAGCCTCTGCTGGATACTGTAGGGGTTCTTGTAGAAGAGCATATGCCATGCTCTATGAGAGCTGCTGATACAGAATTAAATAAAAGAGGAAAGGTATCATCAGGACAGCCACCACTCTGGGCCATGGTGGCCTTTACTGTAAACAGCCTGCTCTGGAGAAGAGCACCTGGGAAAAGGTGGGCATCTTGTGAAAAGTCAGAAAAAAAGTGAATGTTACCAAAGGAATACAACTATTAGGGCCTAAATATGTTTCAGCAGAATCAGAAAACAGTTATATTTTTCTGTAGGAATATGCAAAGGGAGTTAGTGGAACAAGATGGATCAATTTAAAAGTTTTGGATTAGACATCTTAAGAAACACTTCACCCTCCAGCTCCACCTGCAACCCTTACATGAGTCATGGGCTTTGAACTGGTACACATACTACTTTGCTTTTTCAGCGTGGGCCACTCTGGGTGAAGATGAGATGTTTTTGCTAAGTCTTTTATATCAGCTGCGCATGGTACTGTTGACTGTAGCAGGACACTTGGTTAAGTGGATGTGGTGTCTTGAGTTTCTGCTCAGAACAGTAGCCTTGAACCGTTATTCCAGTTTACTTTGTCTGAGGCTGATCTTGGAAAGCATTCTGTTTCCTGAGTTGCTCCCTCAGCATTTCTTTCATCAGATCTGGAAGAATTTTTTTTGCTTTTAGTGTTCAACACCATTAAATGAGAAATTTAGCCTGGGAAATTCTAAGCCAAGACAAGATACATAATCTAGAAGACCCACTACAGTGTTATCTGGCCACTCTCAAAAGAGATGTGGAGTTTATGGTATCCCTGGAATCCTACTTCCCCCTGGTGTTTCAGATTACCCAAGGGAAGTTTGTTTCCTATTTGCAACATTGTGACTATTATTATTGAGCTGTGAACTCACAGATATTAATAAGGTCTATCTCATGAAGATTGAGTTTCCTTCGTGTACTCTACATGAGATATCCACACAGTCAGTGTATAGTAGTTTTCTTCTTTGATGAACTGTATAACTACAGACTGAGCCATAATAGCTGCAGTTAAATATGAAAATGAAGCTTGTGTATTAAAATAGTCCTGATAAAGAACTAGTACACTACAAAATGTTGCATTGCACATTAAAATTGTTTGCCATTGGATCTGAATATGTACAGCAATATTTTTGTGTCATGACCAACACATATCTAACTATGGGTAAATCTTTAATGCAACATTGCTGGATCATTAAGAACAGCCTAAAAAAGGGAAACTCTCTGTAATTGTGGAACTGTTTTAATCTCGTGATATTCTAGACTCTAGAAAAATGCACAGTTTCACTATGCAGTATTGGTATGTTTTCTATTTACTGTAGTTCTTTTAAGTATTCTTTACCACTTCATCCACATTGGCATTTTCAAATTAATTTTTCAGTGCAGTACTTATCTAAGAAGATAGCCTCAAGTTGCCCCAGGAGAGGTTTAGATTGGAAGATAGGAAAAAATTCTTTACTGAAAGAGTGGTCAAGCACTGGAACAGGCTATGCAGGGAAGTGGTGGAGTCACCATCCCTGGAGGTGTTTAAAATATGTGTAGATGTGGCACTTCAGGACATGGTTTGGTGGTCATGGTAGTGTTGGGTTGATGGTTGGACTTGATGATCTTAGAGGTCTTTTCCAGCCTTAATGATTCTATGATTCTATAATAGTCACTGAACTGAAAAATAAAATCATCAGAGCTGTGTTGATACTTGATTTTCAAGATTTCAGTCTACATAAAATGACATAAAAACCTGCACTAGTTTAATGTTTCTTCATTTCAATTACTGAAATTATACCAATGGTCTACATGAATTGTGGTGGTTATATTTATATGCAAGCATTCACAAATATATATTTTATTTAGTTTCTATATGGGAAAAAACCTTTAGACATTCAAAAATACTAAATGAACAAACTAGAGTTTTAACTGACATATTTACCTATTTTTTAAAATGTTGAAATATGTGCAAAACAAATATTGATTCCCTAGTATCTGGGGCATAATACCTGGGTACAAATAATCAGCAACATGTTGCCAGGCATTGGTTTCACAAAGCTGCCTTGAAAGAAAATATTATTTGAACTTATTAATAGTAGGAAACAGTTTGTGAAATAGAGATGGAAAGCACGTTTGTCTCTTGTGAGACCCATTGAATAATAAATTTAGACAGAAAAAGTTATCTTATTAATGAGATAGATTTTCACTGCACAAAAATAGTTTCACTGAAATGTGTAAGATCTCCATTTACACCTGATAGGAAACGTTGCAATTTCCTGGTACACACTCACACAACTACTGTTGAAGTGTGAATTGTCAACTCTTCCATTTGAGGATTAGTCATTATTAATACATAGTTAAGTAAGGTTGAATATTTGGCGAGTTCCTCATTCCCAGAGAGAAATATAAGATAACTTGCTGGTTCTTACGATAGCACCTGAGGGAACTGGGATTGTTTAGCTTGGAGAAGAGGAGGCTGAGAGGAGACCTCATTGCTCTCTACAATTACCTAAAAGGAGGTTGTAGTGAGGCTGGTGTTGGTCTCTTCTCCCGGGTAACTAATGACAGGACAAGAGGTAATGGACTCAAGTTGCGTCAGGGGAGGTTTAGACTGGATATCAGGAAGAAGTTCTTTACTGAAAGAGTGATTAGCCACTGGAACAGGCTGCCCAGGGAGGTGGTGGAGTCATCATCCCTGGAGGTGTTCAAAAAACAGGTAGATGTGGCACTTCAAGACATGGTCTAGGCGTTAGGCAGATGTTCAAAGAAGGCTGGACTTGATGATCCTAGAGGTCTTTTCCAACCTAAATGATTCTATGATTCATTTGGTACTGGAGAAATGTTAAGAAATTTTAGTATTCAGATCAAGCAATAAATCTACTATAAACCACCAGAAGATACTCTAGCCAAGAGAAAACTTGGTAACCACCACAAGAGACCTTGCTGGCTTTCAGTGAGTACTGAGAGGAAGGGCGGTGCTTTCCGCCAGGATAGCTGCTGGAGCACTGGTTTTCCCTCTGCTTTCCATGCCAGGTGGAAGCCTGAAAACCTCATTTGCAGCTGCCTAAATGCTGAACGTTAAGCAGCAGTGATGAGGAAGTCATGGAAGATGCAACTTGGAATTCAGAAATGCATATGTAGTTCCAGTGAGAACAGGACAGAAATTTAAGTACAATACTGGTATGGGTGTTGCCATGTTCACTGAAGTGAAAAGTGTATCTGTATTTGTTTTTATGAGTATTTTGAGCTGTCTTACAGCATGCATATCATGATGTATATGCTAATGTCCTCTCATATATGAAAGACAGGGTCTTTAAATTTTAAGCATTTAAGTTAAAAAGTCAAATCACATCAATGCCAAGAATCTCAGTTGGGATGTAATTTTTAATGAAAATGATCTTTTTTAAGGCCTTGGGAAAAATCAGAGATTTTGTAAAAGTGAACTAATAAGGACATTTCTATCACATTTCCCATTAAAAAAAATCTTAGTCAAACATTCAGTACATTTTTTACTCTTCTTGTGAAGCACAGTAAATGGATGTGGTGTCTGTCCTTTCCATGAGAGACTCAAAGGAGTGGTGGACTGCATTTTGAAAAGCAGTCTGTAATTTTGTGTGAGCAGGTTTGGCTGCTCAATAAAGGCTGCAGTTCTGAGGGACTTCAGTTATTAATCCATATCACCTTGAAAAATGAGGTGCAAGGTCTGACCAACATCCTGAATTTAGCTGTGCTGTTGAGAAAGTGGGATAAATTTCCAGCCCAAGTCACTCAAAGAGACCAGTTACAGCATTTTGACTACCAGAATTTTCTCTTTCAAATATAAAGGCTATGTGTGCCCTGTTTAACCATTCCTGGAGAAATCTATCTAAAATTGCACTTTCGAAACATCCAGATAATTCTAGTCCTTTACAGTCAGTTCATGTTTCAAATCTTGTGGCAAATGCTTGAATGCCTTGGACTAGAGAAGACCCAGAGGGAACATATAAAATTATATAGGAAAGGCACCAATTCACTCTTGCTGAGCAGTAATTTGGTTTGGTTTAGTAACCTGTGAAGTGGTTCACTAAAATGATGAACTTTAAGGAAAGTGTAAAGAATGTGATTATTGGTATCTGCTGTAGGTGACCTTTATGTGCTGAAAAGATCATGAGGTAGTAAAGACAAAAAAATTACAACCTCCTTTTCTTCTTCTGTCTAATGGTCTGAAATTGAAAAATTGGATCTATTGAACCCCAGTTAAAGTTAGAACAATGAAATAAAACGAGGCTACAACCTGTAACTTGCACTTTTCCAAGTATGTTATTTATATACCTAAGAGACTAAACGCTCCTGCTCAAGCGGGTTTGTAGCCCACCACCCTCATCTGAACAGAAATTGCTTCAGGTTATTTCCATCCCTTCACTACCTCTTCCATTAACTGTCCCCTCTATGGTAAAGAAACAAATTCCTGCATTTCAGAGGAATAGATAAAGGCACAGAAGCAGATCATCCAAAGCTTTTTCTCCAGTGCTGTGATAAGGACCATGTGTCTTGCTACCATCCCTACTTATGCATATCTTTCTGGCTGTCTTTGTTTCCTGTTTGTGTTAATGTAATCTAAACTCCTGTCAGCATTACCAAATTTATACTGGTATTGATCAGCTGGCAGGATATGGTTAATGCTTTAGCATCATAGTTCCTGGCATTACATCAATGTACAGCAGGTTAACATTTCAAATGTATTAGCTATGCAGTTGACCTTTTAACTCTCCTTAGGAGCAGCTCTCACGGTTGTACAGAGTCAGCATGTGATTACCACAGCGTTCTGAGGGTGGCATTTTAAGTATCACTCGTCATCTTGATAAGGGACCAAAAATGCAGTAGCATGCCATTGGGTATGTCCCATGACACAGACATTGCTTGCTGTGCTATATGCTGGGAAATGCTGAAGGGGGCCCAGGCCAGGCCAGAAAAGCATTTATTTCCTTCGTGTAGATGGCCTCTAACAATTCCCCCATAATCACATCAGTTGAGTTATTTTTTCTACAGCTCCCTTTGAAGAGGGACCCTGTCTTGTCCTGTCCTATCCTACTCTTTTCATTTTAATAAACATGTTTTCCTGAAGTACACTGAGCAATGTGATGCATGTTTGAAATAGATGATTGCCTTATTCTTCCATTTTTTTTTCTGTTAGGAAAGTTGCTCATTTTTGAATTATTTGAAAGTTAATTTTATGTCTGAAACAGTGTTTACAGCATGGTCAAAAGGATGTGTTTCTTAGGTCTAGTAGAAGTGTGTGGACTATCTGATCCCAGCTGCTGTCTGTATTTGCTACGTAGCCTTGATTTGGCCTGGCAGAAAGTTTTTATGCTTACAGAACAGATTCATTCTGTATGACGACTGGGAAACTGAGCTGTCACCATCAGTGTTCAACTCAGACTTTCAAATGCTTTTTAAACTCTTTGGGGACCTGACACCTGTGTGTCTGAAAATAGAATAGGGAGAAGTTGTTTACAGGAAAGGACAATCTTGGTGTGCTCACTAACTACGGCATTGCCGAAGAGCTTGCTGTAATGTTCTGTACTCATCAGAGTTCAGATAACAACTGAGTTCACGTACAAGTGAAGTGGATGATTTTCAGCAGGCTGGTATGAAATCTTCTTGCCAGCTGCAAATAGTATTAAGTATTATGCATAGATATTGTGATGTGAGATATTAGAGGGGATCACTGGAACATCCTTGAAATGATGGGTTAAATTCCCTGCAAGAGGGAAGTTGTTTATGTGTTATTTCCAGTTACTAGATAGTGTGTGAGGGACTGTGAATGAAGCCCTAATCCAGTGTCCACTGCATTCAGTTTGTTTCCAGTCACTTCAGCTGTAGTCTTCAGTGCTTCAGTGGGAACTGGAGCCAACCTCTCTAAGATAGGAGAGGGCAAAATGCCCACTGAAAGGTGAAAGTAGGTTTAGGCTTTGTATTTAAAATTTTTCAATCATTTAAAAAAAAATTCAGAAAAGTATTTTGAAGTCTGATTTGCCCCTCATTCATCTTCCTTCCTTCCATTCCCTAGACATTTTACAGGTGTAACTCTGTTGCCTGCATTACCTTAAATTCTGAAACTGGGTATTCAGCAGGGAATCAGATGCAGGTCGCCTCAATCCAAACAATAAGACTTGGTGAAATGTGGGCAAAAGTCCTTATGATCCTTCAAATAATTGCATAAATTATGTGTCCTATAGCAACAGTCTCTAGATCTGAGCTAAACAAAATGCTTTGAAATCAATTTTTCACACTCCATTGAGCCTTTTGTGTTAGCTCCTAAATCAAGACTCTGAGCTTCTACCTAGTTAGTCAACATCTGGAGAGAGCAACTCAAAGCTACCATTTTCTGCTGCCTGCAGACATCCAGTCTGAAGATAAAGTCAGTGAAGGCATCTCTTATTGTAGAATGGTATCCAAAATGATCAGAAGCTGAAGGTTTTTCAGAAGAAAAAAGAATCTGAGCAGTTGTCGCAGAAATTGACTCTGGAAGAGGCTTGACTGCCTTTTTAAGAAGATGAGAGGAAAGGGCACAAATATAGCTGACCTCTCTCTTTGTGCAGGCTTAGGAATGGTCCCTGGGATGTTATGGGTGTTGGTGTCCATAAAAGCCAATACCCATACCTTGACTTTTGTTTGAGGCTTGGCACCTCTATGGACCTCTGAGTAGGGTAGGGAATAGGCTTAATCTGGGAAAGAGGAGAGGATGTCTGAATGAAGACCTGGTGCCTTATCTTTTAGCGAAGTTGTTTTTCAGTCAGCTGCACACAGATGCTTACCATTTGGCACAGAGGATGCTGAGGAATGGGAGAGCTCTGCTCAGCAGTGGAGATGGAACAGTAGGCATGGCTGAAGTAAGGGCTAGATTTGGAAGGCACTTGAGGCAGTTTCTTATATGAAACCCTGTATCAGGGACTTTGCAGGTTGGAATGAGGTTGGACTGAGTGTGCAAGGCTGGTGAGTCTCAGGTGGACACTAAATTCTCAGTCCTAACTCTCACTGTCCACGGGCAGTATTCAGCACTGTGTTCAGAGCCAATATCCCATGTTTTATATTGGGGCAGAGAGCGATGTTAGAATTACAGTTACGGAAAGACAGAATGAAAGGAAAATTGAAAAAGTCTAGATACCATCGTATCCTGTGTGATCTGCATGGATATGGACAGGTCTGGTGTTGATAGTGCACTTAGACAACACTTTCATTTATGTACTCAGGTCATGTATTTTCTTGTGGGCACTAGTCACTTTGCTATTTTTACTGTAAGGATTATTTCAGATTTAAATTTTGGTATTGAAAGAACCAGAGTGGTTTAGTACCACCTATGTAATTTAGAGTTCAGATGAGGTTTGGTGTCTATATAGGACAATGGTTTATGATTGATTTCAGTGAAAACTTTAGTCACAAAGTATGTTGAAGGCAGTGGGTTAGATTCATAATGACATTATGAATGGCAACCGTTATGAAAGCCAAAGGGGACACAGCTGGGACAGCTGACCCCAACTGGCCAAAGGGGTATTCTATATTATATGACATCATGTTCAGCAATATAAAGCTGCAAGAAGAAGGAAGGGGTAGATGTTTGGAGTAATGATATTTGTCTTAGAGCCAGGTAACCGTTATGCATGATGGAGCCCTGCTCTCCTGGAGATGGCTGAACACCTGCCCACCAATGGGAAGTGGTGAGTGAATTCCTTGTTTTGCTTTGGTTGCTAACACAGCTTTTGCTTTACTTACTAAACTGTCTTTATCTCAACCCACAAGTTTTGTCAGTTTTACTCCTCTGATTCTCTCCCCCATCCCACCTAGGGAGGTGAGGGAGTGGCTGTGTAGGGCTGAGTTGCTGGCTGGGGTTAAACCATGACACATTGCCAAATCAAAAAATATATTGAAGTTGATTTTTGCTCTGGGACTGTATCAAACTGACAGTCTTAATGGGAATTTACGGTCCTGAAGATCAATCTGATTGGTCTGTTTTGAGGAAGACTCTGATGATCGTTATCAAAGAATATTCTGGGAGGGTAACCCTCTGTGTAAGAACCCTGATCCAATAGCCCTGAAAGTGATGCTAACTGGTGGAGGGTTGCAGGATAATTACAAAGTGAATCATTTGCACACTTCATGTCATCCATCTTCCTCCAAAACACACTTCTGTCCCCATGTCCGTGGTCTGTTATACAATTTTTCAGAGCCAGCAGCCCACAATCAAAATTTAATTGATGAAGTGCAGCAAGTTCTGTGCTGAGGAGCATCTCATAATGCTTCCAGGCATGAAGTTGGCTCTGACACCTGTTGTGTGGTCCTAGGGTATTGCCAGCTTTTTGGGTCAAGGCTTTCATTAAATCACAATTTTTAGTTACAAGGTGGAAGTCAGGGGGAGAACTTCCTTGTCAAGCACTGACTGACATAAAAGTCATTTTACTGCTCGTGTTGCTGAGAGCATTAAATACAGTTTGTTCCTTAATGCTAAAGCACAAAGTAAATAATTTTGTCTCTTAGCTCTGAATTAATCAGTTCCATCAGCTCTTCCAGAGCTTGTTTCTGTGGAAGTGTATCTTTTGGAGATAATGTCTGCTTATTCTACTTACTTTCACTGATTGAGTGCATACTTTCCATCTTTTTGCTTCCATAATGATAATCCGGTTCATTATTACAGAGAAGCTTCTGCAAATGTTGTTACAAAGAAACTTCTAACTTGCTTTGAAAATGGTGGAATTGTCTCAGAAAATAACATGTCTACAAAACAAGTTCGCTGTTAAACCCATATTGACAATACATGAATTGTGCATTAACTTTTGCCTTAATTTCTGATAGGAAATGGGGATGAGAGGGGTGTACCTGTGGGCTCAATTTCTATTTAAGTGTTGGAGAGATAGATCGGAGAATGCCTGAGAAAGAAAAAGGAAGTGATGGCAAAGAGGAAATAACTGAATGGAAGAAAGAAAATGGAAGGAAGAATTGGAAATAGATTCCTTGATGTGTTCTTACTTATATCTTTTGGTTTTGTTTGACTTCCTTTATACTTTTACCTTATTCCACTTCTTTCTTTTCTCTGTTGTCCTTCGCTACCAGTGACTTCAATGTTCTCTTGCCACAATCATTTTTGTAAATTGAAGAATTCAAGCCCAGTGACTGAAGTCTCTTTGAACATTATGAATCCTAAATTGAAAACTTGCTAGAGCTTAAGAAATATTTCATGTATTTTATTTTTGTTTCTATTGCTAGAAAAGATGCGGTTAAAAAAAAAAAAAAAGAGGGGGATAAAAGAGTGATTTTTACTTATGGTCTTTTTCTTCTCTACTTACAAAAATATCTCTAGAACATCAGGGAACCTTATTTTTAAATGCTTTTATTACAATTTTTTTTCACTTCATTCCACAAAGAATACTTGTTTGTCTCATGGTGGAACGTATTTAATAGTCTCGCCTGTCTGTAGTTTGGAATAAAAATTATCTATGTGAAAGGTTGCCTGCATAGATGCTTCTGGGGTTGAGTGATAATGTAGCCTCCAGAGTGAGGCAGTGCTGTCACCTATGTTCATTCACTCTCCAACAGTTCCAGAGCTTTTCTGAACCTTGACTCACTGAGAAAATTTCCCATCACCTAGTAGAGTAGTGTTACAGTTAGTGAAATGGAAAAATGAAGTTCTGCTTTGGAAGCAAAAGAAAAGTCTCTGGCTGCAACCTGTTTGTTGGGCTAATAACACAAGTAGAAGTGCTAGTTTGCCAGCCTGATGTTTCCAAGAAGCACTAGTATTTCATACCTGTGACCTAGAAGCACTAGTGTTACATACCAGGCTGCTTGATCATGACTTTCACAGAAAGGTTTACATTCCTCTCTGAATGTTAATGTTTTAGTCCTTTTTGTTTTCAAGCATTGTCTATTTTATTGAGCCCTTAGTAATGTTTCACTGTACTTCACCTCTACAAAAACCCCAAGCCAGTGAACTCCAAACCAGCAAACCCAGCAAATCAACCCAAAAAGCTCTGCATCATTTATGTACTGCTTGTGGTTGGTTTTTCTGGTGTGTCATATTCTTCTGATGGGCAGGGAAACAAAATCCTGTCCTTCAGACCTAGAAAGCTTTACGATGAAAAGTTTTTGTGGAGGGGAATGAAGATGACTAGCTAGAAGTGACTTATCTTCATACATGATATCAGATTTGGACTACCTGGGTAAAGATTAGATTTCCGATAATTTTTCCAAAACAAATTCATAGGCTTCATTATACAAATATCATATAAATAGCAGGCAGCACCTAGAAGACTAATGTAAAAAAAAATTCAATAACGTTTGAGCTAGTATGGGGTATGAACAAACTTTCCAGTTCAGGTTCTGTTCTGCTAATAGGTAAAAATTGTCTGTTCTGTGAACAGTAAGATTTTTGAGGATCATCAATTATATGAGTATAAACTCCCATAACTTCTTTTTCTTGCCTGAATACTGGTGAGAACTACCCTAGTTCTGCAAGGAACTTCAGTGCAATTCTGCACTAAAGAGACGATGTGGGTAGGACAATGAGCAAGGTAGTATATCATTGTCATCTAGTTTCCAAGCAAACAGGCTGTGAGCATTTGAACTAAGTCTGGACATAATCAGAGCGGCATGACATAAACCCAAAGCTACTAGCTCACATAAATGGATGTTATTTAGTTTAAGAAAGGTATGAAAGAGGTATAAACATAGCTCAGACAAGTGAGTTTCTGGCAGAAGCATGGCAGTTGTAGGTGTTGATTCTTTAGAAATAATCTATTTATGAAAATTAGGCAATGATACAATGTCGTGACATCCCTATTTTACTCTGGGAGACAGTATTTGTCATCTTGCAACTGAACACAATAAAATGTGAAATATTTACTATTCCATTGACCCTTCCCCCTCCTCATGTCTGCATTCATTGAAGATGCATTGTTTTTCTCATTTGCAAAGTGTCAACATTTCCATAACACATCTTTTCCCACCTTGGAAAGAAGCAGTTCATAATTCATCTGCATTTGTCTGAGAGCTTGGCATGCCTACACGTGACCAAATGTGCACATGCAGCACGATTTGTGTTTTGACTCTGAGCAGAGGTGGTAAGGGAAAACATGATATAGGTGTACAGAAATAGATTAGGTATTTAGGATTCAAAACTAGTCATTGTCAGATCTAATCTAGGCCTCTGGTCAAGCTATATCCATTTTCTCTTTTAACACAGACAAATTCTGTAATATTTTTGGGAAAATGTTACAGAGTCGAAAATGAAAACTTCCATAAGAATTCAAGAGAATTATTCTGATCTTATTCTCTACATTCAAGTTTTCCATCTAAAATTTTCAAAGCTGTGCCAGTTCGTACTAACTGGAAGTCTGTCCCTTTGCTTAAATCAATACCAGCTAAGAAAATAGTGGAGGACAGTAGTGCCACTAAATCTCCGTTTCTGCTCCTTGGGCAAAAACGGAAGGGAAAGGTTTTAGAACTGACAAACACCTTTTACATGCCCAAGTTTCTAGGAGTGCAACTAAAAACATCTTAAATGGACAACTAATCCTTCTTTCAGAAAGTTGGCTTCCAGACATACCCTGAGCCACCAGACACTACTGTATCCCCAGTCTTTGGCACAGTGAAAATATCTGCTAGGAAAACTGCTGCAAAACATAACGGGTCATTCTTCCTGGTCCAGAAAATACTAAGTTTCTGTTAAGTGCTTTTAACTAGAGGTTACTCCTGAAATGCAGAAAATCTTGGTGTGATTTATGTAGCTGTTAGAAGAAATGTATGTTGTAGCCATTCTTGGTAAATAATCAGAGAGAAAACTTGGGATTTAGCTAACTCCCTAAGGTAATTGTGTTCTAATAAATGAAGAAGAGGCAACATTTTGTAAAAACAATGTTATTTTGTCCAGAGGGCGAAAAATTTTTAAATGGACGGTAGACATTATTACAATGAATTAATTCTGGCTATGATCTTCAAGAGGTCCCAGGTTCAGCACTTTGCACTTTCCCTTATTGGACTTCATAAGGTTCTTGCTCACTCATTTCTGTCAAGATCCCCCTGGATGGTAGCATGACCCTCTGGTGTATCAACCACTTTTCCCAGCTCCCAGATTTGTGTTATCTTCAAACTTGCTAAGGTTACACTCTGCCCCATCATCCAGATCATTAATGAAGACATTGAACAGGATTAAACCCAGTATTGACCCCTGGGGTACACTGCTAGTTCTTTGTCTCTGACTAGACCTCGTGCCACAGATCACCACTCTCTGGGCCCAGCTGTTCAGCCAGTTTTCAGTATACCTCACTGTCTGCTCATCCAGGCCATACTTCATCGGATTCTCTGTGAATGTCTTGTGAGAGACAGTGCCAAAGGCCTTAGTGGAGTCCAGGTAGAAATATCTACTGCTCTCTCCTTGTCTTTATTCTTTCTTTATACTTGGTCTCTACCTTTGTAGCTCCCTCACTATGGTTACCAGAGTGGCAGAGCTAAGTGCACCGGTATACAGTTTTCAAAAGAGTGACCTTGCCAAAGGATCCATTCCACTACAGTTTTAATGCCTTTAACCCATAAGTGTAAGAGAGTAGACCATGTTGTCCCTATGTCCTTGGAGGATGTGAGTAGCAATGAAGTTTGCTAACCTGTTGCCCTAACAGAGTGAATTGTTGCCCTGCCACCTAGTGGCAATATGTCGCTGTATAGCAGTAATTAAGGCTATTTATGATATTAACTTTATTACGATTCTCACACTTTTATGAGGTGTTTTATTTTTCTTTTCTATGTATTAAGCCCCTTTGCACTAATGGAAGATCAAACATCAATCAATGTCAAGAGTCTTAATGAAAGTTTTTATATGTAACAAGAAGCCTGAATAAATGGGAGGATCGAGAATACTGAGTAACTGTATTTTACTAGCCATGTATGAAGCACATCAAAACACAAATATTTGAACAAACTCAAAATACAGTGTTGAATAAGGAAACAAAAGTAGTGTTTTTGTAATAAGTCATTTAGGGCTGTTTTTCTTGTCTCCTAAAGTAGACATAAAACTTAGTGCTAAACAAGAATTCAAATTGAAAAAAAAAAAAAAGAAAAATGAATGTTGGCTGTTCCAATCACTCTGTTATACCATGTATATGCTCTGCCCTGGAATATACACATACCCTCTCATCGACCTATCGTATCTTCCTGAAAAGTGTGATGGTTGATAATACGATGTCTAGTGAAACGATTTCTCCCGTAAGAATTAAAGGCATGGGTTCATGGACTAAAGAAGTATTCACAGTGTAAGTACACAGGGAGAGAATACATGGTTTGGATAATGGAGAGAAGGATCATCAACTGGATGAGATGCTGGCTTTTCAGGGGCTGGTGTTGTGGAGCAGCTCACTCTTCTGAAAGATCCCAGCTACTTCATCTGGAGAGTGAACATCCAAGCGCTTCCCATCAACTGGCTTGATTGATCCTGACTTACTTGAAGAAGCTGGTGATTATGAAAATGTACTATTCAGACATGGGTAGCAAAAGCACTTACAGTGGAAGACTTACATTGGCCATCTGTATAGGGAGAGATCACAAAAGATGAGAGAGGCTGCAGCTTTGGGTAGCAGAACGCAGGACAGATACCAATGGCATGAGCCTAAGGATCCAGTTATGAGGTTCCATAGGCCTCTCTCTTGCTATGTGAATGGCCATACCAGACTGATCTCACAGCTCAAGAGTCACTTTGTACATAACTCAGATTATCTTGAAGGATAGTGGTGGTCTAAACTAAATGCTGAGGTATGGCAGTGGTATGTAAGGCAGAAGCTTCTCTGTCAAGACGATACCTAGGTGGTGATGTTATATATCTGTTTGGTGTGATGTTTTTCACAATGCACAGTATATGCACTCTGAGCAAGGGGGATTTTGGTACTGACATCAGTGTAACTGGCATTGACATGGACATACGCCCTGGCCTCGTCACTGCAGTGTTACATGCTTACATGTCCCATGGAGCTCACCAAAACTTTTGCACAGCCTACCTGTACGTCAGAGGTTTGGGACAAGGATAAAATATTTCCCAAATATGAAGGGAACCAATAAAAATCAAAATATATACTGTAAGAGAATAGAACTATCTGCCCAGCCAACATGGGTTTGTGCAGGGCAATTCCTTTTAACCAACCAGATCTCCTTCTATGATCAGGTGACCTGCCTAGTGGATGAGGGAAAAATGGTGGATGTTGTCTACCTGGACTTCAGTAAGGCATTGGACACCATTTCCCACAACATTCTGCTGGAGAAGCTGCCAGCTCAAGGCTTAGACAGGTGGACTATTTGCTGAGTTAGAAACTGGCTGGATGGCCAAGCCCAGAGAGTTGTGGTGAATGGAGTTAAATCCAGTTGGAGACTGGTCACAAGTGGTATCCCTCAGGGCTCAGTTTTGGGACCAGTCTTGTTTAATATCTTCATCGATGACCTGGATGAGAGGATTGAGTGCTCCCTCAGTAAATTTGCAGGTGACAGGAAATTAAGTGGCAGTGTCGATCTGCTTGAGGGTAGGAAGGCTCTGCAGAGGGATTTGGACAGGCTGGAGCGATGGGCTGAGGTCAATTGTATGAGGTTTAACAAAGCCAAGTGCCGGGTCATGCACTTCTGTCACAACAACCCCCAGCAACGCTACAGGCTTGGGGAAGAGTGGCTGGAAAGCTGCCTGGTGGAAAAGGACCTGGAGGTGTTGGTTGAAAGCCGACTGAACATGAGCCAGCAGTGTGCCCAGGTGGCCAAGAAGGCCAAATGGCATCCTGGCCTGTATCAGAAACGGTGTGACCACAGGAGTAGTGAGGTGATCGTGCCCCTGTACTCGGCACTTGTGAGATTGCACCTTGAGTACTGTGTCCGGTTTTGGGCACCACAGTACAGGAGGGACACTGAGTTGCTGGAATGGGTCCAGAGAAGGGCAACAAAGCTGGTGAGAGGTCTGGAGAACATGCCTTATGAAGAGCAGCTGAGGGAACTGGGATTGTTTAGTCTAGAGAAGAGGAGACTGAGAGGAGACCTTATTGCTCTCTACAAGTACCTAAAAGGAGGTTGTAGCAAGGCTGGTATCAGTCTCTTCTCCCAAATTACTAATGATAGGACAAGAGGAAATGGCCTTAAGTTGCATCAGGGGAGGTTTAGATTAGTTATTAGGAAGAAATTCTTTACTGAGAGAGTGGTTAGGCACTGGAATGGACTGCCCAGGGAGGTGGTGGAGTCCCCATCCCTGGAGGTGTTCAAAAAAATGAGTGAATGTAGCACTTGAGCCTATGGTCTAGTGGTTAGGGAGATGCTGGGATAAAGGCTGGACTTGATGATCCTGGAGGTCCTTTCCAACCATAATGACTCTATGATTCTATGATTCAGCATTCATTGAAATGAAGTTTACTGTTTATGCATAAACGTTCTTCAGGTAAACAGGGAAGATATTATCATAAAGCCTTTAATAAAAAGTAGAACACAAGCTGTCTTTCTTTAGGATAGTCATAAAAAAAAGTACATCTATAAGATGAACTGGTAGAAAGCAGAATATCTGTTCATTTCCCAAAAAGATCTTTATATTTACTGGAGAGAGTTGTATGTATATTGTCTAGACACATGCACAGAACTATTTTTATTTTCATCATGGTGAGAAACCCATGCTGAGGTGGGAATAGATTCATCTTCCTAGTGGGGTGTTTGACATATAGATAATGGTTCCTTTTGCACAGTTTGACATTTTGCACAGATGCTTAATTTTCTATTAACTCTGTGTCTCCTACATAGTAATATCACAAGGGGTTTTTCTAGGGGCTTTTTTTTTATAAATCCCTCTACTCTATTGGTCATTACAAACACAAATCTCCATCATAATAATGTAGTTATAGTGTAAAATCAGCAGTGTTCTTCTAGATCTTTATATGATCCCTTTGTTGTTTTTTTTTCCTATGTAACCTTGGAACAGTATTTCTTGGATAGGTAATAGAGTGTGGGATGATTACAGCACTTTTATAAACTTGTTACTCCTGAACTGCTTACAATGCTTTCAACATAATTCCATGTTATCATCATTTTGCCTTGGTATCATTGTATTAACAGGACATTAATAAAAGCTGCTACTGGTGAGCAGGGCTTTACATCTCTACTGTACTGTAAGGCCTGACAATTAGTTAAAAAACTAATTCCTGCTAATGAGTTACTACTCCTGGATGTGTTTGGAGAGGCATTAACAATATGTGCCAGACCTGCCAGCTGTGCTGCTGGGAGGCCATGAGATCCAGGAAGCACATACAGACTGCAGGCTACTGACAGGCAATTATATAAAAGAAGGTATTATAGAAAACACTGTGCAGCAGGTGCAGCCCAAGGAAGAAGAGGGAATGCTAGGTACTGACATGGAAATGGGAAGGGTTGCTGAGGTGTGAACTGGTGGCACATCATGGCTGCCCTATGAAATACACAGTCCTGAGGCTGCAGTAGAACCTCTACCTTGCCATTAGCTACGACTATGCAGGAGCAGGCTGTGAGAACTGAAGCGGCTAAAAGTGAATTTCTCACAAGGTGCATTTACGTGATAATTTACAATGGATGGGTACAGTTGATGTGTAGCTCATCTTACTAAAAGGTGTCATCCACATTTAGGCTACAGGCATCTCCCACAGCTGAGGGCAGTGTTCAGTCATGCAGCAGGTATGTTACTCCCCTGTTCATTCAGCGGGAAGAGGCAGTGACAGCTGCAGGTGGAGCTGTGCCTAGTGCTCCAGCAACCCTGAGCTGTTTGCAGGCAAGGCAGCTGCAAGGCAGCTTCTGAGAGACCCCTCACCCTCTCCTGCATGTACCATACATAGCTCTGCCCCTGCAAAAAGGCCTTGGAAGCCCATGCTCTTCCCCAACAGATGAGACCTCTGTGTAACACAAGGTCCCAGAAATGCCAGCGTTGCTGCAGCGATGGAAAGCAACAGCACTGTTAAGGACAGCAGATCTCCAGTCTCGTGCATTCCTACACCTCAGCCACATCACTCCCTTCTGCTGATTATTTGAGTGGCACAAAGAAACACTTTTATAAGGAGAAGGAAAGCCACCACTCAAATGAATCCCTGCTGTACTTTATGATCACAATCCCAGAGGTAAGACAAGTTGCCACTGCTTAGGACCATGAATTTCAGGCTGATATCTCCTTCCTTTTGGGTGGAGACACAGACATAGCGTCTTTCCTCCCTCCATCACTGTCTCAACATCATCTGGGCTGTGCTAGAGGGATGCCTAAACTTGATATCACAGCAGCAACATCTATGACTATCACTACCTCACCCTTCACTGCTCAGGCAAGGATTGTGCTGTGACTGCTGTCATTTATTCACAAAGAACTACCCCTGGAGCTACTGCCACCCCAGCCTCTGCAGCTCCTGCCAGACCCTCCCTCCTCAAAAGGCTTAGGGATGAGTTCCTCCACCACAATCCTAGGAGATAAGGGAGGTGCAGAGATCCCTTTCAGATCCTCCTCACTCCTTAGCACTATTGCTCTTGGACCCTTGCCTCTATCTTGCAGAGCTGCTTTTATCTGACCCTGTCCAGACCTAAATTTCATCCCAGGCCTTAACTCTCCCTAATCCAAATTTACTCTAATTGATACTGGCTTTATATCCATCTAGTGTGCAATTTCCTAAACAAGCCTTCTGCCTCCATCTCTTCTGAGGTCTCCAGTGACCTCTAGGCTAAGCAGAGTGGGGCAGGAGTTTTTATTACCAGTGGACAAGATTCATTCTTGCCCCTGGCACCTCATTCTAGAGATGCCTTTTTGGTGCAGACAGAGTTCTGTCATGCCTGGAGAGAGCAGGCAGGCAGACATTGAGGATGGTGTTAGGCATGAAATGCCTACATCACAGGGGATGGATTAGAGGAGATATGTCTGTTGTATATACATCAGAGTGACATAGGCATCCCTCAAAGCAAAAATGTCGGAATTGAGCTGCCTACCAAGAATAGACATTTCAATGCAGGAGATGGGTGTGTTAAAAATTGTTAGGAAGTAGTCAAGATGAATCATTGTCATGCACCACAATGTCTAAAATGACACTAGGTACCTGCCTACTTTCAATCCCAAGCCATAATCTGTGTCCTGTGATTTGAAGGATCCCAAATCACTGTACCTTCTTTATGCCACAGAAATGCAGCTCTGCTCAGGCATGAAGAGAGGACATATAGCCCTGTTGAAGTCATGCTAAGATGTTCTATTCATTTTGGCTACATGGAGGCAGCCTCCAAACTCTGGACTGAAATGCATAAGTGATTTGATTTTCCAAAAGCCTGGGTATGAAGGCCACTTGTCTGCTGAATTTTAATTTGCACTGTCTTGCTGGAACAGTCTGTGCTGCCGTGTCTTTTCCCTTAGGCTTCCTTACTAAGATGGTTGCTCTGTCTGAAAGCTCTTTGCATTCAGTAGTCAATTTTCCCCAACTCCTCCACCATTTATTTTTAGATTTTGATGAGAAAAAACATACCCATCCACAACTTTAGGCACTGACAGCTATTTGGGATAGAAGCAATGCTGAAATAATCATACTCACACACTGCAACATTAAATTCCGTGAACCAAGCAGTAATTCAGAGTGGTGGAACAAGCTTCACCCCAGAACTGTTTTATCAGCTAACCCTTTTTAAGAAGATTAAACTGTTTTATTTCTCTGCTGCTGCTTTCATCTTCCCTCTGTGAGTGTCATCCAGGCCTCCAGGCAAGCATAGCTGCTAATCCTCATCTAGAGACTTTGAGTCAGGAAAAATGAGGGAGAGAGTGTGAAAAATACTGGCCTATTTGTAAACAAGCAATGCATATGTATGAGAAGAGCATGGTTAAAGAATGGAAGCAATGGCCAGGGCTGGATGTCTCAGGCCCCAGGTAAGTGGTTTTTTATGACTACAGCATAAACTCAGAGCTAGGACACTGCTTGGAAACTTGTTATGTACTGACACATTGATAGCCATTTCTAAAGAGGTCCAGATCATTACTATAATTAGCACCTATTATTAACATTAAAGCTGCAATTTCCTATTAATTTACACTGATTAGTCCATCTAATTGATGGTTAATGCATAATGGAGAGGCCAGAAAAGTTGACTGTCTTGGGCAGAACTAAGGATGAAAAATAAGGCACATTTCAAAGAAACATTTTAGAGAAATACTTTCTTTTAGGATCTTCTCTCCATAATGCATTTCTACTTTCAATCATATGAATTATTTGCCATAAGGTTCAATTTGTTGTCAAAAATAGCACTTAGCTTTCATACATTTTAATACATCTTCATGATGTATTAAATTCATGCATCATCTTGTATGAATGGCTGATTTTAACTTTGACAGGTAAAGCTAAGCTTCAAGTTAATATTTGGGAGGTCTCAGGAAACCTATAAAGAAATGTAGCATCCTTTGATGTTTGTAAAAAAGTAAATTGTTGTTGCTTTAAATCAAACTTGAAGGAGTGGATTTCAAACTAAAGATAGTATGGGGATATGAGACACCATTTTGTAACAAGGACCCAATAATTGTAAAGATTGCTGAGTGCTACCAGTAATTTTAAACTCAGCCATTTCTTTTGCTCCCTTCAGCAAAATTCTTGAGTCATCAGGAACTCAAAACAGAGAGGACTGGAGAGACCAGTTTAGTTTGGTTTTTAAGAGAATATTTCAGTCTATGTTCCCTTAGCTGCTCATCCAGTTCTGTCCCAAGGCCATTTCTCTCCCAGGGCCTACCATACAAGCTGTGGAGCCCTCCTTTTGCAGCTTCCTCAGTAATCTAGAACATGAGCACAGTAGCAAAACACAGCAAGAATCTTCAAACCTGAAGTCCTCTACAGGCCACAGAGTCCACATGACCATTGCCAAGAAGCTTGGGGAAGTGCCTCTTACAACCTTCCAGTTCCTTCTGAAGGTAGCTGCTTTGCTGCTGTTTCCAAGCCCTTCCCAGTACACTGAACCTTTTCAAATATAAGGAACAAGTTGCATTACGTGGCAGCTCCTGCTATTTACAAAAGCAGCAACAAACTTTCCAGAGGCTTGCTTTCTTGCATGCCATTTCTGCACCTCAGTTGCAAGTGCAATACCAGAAGCTTGGGTAATGATGTTTCAACTGTGGAGTCATGTTCCTTTTTCAGACGTACAGTACTGTTCAGTTTTAGGACAACACGAAAAAGACAGTTTCTTGGGGAACGATGGTTATCTTCTATGGAAAGGCGAGGATTCCTTAGGATGAAGTCTACCTTAAGAACCAGGTTGAATCCACAGTCATCCTGCTCGGTGCTGCTCTGCTCAGGTTTGATCAATTTGTAGAATCGTAGCTCTGTCTTCGAGCTAATTGCTATTTTAGTTGGTGCTTATTATTATCATTTAACATTTCTACTACAGCTCATCAAGCTTTTTCAGTCACAATTGACACATTAATCTACTAACTACTGTACAGGTAGATTGACTGAAGAATTTATAGTCTCATATAAATAGCAAATATAGAGTGTACAGTAAGCATAGCTAACCTTGTGAATGCAGTCAGCTTTTCTGTTTTTTTCAAAGTAGGATGGAAAGGAGGGTACACTGCTGTTCCACTTTTTCTTGCCCTGGACTAGGGTTCCTCTATAGAATAACATGTCACACATTATCCTCCCTTCAATTTTGTATCTCCAAACCGAAAAAAGCTGAGAGAGTTTTCAAGGTGAGGTGAACCTGTCAGAGGAGACCGGTCAGGGCTACAGAGTGCTGGTTGTATGAACAGCAGGGATGGAGCTCAGGCTTTCTGGAAAAAAAAAAAAACCAACACTAAATCCAAATGATTGTGTTAAATACTTGAAGTGCTGAGTCCTGAGCTGTGGGCCCCAAGTTGGAGTTGACCTGTGGATGAGTCACAACCTTGAAGAATGTTTTGTTTTTCCTATTGGCTTCATGTTCCAGAGGCAGAACCTGGCCCACCTGTGTTTCTGTGGCTCTGCCCTCACCCAGGTGGTTGTGGTTGGGGTGGTGGGCAAGGCCAGGGATACTTTAACCAGGAGCCAATCAGTTGGAGGAGCTTCATGTTGGGTGTGGCTTCTGTTGGGGCTGGTTACATCTTGCTGAGCTCTCTCGGTGGTCTCCTTCCATGTGAAGGGCCACTGAGGGAGCCATCTCTGTCTGTTGTGTCCAGCAGGTGATGCTTCTGAGGGGCTGTTGCTGAGTTCAGTGTTGGCCTGTGTGATCAGGCAACCTTTGGCAGCATAAAATGATGAAGGCTGAACTGGCATGACAAAATTGGTGTAGTTGACAGCTTGGTCTGAAGGAAGATCTTATGAAACTGGATGAAATGAGACCGGGAACCCCCTCAAGGAGATCCCATGTGCTGCTGTCAAGTTTGCAAGAAAATGAAGGTGAGCAGAAAGAGACAAGGTGGGACCAGCTTGAGCAGAAAGCATTTGAGAATAAGAAAGTGTCAGTGAGTAGAGATAAAAAGATAAAGTGATGGAAGTGATTAAAGTAGTAAAGAGCATTTGTGAGTAGAAAGTGAGCAGAAACCTTGGACTTTGAGAAAGTAATTTTGTGAGTAGACAGTGAGCAGAAAGAGACAAAATGAGCAGAAAAGGTTAGAAAGTATTTGTGTGTAGAAGATGAATGTGAAGAACCCCAATTTCAATATAATAAAAGACTGAATTAAATGTGCTTGTGTGAAGAAGATAGTTATGAAAATATGATGGCTGAAAGTGCCTGTGTGAAGAATTGCCCAAAAGGTTCTCCAGACCCTGGCCTTGAATAGTGGGGTGATGCCTGTAACTTGGGTCTGGATGACGGTAGTTTTTCAGGTCTCTGGAAAACATTGTCTGAGTTCGGTGTTGACCTGTGTGATCAGGCAATTGATGGCAGCATAAAATGGTGATGGCTGAACCAGCACGACAATACTGCTCTGTTTGAGTATGGACATGTTTTTCTCTCTTGCAAGTACCAGTGTGTTCTTGGCCCTCCTTAATTTCCTCTTCTGTTGCTTGAATAGCAGCAATAAAAATTATACTGCTGCAGCCTCACTACTCCTTCCCTGGATACTCCAGGCATCGTGTGGGCCCCTGCAATTGGGCTGATTTGCAAATCCTGAAAGCAGTACCTTCTAAGTCCCTCTGTTACCTGTGCATGGGCCCCTAGCACTTTGTTGAAACTATTATTTCCTGGCCTTCTGAGTAATCCATTCGGTGCCAGTGTTGTAGGAAAGTGAGGGACAAAGCAAGAAAAGAGGCTTAGAAAAGAACCTGTCACTAAAATTCTTGTTTTTAAGAGCACACAATTGCAATATCTTTGAAGAGTAATCCAAATCTGGAACAACATGGAACTCACCCATCTGCCACAGATCTCCCTTTACCTTCTGCTTGTATACCATATCTTATTTTTGCAGTTTCTTTCTGAGAAATAATTTGTCCTTTTTAAGACGTGTTTTTTTAGCTTCGTACATGTTTGTGCAAAGATCTTGGAACAGGCAATCTACCAATAACAAATCAATTGTCAGAGGAATTTTTAGTGACTGTGTACTCCTCATTTATATTCTTGCACCTGTTGTGGATATTCACGCTTGCAAAACTTCAACTCAATGAACTGCCTGGAGAACTGGTTTTTAGCAAACAATAAGAGAAGCTCTACAATACTTTCTGCTTAACTTTTTCATAAGTAAGTAACCACCCATGTATTTCTTCCAAGACTAACTAGTTAATTTGTGAAGAAAAGATTTCTAAAGGCATGTGGCATAGTGTCCTATAGTAACTTTGCTGCCATAATGACAAACCTGACTTCAGAAGTGATATTCCACACTTTCTAAAGCTTACTTTCATTTTTTATTCTGCCTTTTGATCCTTTAAGTCATTGCCTTTGAAAAGCTGGAAGGCATTTTGTAACATCCTCTGTTATTTGCAGAGCCCAGGTGAAGCCTATCATGCAAAGTGTCTAAAAAGTACTGCTATTTCCATTAAGGCTTAGAAATGCCTGCTTTGAAATTAATTTTTTATCTTCCTGTGGCACAAACTTCCAAGAGGATTTGCTTATTTGTTACTGCCCTTTGTGAAGTAGGAGTTACTGGTGCCTAAGGCAGGGAAATGTGTGCACAGTACTAATTAGTTGTCATGTTGCATCATAAATAGTTATTAGTTTGTCAGAGCAACTTATGCCAGTCTTCATTAATACCTTAGATGTGAATGACTGTAGAGAAAGTAACTTTAAAAAGAAATTGTCAGATTGTTTTCCCTTGAACTTTTCAAATTTAGTAATCAACCATATATTGCACTTTTGATGTCCACAGAAACCTCTAGATTTTACATGTGTGTCTGTAAGACAGAAGGGAGGAGACAGGTAAATATTTAAATTTTGTAATTTTATCAATAGCCTTTTTTTCCACACAGTCCATGGGCTGTGATGAGCCCTGAACTTCCCATTGATCTTTGATTTCTCTTTAGATGACAGCATGGTTGCTGTGTGTCCATGTACAATTGACCTCTGCTGGAGAGAAGGCAGCTTGTCAGACGGGTGTAATTTGCCCTCTGTTGATCTAATAAAGCAATTTGAGGCTACAGTAACTACTTTCTGAACTCACACAGTGAGAACTGTAAAGTTTTGAAAATAACCTTAACTCTGCCCTGTTGCGCATTCACCTGGTAATTAAGACATACATAATCAGATAATACCTACTGGCAGAATATAATGAGTTGGACAGTATTATGGATTTGTGTTTGAGGGGAAAATGTAAAATTAGTATACATCCTGGGGTATACTGAAATGACTGGATGTTTTTCATTAAATGATGTTAAAAAGACATTGATCATCATAACGATTTTATTTTTTAATGAATATAGTCATATCTTCTTGCAATATAAAGATTTTATCAGTGTCTTGTAAAATTAGTAATAGTACAGACTGCATCCCTAGAAAGAAACAAGAAATCCACAGAAACAGTGAGAGCTTCTCCTGTGGAAGATTATAGAAGACAATGGTGAGAATGAGGTCACAAAAACAGAGCATCACTTGTAGGGAAATTAGTTATTCCTTCAGAGAACTCACTGGTTGTGTATTTTTCTTGTGTTCCAAAGTGTGTTGGTCCTAGGATCACCTATTAAGAATATAGAGCAAGGCTCACTTCTTTCCAAATTTCCTTACAATAGTTGATTCTGAGGAGAAATTGTGCATTTGTTTATACTACTGTGGATACTGAAGTCCTTTCTAAACTCTTCTGTGTATGGTTCCCCACCATTCAATAATAATGTTTACTAGATCTGTTATTGTGTCTCGTAAGGGATTTCTTACATCTATTCCTTGATGTTTCCATTTTTGTGCTTTGTACTCTATACTTCAAAAAAAGCAGATTACCTCTGGCAAATATGGTTATAACAAATATCAGAATAGTGTCCCATTGAACTGGGGTTTACAGTGGTTTTTTAAAGTCCTATGTGAGTTATTGGTAGAACATAAAATACCATTACTTTGTAACAGAAAATGTAGCACTTAACAAGCTTTGAAGACTTATGACATATATCAGTGTGCCTGACATCATACAGTGTGATGGCATGATACAGACTACGATACCATGTTGCATGTATATGATACCCCAGCATCATGGTTATACGTATAGGAGAGCATGTTAACAATAGCAGAGCCTCACTGGGCACCATGGAGAACTAGTCTGATCTGTCAATTCAGGAATACTAAATGACCTCAAGGCCCTCTTAGGTCAGGCACAATTTAAGGGAATCTGCTGAGTTTGCAGGGAATTTGCAAATGATGCACTATCCAAAGAAACCTAAACAAACCCTGTGGGATTTATGCAGAAGCTGAGACTATTACAAACCCTTCCAAAAGCAAACGGCAGTTTCTGAAGCTCAATGAGTATTTGAAGGCCTTATTTTAAAGAAGAGTTGCAAACTGAGTGCCCCAAACTTTCCTGCTTCAAATCCAATTAAATTAAGAAACTGTTCTTTCGTCACTATCCTCACCTGCAATGGATGCCCTTGTTCCTCTTCAGCATTCTTTGTTTCCTAGCCAGGTGCAGTCCAGCTGGGTCTGGGAGGAGCTGGAGGTGATGTGAATCTTTGATGGCTTTTCAGTGGTCTGGGTATACCTCACTCTTCCCAGGACAGGTCCACCTGGAGTGACAGTGGCTGGAGTTAGTGCTTCCCACCAAAACAAACCAAACATAGCTCCAGGGATGGGTACCTTCAGAATGGTACCTTTCCTGGTACCATTCCTTTTTCTTGGACCAGAGGGCTGCAGAACAGTGAGTCATATGTCCAGGACATCACATTTTTAAAGAACAAACCATGGTACAAAAGGGTGCATGTTTTCCTTCTGTGTAGGGCAACATCCATGTGCAAGAGGGAGAGGGAAGCTGGGTTACCTGCATCAGAGGTGGATGTTCTCTGCAGGAACATGGACTACCTACAACAGCTCTGCTTGGCTGCTATCCCTCAGGACATGGACGTGTAGGTATGGGGAGGGGAGCAGGTGAACTCCTAGGAGTCTGGCCCTCCTCTCTGGCAGGTTCCCACTGGTGTGAGGAAACGGACAAAACCTCTGCCTTTGGGCAGCCTTGCCCTCACCTCACTGTAAAAGCTAGGTATGGTTCACCTGCTCTGGAGCTCTCCCCTGCTTTCCCCCAAAGGGATAGGGTCTCAGCAGGAGCCTTGATGCTATCATGACAGTTGGCCAGGCTGCTACTGAGCTGATAGCCCTGCCACATAGGGCTGATGGCCAGGCTGCTGTGGGGGGTGATGTCTGGTTGCCATGGGGATGATAGTGAGGCTGCTGTGAGGGTGGTGGAGAGGCTGGCATGGGGGGCATATCTTGACAGCTTTCAGGGTGTGGGGCTGGATGGCTGCTGCCATGGGGATGGTGGCAAGGATGCTGCGGAGGTGGCGGAGTGCTGGCTGTGCTGGTGTGGGGCTGATGGTGAGACTGTTGTCGGGCTGACGGCCAGGCTGCTGCAGGGGGGAAGCCTGCGCCCATGTCGGGGTGACACCCAGGGGTGGCAGCGAGGGGAGCTCGGAGAAGCCGAGGGAGCGCCCTTCAGGCCGGAGATGCTGCGGGGGTCCAGGCGCGGCGGAGCCCCG
>VZZY01003562.1:360074-523135 GCA_013400335.1 Eurystomus gularis | reverse complement strand
CACCGGCACCGGCACGGCCCCCGAGCCGTTGTCGCTCCGCCCGAGGGGCTGCCGCAGGCTCCCCGGCTTGTGTCTCAGCGCCGAGCAGCGTAGAGCGAAGAGGGGTGGGAAAAAGTTTCCCATCTTTAATTCTTCGCACGGCGTGAGCAGCAACGGGTTTACTCTAGTCCGCGACGATAGCAGATGGAGAATTAGGTCTTTTCCCATTCCTAAGGTAATGCCCTGAAAGGGTGAGAGAGGAGGGAATCAGCAAGAGGCCTTTTTCACTAGTAATCCGTTGAAATACATCGTCAAAAGGATGTTCTTACAGTTACATTGCCCCAGGAATCCCCCTAGGTCAGCAGAGAGTGTAAGGCCTCTGGATATTTCCTACACAAAGCCCCTGTTTTACCGACTGGAACAAAGTATGTTTTTCCGTCAATATTGGCACTGACAGAAAGTACAGATTTCAACTATGAACACATATAAAGTAAGTATTCGCCAAGCAATCTAACCTGCTATTATAGGGGGGACGAGATGGAAAGACCTGACGTGAAGCTGGCACGTGGCTTTGGCAGTTGCACCTGGTAATTTATCCTGACATACGGGGTTTTGTCAGCTCTTCGCTTCTGCGTGAGGACATTAAATCACCTCTGAAACAGCTCTAAATATCATGAAGCACAGTGCTGCAAAACCTGTTTCAGAAAGGAAATCCAAATCCCAGGACCATCTATCTCCTGATAGGTGGTATTATCAGAGCCACTGGGGAATTTGGTTTATTTACTACCAATGGGCTTTGTTGAAGTGCCTCATTTGTTTCTTGTGAAGCTAATGGGAAGAAGTTACGTGTTTTCTTTTCTAATTCTTTTAAGTTCCTCTTTTTACTTTCTTTCTGTTTGAGAGGACATCTCTAGTAACAGTCTCCACACTTGGTGAAGGTGGATAGGACTCCTTCTACAACTTCTCTGTAGCATTTCTCAGCAAGAATGGGTTTCCCCAACACAAATCTTAGGGCTACACCCAGGTCTTTGCCCCTGGGAGTGCTCACTCTGAAAACCATTCTCTGCCTCATTTTATTTTCACAAAACCATCCCATTTATTGTCCATGAAAATTCAAGATGTGTTGCCCTTTCTGCACCTTCTTTTCTGTGCACAGGCTATTTTGAGGATTGGGATGTGCTGTCCTCTTCCTTAATATGTGAAAGACTTCTGAGGGCCACGTATATGGAGGTCTAAAAGATTGTTTAGAGTTGGATTAGCTAGGTATCTCCCAGCTCTAAACACCTTTGCCTCAAATTGGTCTACCCTGAAACTGCATTAACTGCAGTGCTGCCTTATCCACAGTTTAAGAGAGGCTGTGTGACAGGAATCATAGAATCATAGGAGCAGCAAACCACACCCTATGCACACAGTGATTATTGAGCATTTGGAAATCTGGCTACTCAGAGAATAGTCAGGCAAATACTCTTTTGTACCCTGCAGATCTTAAATTAAGAAGCTGACCTTCCCGCCCTTTTCTATAGGAGGAAGGGCAGTGAGCTGCCCTCCTTTGTGATTCCTTTCAGTGGCTATTTTTTTATTACTGAAATGCATTTGTTTGTTTTCCAGTTTGTGTTTTTCCAGCTTCAGGTTCCTAGTTACGTCTCTCATACATAAAAGCCTTACTTTAGCAGCTGTCTTCAGTGTAGGTACTCAAAATGGTGCAGCAAGAACTTACCTGCTTTATTTTCAGATAAATTAACAGATCACGTCTCTTGGTCTCCTTTTCTTTTGCAAGACAGGTTTCAAGAATCATTCCTTGCTGCCATCAGTTTTCCAATCTGCAAGAAGAGAGAGGGGGAATGCTACATAGAGCTGGACGCAATGGGTTGTGGTAGAGATCTCATCATTGCAGATTACTGAGATGAAATGGGCCAGAAAAGGAAAAGATAAGGGAGTGAAATAGAAAAACATGAGGGTATAGAAAAGCATTGCTGTTTTTCCAAAGCTTCACCAAATCCTGCTGATGATTCAGGTAATCATATGGCTGGTATCTTTTAGCTTCTCAAACATGATTTCTCACAAAGGTTTAAAATATGTTCACGGTCTCTTCTGGAACTACTCAGACTTATTAACTAGTGCTGTGCCTCGAGTGCCCTGTTGAGATCCTTTGGCTTGGTTTGACCAACAACAGTAGTAGTAATTGGGAATCTTTCAGCGTCACTGACGTGTAGTGCCAAAATGAGCTACTTGGAGGTGGTGGTAGGATGTTAACAGAAAGATCCTCCCTGCCCTACCCATGGGCTTTAATTTTCAGGGAAGTTAGGGAGAGCTAACACTGAAATCCTCACTGAGTTACATGGGGAAATTCCTACCTGCAGAGGTATGGTCTCAGGCTTTCTGCAGCCATAGCCAGACATAATGACCTCAGTGCAATACTACTCTCATACTTTCATGTTTTCATTTCAAAAACCTCTAATGAAACAAACCATGATGACTGTAGACGTAGTCTGCATGTACAAGGGACATTTTCCGGCAGGAATCCTGATGGAGCATGCTGGCAAAGTGCCCTTAGTACAGTTGCGTCTTTTATTAGCAAAACTGTGCTTTTGCCAGTCCAGTTTATTTGAGTTCATCAGAGCAACACAAGTTATACAGGTGAATATGCATTTATGTGTCCATAAGGAGGCTTGCTTTCCAGATGAGGGATGATACGGTCTTCCACTCAGCTGACCTATATAAGCAGGCAGAAATGGTAATACAGGAATGATCTTGCTTAAAAACCAGAAAATTTGAAAAATCTGAAAAAGTGTCTGAAAAGCTGCAGTGGCAGCCTGAGACCCTGGCTCAGTCTAAATCTCAGATAGACACAATATGTCCCTTTTGCTACTTGGTAATTATCCGTCTAAATCCATGCTAGCTCTTTTTAGTCAGACGTGATGTTTGGAGCTGTTGTTCACTTGGCCATCTGCAAGCACTCAAAATAAGGCAGTATAGAGTATACATGAGCTTGCTCCCCCAATACTGTTCATTTTAGGTGGCATCATCTTGCCAGCATTTCTGGGAAATGGCTACTCCAGGCAGATGGCAGGAGCTGCAGGAAGCTGTGAAGCAGACTGATATGGGAGCCACTAGGTCTCATAGACACAAGACACCTATGATCATCTGTGAGACCCATGATGTCCTGACTCCTTCTGAGCTTAAAACTATATCTTCTCTCTTTTTTTACTGTGCTTCTTCAGCACTTTTTGTTTTCCCCTTTGAGGCAGAAGCATTCTGGTGAGTGTCTGGGAGTGCACTGGAGCAGGAGTGATAGTTCTGGAAGTGTTTACTGGGCAGCACACCATAACTGCATGTTGAAGTTTTAAGGGCAGAGGACTGAATTGTATTGCTGCTGACAGTAATAGGATTTTCTCTGTAACTTCTGTGGGAGTGAATCTAGGCTCTAGAGTGATGGCAGGAGTCAGCTATGTACACTGAAAGCCATGAGACTTCTCTACATTCTGTTGAAGCCAATGAGAGTCATTGCATTGACTTAGCAGACTTTGGATGAGGTGTTGTGTAAGTGCTGCTTTGACCTGTATGCAGATACCTGTGTTACCTGATGAACAATTGCTGCTCAGATGACTCTTGTGATTCTTGGCTGATAATTGTAGAATAAAAGTACATGTTATCCTATTTTCATATTACACACTGCTTCTATGCATGTGGATCAGCTTGCCTGACCTGGAGAGAGAAGTTCAGGTCAGCCTGAGGAACAAACCTCCCTGGAGCCCATCTGGACCAGTGCAGTTCTACCCTGTGTATTCCCCAGGTGCTGGCCGACTGTTTCTGCTTGGCACTAGGATAATTAATGAGTAATTCAGCAGAGGAAGAGGATTCATTTACTGCCACACAGCAGCAAACAATTAACGAGGGAATTTTTAAGAACATAGCTTTTTTTTTCCCCAGTGATGTCTTCTCCTCTTCACATATCTTTTCCTTGTTGCTATCATTTTCTGAGGCTTATCCTTTCCTCTCTTCCTCAATGCTAGTTTTAACATGTTCCTTCCTCACTGGTTTTCCCTTCCCTTTTGTCTTCTCTCCCTGGGATAGAACTGGTTTTAGTTCCTTGTTCTTTTCTCCCTCCATCTGTGATGTGCTACAAGTAATTTCAAATCCTGCTCCTCAGTTACTCATTTTTTCACCTCAGTCCAGCAGAAAGAGGATGTGTGTTTTATGTTCAAACAATGGGGAATGATAATAAGGCAAAGATAAAACTGCCTAGTATGATTAAATAAACAATATAGCATCCATTATGTTTTTATATCTATTTATATCAATATCACCAAGCCTTTTCTAATGCTTGATTCTAATATTTTCAGGCTGAATTTGACAGAAGAAGCTATCCCCCCCAACTATGCTATATTAGTATTGAAAGTTAATCACTGTAGGTCCTAGACCACCTGCAGAGAACATATGGATCTCTCTTGCCTTAAACTGTTCAGCCCTTTCGTTCTGTATCCATTAGCACAGATCTTAGCTTTTAAAGTGCAGAGACAGCGGTATTAAATCCATACTATTCAAGGCATGTCCTTGTTTCGTGTTTTGCACATTAGGCCACCACTGTTAGGATCAGAGTGGTTACCAGGTCACTTGGTAATTGGGGCAAAGACATTTCAAATGATTGCTATTGTATGTTTTCAGAAATTAAAATATTTAACAAAACAGAGTCACAGGGAAAAAAACCAAAACAAAACAACCCAGAGTGCTATCTATTATGGTTCCTAGTATTTGAACCTGTCTGTCCTGGTTTAAAGGACTATTCCACTGACTGAGCATTTAAAAGAGTTTCTTCTCTGATTCTCACAGCACAAAGTTGGGGGACTATAGAAACTCATGTGACTTGCTTCATAATACATGTTTGTCTTCTCTTTAAGTAATAAAAGAATGACCGTTTTCATTAATCACGCTATTCAAAGTTGTACGTCTGTTTTTTTAATCAGTTTGTTTCTAGTTACATTTTTAGCAGTTGCTGAACTAGAATGTGGTTTGTATCATAATCCTGAAGGATTTCAGATCTCAGTTTGCCTATAAATGAATTCTTGTGTTCTTTGTCCCTTTTTAGCTCCGACTGCTCATAGAGCTTTGTTACACTCTCATAGCAGTTTGTTACAGACTGTCAACTTCTGCCAGTCTTCATTGCCTAGGAACATAAATTACTTCTGCAAAAAACAGGGAAAAGATAGTTCATGTTATATATATATATGTATGGGTGTAAGTTGCGTGGTGCATTGAACAATGAATGGCTTAAAAATCTATAACCTTTTGGAATGAAACAAGAAATTTGACCTAAATCGTACCCCCTAGTGTGCAGTTAGCTATTCATGTAGGTAATCTGCTGCACTTGGCAAAGCCTGTGAATGCTGTATTCCTGCCTTTCACTATCTCCATAGTAGTAATAATAATACAAAAAAATTGTGCTGATGGAATAGGAGGGTATTGTACTGGAGACAAAAAAAAACAGCGATGCCATTCTCTGTTTGTACTGAAAGAGCCCGTGGGAAAACTGTCCCATTATTTCCCACAATATTTTCTTTTTCACAGAAAGTTGATTGATAGCAAGAAAACACAGCAAAGAGTTCCTCAGCCTTTATAGGCCTCTACAATTATATTAAAAACACCCTATGCAAATTTGGTACTGTTTTTATCTGATAATTGTGAATTATAGAGCTTTTGGTTCTTTCTCATATGTTTAAAGCATAGCACTCAAAAGGTGACGGTAAATTATGTTATCTGGACAGTGTTAACGTAGTAAAAAAAGATGTTGTAACCTTACTACTGATGCTCTCCACACCTTTTACAGCAGCCCTTCCTTTATGTACATAATACTTGCTGGGTTTTACTGTTTATTTACCAGTGAATCAGAGGATAGGAAAGTAAAAAAACTGTAGGCATGTTGTCATACAAACATGTGAGTCTTTTTAAACAAAATTATAATATAATACAATATTCATATTAATCAATGCTAGTATTGAATTTGAAATCTGTAAATGAAGATCATGCCTCCTCCGTGTTGATTCAGTAAAATTTTAATTAAAATTCTTAAAGTTTAATTACCAGTTCTTCCCAAGAAAGTTTTTGATCTCACTAAGTGATGAATTAGGTGTAAGTATAATTAAAGTCAGTGGCCTCCCATTTTTGGTATGATTTTTCTAAAATACTGTATATATCTGCAAAGCAATAAGACTGCAGTGTTTTCTCATACCCCATAATGTTCATTTTTGTTAAAGGGCCAACTATGTTACCCAGTTACTTCTAGGTTCTCTCTTCTGATATTGTAATGATTTGTAGGCTTTTAAAACTACACTTCCCTCTTAATCCTCAAGACTTTTTCCTGTGACCAGTAAGTCTCATACATCTTACAGTTCAATGTGGCTGGAAGTCAGATATGGACCATTTCTGATTGCTTTGTGGATTTATTTTGCTGATGTATATTCAAAAAATATCTATCTATAGCATTGGGTTCCTAATTTGAAGAGAACCAGTGGCATCTAACTGGTGTCTTGGTCTCAAATTCTGAGGTCCTGGCACAGTGAGTCTTGTACTGAGGCGTACATCTGGAGGAGTCCTACAGTGCAGTGTAGAGATGTGATTTGCCTATAATTTAGGCTGGGGACTTGTTTTCTTCTGTTCTCAGTCGACCCCTTTGCTAAGTTTCTTCTCTGTAGATGCCATGGCACTTGAGGGGTACATGTGTGTGTAGGAGAAAATAGTTCATGTGCGGCCACCCTTACCTTGGTAGGAGGCTGTACTTAAGGTGCAGAGCATGCCCCATCTTGAACCTGGGATGCATACTTGAATTCTCCAAACTTGAAGTTCTTATGGTGCCTGGGAAGCTCAGATAAATTTAGACTGATAAAATCGTGTAGAGACAGAAATCCAAATTGCAGCCCTCAAAAATCTCTGCTTAGCTGTCACCTAGCATTCAAAGCACATGCAGTCTCAAAAACTCCCACTTTCACCTTAGAGTTCTGCTTATATTCTTACCCCTAAACCCATGGACTCAACATCCTGGATGTTCACTGTTTGTCTCTCCTAGGCTGCTTCCTCTAGTTTGCATTCTGTGAGCTCATCTGTCAGACTGTGTGCTCCATGCCAAGCTACAGCTAATAGCATAGACTCAGAGAATATTTTGGTTTGGAAGGGTCACATAGTCCAACCCCCCTGAAATGAACAGGGACATCTTTAGTTAGATCAGGTTGCTCAGAGCCCCATTTGACCTGACCTTGAATGTTTCTAGGGCTGAGGCATCTACCACCTCTCTGGGCAACCTGTTCCAGCATTTCACCACCCTCATTGTAAAAACCTTTTTCCTTATATGTAGTCTAAGTCTACCCTCCTTTAGTTTGAAATCATTAGCCCTTGTCCTGCCGCAACAGGCACCGCTGAAAAAACTGTCCCCATCTTTTTTATAGGTCCCCTTTACTGAAGGGCCACAATAAGGTCTCCCTGGAGCCTTCTCTTCTCCAGGCTGAGCAACCCCAACTCTCTCAGCCTCTCCTCATAGGAGAGGTGTTCTGGCCCTCTGATAATTTTTTTGTGGCCCTCCTCTGGACCCACTCCAGGAGGTTCCTGTCTTTCTTGCGCTGAGGACTCGAGAGCTGGACACAGTACTCCAGGCGAGGGCTCACCAGAGTGGAGTAGAGAGGCAGAATCACCAACCTTGACCTGCTGGCCACGCTTCTTTTGATGCAGCCCAGGACACACTTGGCTTTCCGGGCTACAAGCACACATTGCTGGCTCATGTCCAGCTTTTCATCCACCAATACCCTTAAGTCCTTCTCCACAGGGCTGTTTTCAATCTTTTTATTCCTCAGCCTGTATTGATACTGAGGATTGCCCTGACCCAGGTGTAGGACCTTGCACTTGCCCTTGCTGAACCTCATGAGGTTCACATGGGCCCATTTCTCAGGCTTGTCAAGGTCCCTCTGGATGACACCTCATCCCTCAGGTGTGTTAACAGCACTACTCAGCTTGCTGTCATCTGCAAACTTGCTGCAGGTGCACCCAATCCCACTCTCTGTGTCACTGATGAAGATATTAAATGGCACTGGTTTCAGTACGGACCCTGGAGCGACATCACTTGTCACCGATCTCCATCTGGACATTGAGCCATTGACCACTACCCTCTGGATGCAATGATTCAGCCAATTCCTTATAGCATGTTCTTCCTCTTTTGGTGCACCCTGGTTTTAACAGTACTCAATTAAAGGAAAGGAGTCTAAAACCTTTGCTTAAAGAGATATTTGCCTTCATCTGTGCTCTAATGAGCAAGCTATTGTACTGTCTGCAGTAGGCACCCTCCCAGTCTTTCCTACTGAAGCAACTCCACCTAAGTCTAAAGCAGTAGCTTCTTTGGGCGCGACAGAGCATGTGGAAAAAAGAGGTAGAATTCTTTCAGCACGTTGCTTCAAGCACTCAGCCAGAAAGTGGAGTCTTTGGCTCCAGATACTAAACAGAGCATTGTATTTTAAACCAAACATTCATTGCATATAATATAAACTAACCCTGAAACAAAAACTAGAATCCAGGGGCCTCAGTTAGGGACTAATGTTCACTCTCTTGCATTTGCTTCTTCTGGTCCAATGAATCTTTGCAGAAAAGAAATGAATAGAAAATAGCTGCAATGGTTGAGACTGCATTTTCCATTCCTCTAGTCTTTCTCACCCTTTAGCCAACAGTCACCCTAGGAAGGTGGGTTTCAGTCCTCTTAACATAAAAAGAAACCCTCCAAAATCCCTGAAACCAAACCAAAACACAAACAAACAGAAGACCCCCAAACCTCTTTCTCCCATTTGAGTGGAATACTTTAAACACAGAGAAGATAAATGGAAGACACAGACTTCTTGGTTCTCAGTCCTCTCTCATATCCCGATTCTTTGCAGTTCTTTATATGTCCATTAAATTATGCTGTTAGACACCTGCATTTATCATCTTGCCTTTTCATCATGGCATATCCTTTTCCACTTACATGGATCAACAGGGATGATTGGCCAAGGCTAGTGCTGATCATTCATCTTGCTTGTTAGTACAGCCAGAAAAGCCCTAGGAAGTACAAAGGGCATGGCGGTGTTTCTTCCAGTTTGCTTCCTTAAAAATTAGGAGAACTCATATGAGATACTCTGCATATTTCTTACTGCCTGGGTTCTTCCCTGCTTTCTAAATCTTTAGGTGTGCTGACTTCAGAGATTAAATACGCGTGTAATATTTTTAGCTTAATTACATCCTTATAAACATCAGCCACAAAGCAAAGCGTATTTTTGTTTCAAGAAAGAAATGATATCTGGCTAAGTCTTCCAGCAAAACCTGTATGTCGGCAGCATAGCCTGTTCTTTGATGTCTGTCTGGCAGTTGTCATAACTGGGTTAAGAGGCAGACACTAGAGCATGCATTTTTCATGTTTGGGTAGATGGCTTTAAGTATCAGTTTGCTGGCCATATACCACTAGGGTTATCTTGGGAGGAGGGTAGAAAAAGTTGGAGGGGTCGGTTTTACCTTTCATAAGGAGTGGAAGGACATGTTTTAGTGCCTGAAATGTTTACAGGATGGAGCAAGTGAGTCTTTGTTCCACTTCAGGAGAAACTAGCAGGCATCTTGAAGTAAAATTCTACATTAGGTCTTAGTAAGTCATTAAATATACTCCTGGGATGCACTTTGCTACTATTATGATGGACCAGCTGTTTTATATAGGTTTTGAAGTAGTGGTGATATCAATGATAGCAGAAGATACCATTGAAAGCTGAGCGTTATATAAGTATGTACAAAAGAAATTGAAATCAGAAACATGAGCTCTTTTTTTTCTAGATAAGTGACCTGTAGCTTGAGGATTAGATTCTGTCATCTCTCCCACATTATCCGTCTCTAAAATCTTATCAATTTATAGCTTGCATTTGATTCTTTTAAAATGTCACAAAGCTTTTTTTTTAAACTATCCTGCTAGGTGCTGCATTTCCTCTCTGAAGCAAGCTGGGAAATTCACAGAAGATAACCTAGCACAACTAGTAACACCAGTTAATGTGTGGGGAATGTAGGGTCACAAAGATTCAGAATTGTTTAAGTCCGTTCCCTGCCAAATGTAGAGGCAGATATGAAGCCCTACATTTTATTGTAGCCAAACAGTAAAAAAGAACAGAAGCAGAAGCTGATAGAGGGAACTGACCAAGAATGCCTAGAAAACTTGTGTTCAGCAAGATCAAAATGTTGTCACAAATGTAAGCTGTTTTGTTAAAACATTCGCTCTTCATAACTGGGGCACAACTGGTGAGTCAGATCCTGAGGAGACACAAATCAGTATTGGCTGCATTGTTGAGGATGATCTCCCAGCATCACATCTGAGATCATTGTGCGGTTATAACTGTGCTTATAAATGCTTATTGAGGAAAAATCCAGAACACTTGAAAAGACTATTTAAAATCAAGTTTTCTTTGAGTCAGTTCTGTGGAACTCAATATATAAAGAGCATATTTGGTGGGAGATATGCAGCAGCTTTGCTAGGGTGACCTTGTAGCATGTGATGCTTAAATTCACACTGGAATATTGTTTCTTACCTGCTGTTTATAACAGCTTGTTCTCTTTAACCTTGATGGCTTTTCCATGAAACTATGCTTGTTGGAATTTGAATGGTCATAGTAAATTTAAGAGGCTAAGGGGACATGAGAGAATGGGATGGTGAGAAGGTGATTCTTCATTGACACTATGACTGCCGCTGTATCGATGGGCACTAGTAGAGCTTTGCTCATATGGTGCTTTGCAGGGACCTTATAATTCTGCTGTTACTGAGCTTATTTTGTAGAAGGGCCATTATGGAAGAACAAGAGTGGAAAGATTAAATGGCAGTATATTGTAAGGGATGTATAATTGAGTGGCTGTGGGTACATATCTTATACCCTGTCAGCCTCAAAATAAATAGGCTAGAGATGCACTGACCTGTTGCATAGCAACCAGGAGGAAACATAGAACAAAATCTCTGGATGCTGTGATTTGTAAACCTTTACACAACAAAGTACAAGACCTTTGCCCATCTGCTAGAAATGTTCAGAAGCTGAAAAGTAAAAATGGTACATTTCTTTGAAATCTAACATTTAACGACCATTTTATTTATAGATAAATACACAGATGCAGTGTAAAAAGACTGACTGTTTTCCTCAAGGTTATGTAGAAAAAAATATTTCATCACTCTGGTTTTATTTAACATTTCCCTGAATTAATCACACAGGAGATTCCTTAAAATAGTGCAAGTGCTAATATTTTGCAGTGACAAATATTTGCCCATTGTTGTGATCTTGTAAACATTGATATACCTGTTTAGCAGAAGTATTTGTTATTTGATTGAAGTCAAGTGCAAATTCTGATGCATGATGAAAAGAGGTACTCATATGTTAACTTAAACTGCTAATAATTTGAGCTTCTCTTGCCCATTTGAAGTGTGTTTCAAACATTATTTTCAAACCATTACTGTGGGTTAGAATGCATTTCTGCTAGGGTAACAGCTCCCTCTGGTTTCTTGCAGACCTAAGATGTTTATCTGCTTTGTACAATTTCATACTTTGCATGCATATTTTACACTTGTAAAAGTCACAGGTGGATGCCATGGGAATTTCTTCTCTTGTAAAAATGTATAGTATTCCTAAATGTAGGAAATGTGTTAGTTTGTACAAAATAGAGACAAATATGGTACATTTTTTTCCAGTAGAGAACTCCATATGTATTAGTTTCAGTAGTAGTAGTACGCCCACTCTATAAACCCATTCTTTAAAACCAAAAAGCACAGAGTAATGCTTTTTATTGTGCAACTCCCTTTGCCTTACAATCTAAAGACATTTTGCAGTTTTGGACTCAAAAGTAACTGTCTCTTTATGAAGGCGTATGAATAATACATGTAGAGCATCTACAAGTACTAGATGCTATTTCTTTTAGAAAAGTGTATTAATGAATCAATTATTTATAATTAGTTATATAGGATGACTAATGCCATATGTAACAGTATTTAATGAACCCCTTTGGTAATTGCAATGGAGGTAGTAATGAAAAGGACAAGATAGGAAGTCACAAAGTGAAAGACTTTGAGGCTCACAAAGTGATGAATGTAGTTCCACTCTAGTGCAGCCTGATGAATGAACAATGTGCAAAAATCCTCCAAACACCAAAAAGCAATAAAATCTATAGGCTTTTTTATCTCCAATGACAATTGGAAGTTTAGGTTTCTTTTTAGATGAGCTCAGTGCTAGCATACAGACAAGATGGTATTCTAGGAGGTGTAAAAAACAGGCTTTAAGAAAAGAGAGCTGTTATATCTTATTTTCTTTTTCTGCTTATAAGAAGTATGCAGTCATAGTTTTCTTTGCCTTTGTTTTTATTTTATTCATTATACATATTATATATTGGGCACTTCCTGCTTATTTTTTCTTATATTTAGTCCAAGCTATTTACATGTGCAGCCAGTCTTTGTACCTCTAATTGTGGTTTTATTACTCTGACAAGTATCAATTTGTTATTTTTGCAATTGTAGTAAAGCTTTTTAGATGCCTGTGACTATTCCTGCTGTGACTATTCCAACTGGTTTGAAAAAGTGTCTGCTCAAATATTGTTATACTGATCATTGATAAAGACCTTGTAGCTTGTTATAGAACTGAAATAAGTCTGTTGGCTTGTAGCTGTAAAAGTACTTGCATGGCTTTTAGTCCAGCTGAGGGTGAAATGCTGTTGCTTGTATCTTCCATGCTTTTGTGCTTACTGCTGCCACTACTGAAGTAGTTGTGAGATGTTACTACCTGTGTGATAAGCTTAGCAGAATAGTTCTGCGTAGGTTCTGTACAGCAGGTAAGTTTGTGCAAACACCATTATTATTTTAAGATTAATGTAAATAGTCTCTCAAAGGTATTTCATACACTGACAAGCTGAAAGCAACTGCTAGGAGCATATTAAGGATAGGATTCTTCTCAGCCAATCCGAGACATTTGTAATGGAGATTTCTAGAATTTTAACTGATCACCTGGGGCTGTTTATCATAGTTGGAGAGGAACTGGTGGCTTTGGAGCACGCTTAATCTTAACTGCTTTTAGACATAGGCTTTAGGAAAAGTGGAATCACATCCTAGGATACCCAGACTCTTCTGATTTTACCTGCACTGATGGTGAGGATAGCCCTGCATCTACATTGTGGACATCCAGATTTAGTGAGATAAGCCCCAGAATGAAGTCCTCAGAAGCCTTGGCACTGCATTTGCATGTGCTCAGGTGGCCTTCATCCTGGTGGGTCTGGTGACCCTTTGATGTGTAAGTGGAATTGGCTGCATTTCCAAGCCTAATAGGAGACTCTAAGGCATATTTAGTGCATGCTGGGAAAACTGACATCTTGAAATAGAACAGTCCATTTTATTAAAAGTTGTGCCAAGAGAAGCAGGCTTCTTTCTCCAGTAGCTCAAAGAAAGGAGAATTTCCTCAGACTATCCATGTATCCTGCTACATCTCACGATCCTATATTAGCACATGGGTGGTAAGCTTTTCTGGAGTAGGAGGACTCTCCTTTTAAAACTGTGTCACTTGACAGTGAATTGGGCCAAACAAAATAAAAATGGATCTAAGATTGTGCAGCTCCCTTGAAGAGGTGAGCCCTAGGCTGCTGCTCTGCTATAAGTACTGTTTCTACATTTAATGCAATGTTCAGTGTGCTTGTTCCTATGTGTTCCTTCTCCCAGACTGGGGATTTAATTGCTTCACTACAAAATGTGGTCCTTGCTGTTTCGCTCTGACCAATGCCTTCACCCAGGCTGAAGAAGATTAGGTTGTACATAAGCCTTGAGCTGTCATTCTGCAGTAGAGAGAATGTTAAAAGTAAATATTTTTTACTATTTGCCTGTATCTCTCTTGGTGTGGCATGCCTTTTGGCGCTCAGAATGGCAATTAATAGAAATCCGTTCCTAGTAGTGAATACAGAGTGTTAACTCAATGGTTAATGCCAAGTAGAGTGACAAATACACTTGCCTCCTTGCTCACTGCTGACTTGCTGACATCTGAGAAAGGTGGTTACATACCCTTGCTGTTCAACTTGTGCTAAAATTGTAATAGCCAGCTTGAAGGTTGGTAAGCTGTTTGAGGGGCTAAGGTATGACTATAATATATGCAGGGTGAAAGTAACTTGAGATTAATTTATTTCTATAACTCAGCTCTGGCAACATTCTTTGAAGGAAATTTAATACATCTTCTTTGTTGTATGTAAGATCTGTTTTGCTGAAAATAGGGCAAGTTATAATAGCATTTTATCACCCTGACTAGAGCATTGTAAAGAAGGGACCAGGCTAGTTAGCTGCCTTGACATTAAGGGAACGAATTTTTGGAAAGCCATTCATTGATATCTGACGAACAGCTTGAAAGGGATGCCAAACCCTCAGGGTTTCTGTCATAAGCATTAAAACTCATTTGCATATTTTCTGCATAGAGACAGGAGCTCTCTTTCTGCTGCCAAACAGCAGAACTAAAAGGATGCAAACCTCTATCTAGTCCGATGGGCTCTGAGGGAGAACTTCATAATCAGAATTCAAATGCATGCAACAGATTAGGAAAATTACTTCAAGTGGGATTTCAGCCATATCTGAGAGAGACTCACAAATCCTGAGCAGGTTGGTAGGCAAAATACTACCTGCACTGCCATTAAAAAGCTTGTTTTTTTCTCCAGGCATTTCTCATGTGAAAAATAGCTCGCTGATGCCAACTAATCACACAGATGAATGTTGTTTAGGGTGCTACCGCTCAGTTTTCTTGATATTAAACACGATTTTTTCGACAGTTTTGATTTGTCTTTCTCAAATTGAAAACAGTATCATCATGAATAGAACCAGAGTGATGGAGGAATAAAGAAACGATGGTCCTCCATATACAATCAGTGCACCCAGTGGCGCGGTTTGTTAGCAGTTTAACGTTCTTCCTAGCTGTCCCATTTACTGTGAGTTGCTGTGGATTGAACCGGGAGTCCCCAGGCCTTGAAAGGACTGCAGGGTACCTTGCCAGGATGGGCAGCTCTGCTGAAGTGCAGAATCTGTGACAGTGTGAGCCGGACTGGTTTCAGTTCTGCTGGTGGGCTTCAGCTGGGAGTTTGACTGAGAAACATTACCATCTGTGGTATGGTCCACACCCAGATGCAGCTGTGTTGGCCCCTCTGGCATCCCTCATCCTGCTCTTATGCCTGCCATTTTCATTGAATAGTTTCCTCTTCTGATTCCAAATATTATCCTTTTCTTTCATGAAAGGAAAATACTTGAAAAGACAACAAAGCATTTGGGGCCAAGATTGCATTTAATGTGCAGGTGATGGGTTGGTTGTTTGGTTTTTTTTGCAAATCCTCCATGTCATGGGGTAACTATGCTTTTATCATTTTGAGGAGGAAGCTGATGATTGCAGAGGAATTCATGATGGGTGAAAGTGCCATGTAATTTTCAGTATATACATTTACTCTCTGGTCACCCACTTGCTCAGGAAGCAATGTGGGTGGAGTTCTCACTGTACTAATGGAGAGTTGCCATTTAAATTTCCTATGCTTCAAGCAAACAATAGACTTTCGTTGTGTATACATGGCACTGCCAATGATCTGATTGATTTTGGGTTGCAGTGGTGGATGTGGTCAGTGATGTGTGAATTAATAGGAAAGGCACAGTTACTCTTTTCATAAATAACTATATTAGTCAGCACAGTATTTGAAATAAAGTGCTAGTAAGAAAACCAGTATTGATACTGTTAGATAACAGCCCATAATGACTATGATGTTAAAAAAAAAATAAATAATCTGTGACTTAAGTTACAGATTTGTGCAACACTAGAATGGGGTTAAAACCATAGAAAAAGATTGGTATCATATATTCTTTAGAGATTTGGCTCTATCTCTGCAGGATGTGACTTTTTATCTCTTTACCCTTCATTTTTAAGGCTCACGTAACAGCAGCATAAGTTGGCAGAGATTTAAAACACAAAGAGTGTATATGGCTTCACATCACTGTCCTACAGAGATTTATATTTAAGACTGAATGTCAGGGAGGTCTTTCAGTAGCTCAGAAGAAATGCTTTTGCCAAGTTTGTGTGATTGAAGTCAAGTCAGGAATACTAGGCCGGTCTCCTCCCTCTTGAAAAGGTGATCTGAGCACAAGACTGTTGGCAGAGCAATGTGCTGCTTTGTTAAAGAGAAGCTCAGGTTTGCTGGGTTACCTGGTTTTGTGTCTTGTCTGCAGCTTTTTGGGTGAATGGCTCAGTTTTCCCCGGAGGAAATATCCTGTGCAGGATAGCCCATAGCTTAGTGAAGGTGCTCTTCGGAGGGGTGGATATGTGAAGGATACTGAGACTGAGCTGCTGATCTTTGTGGGGCTGTACTGGTGGAATGGGGGGATGCTGGGATGGCAGCCATTCAAGGCACCCGCAAAAGTGAAAGCTATCACATTTCAATTTTTGCAAGTAGAATTATTACTTGTCTAAGATGTATGGGTCTGTTTAGGGCAGATCTTGCTCTCATACTTAAAGCTGAAATTCATTTATGAATTTGGGTCCTACAGTCTGGCAGAGCTGCTTAAGCTGATGAAAATAAAAAGATTTTCGTTTCAGTCTGTAAAAGCATTAAAGCATTATTTTGAAAAGCAGGCAAAAATGGGTTTGTTTCACAAAGGTAGTTTTCTAATAAATGTTTGAAATTGTATTCCATGTTCAGTGATAACCTGGTCTGATTTCTTGAAATAAAAATTGTGAAATAAATACCTTGCTTTTTACAACGTCAGTATAGTCCAAGAGCCAGCATTTATGTAGAAATATATTTATACCAACTTTAGAAAGACTATTTTTAATATAATTAAGTATCTGTTTTCAGTAAATAGGGAAAACATTTAGTTCTGTTTTCACCTTAGTTTCCATAATTTTGTTTCCAGCAGAGTCAAAATGTCAGACAAAAGTGATTTAAAAGCAGAACTTGAGCGCAAAAAGCAGCGTTTGGCTCAGATAAGAGAAGAAAAGAAACGGAAGGAGGAAGAAAGGAAGAAGAAAGAGGTAAATATGCAAAAGTGCCTTTTAGATAGCTCATGCTTGCAGAAGGGGTCTGCTGAGGTTTTGACATCTCAGTATCGTATACTCCAAGGTATCTGTCATGTGGAATGAGATCCTCAGGCCCACATCAGTCTAACCTTAAAATCGAAATGCTTATTTTTAGTCAAGAAAGTTGGAGTGGGGGAATTGCTTTTAAAACCAATGCACTGTCAGATGACAACAGTTTAGACAACATGATGTGTATGTGTGTGGAGAAAGAAAAATCGATTTGCCACAATGCTTTTTCCTGGGCTCTCCTTCAATGGAAAGGGAGTGGGGGGTGGGGAAAGACAGAAAGAGGGCTCACATTTTTTTCAAGCCATTACAATCTAAATATGTATTTTTGTACTCTGAAGACTAGTTTGATTACTAGCTAAGGTAACAGATTTACAATTATTATTCTCCAGTAAAGTAAAACATAATTGCAATTGCATTTTCATCTTCTGGCATGGTTGCATCTTTCAGTTCTGTTAAAGTTTGATTGACATATTAGTTTATTTGTCCTTGACAATATGCATTAGGTTTTTCATTAAAGGATTTGTACTTCTTTTTATTCAGACATTTAGTGGAATAGAGGTGAGAATTGACAGGGAGTGGATATTCATTTTCATGCAAAGTCAGAGAAGCATTAAGTGATTATGTTTCCTTTCCTTCAAACGTCAACACTTACTATAGTTTAAAGCACCTGTTATCCTTTACTAATAACTGGTTTCCTTTTAAACTGACACTTTAATATTGTACATGAATTTCATGGAATTACTGTGGAAATGTGATGTGATCCAAAAAAATCAGCGTTGCAGTTTTGGCTGTCTTTTTAATCTTTTTTTCATTTGAGCCATTTTTGTGCAATTACCAGCACACCCCCAGTGAGGCTCCTGCAGTCACTAGGTGAGTCCTCTGTAAGCAGAACTTTAAACAGTAACATTTTCACTGTTTGTTACTAGCCTGCTAATGAATTGGAGGGAAGAGAGCCAAGCTGATGGCTCGAGCAAGCTATTAAGTCCTTTCCTTTGTCCCCTGCCTCTGATTTTATGCCTTGTGGAGATCTTGCGGTGATTGGAACTTTCCATTGGCCCCAATAGCCAGATCCAGCTCAGGATGCCCAGCTCTACAGATTATGCTGTGGTATCTGACTGTGGTGCCATAAATGAGGTGCACTGTGATGCCTGATGGCCTCCAGGAGGGAGGTCTAACATTCAGTTAGGTACTTAGCCACGTACACTGGTGCAGAAGAGTTGTCTGCAACCCTGTGTGCTGTGAGATACTTCAGGCTCGCTCATGGGAAGAGTTGAGCACAGGGATATGACTGAATTTTGTCTTTGTAAAAGCAATGTTCTTGTGCATCCTGGCTGGCCCCAAACTGGAGAACATGGACATGCTTCTGAACTTCATAGTTTTCTGTTGTGCCTGCATCAGCTTCAACACCAGGCGGAGGCACTATGTGAGTCCCGTGTGCCCCTCACTTTGGTTTCAGCAGAAAGGAAAACCTCTCTGTGTGAAGGCTAGGCAAGATCAGCTGATTTAGAAGCAACCTTAGGATTCAAAGTATCAAGGCAGATGCCTTCAGACATTCTTCGTAAGAACTGTGCTGGGATTGCTGTATGTAAGACACGGAAGAATAATAGACACCACCATTTGCATTTTGTTTTACTTGCATTACTGGTTACTTCACTAGATCACAAAGTGGGACCTGGGTTCAGTTCCCTCATCTGCTTGGAGAAGGGCTGCAAGCCTGTTTCTTTCAGCAGAGTTCTCGAACCACTAGCTGGGGTATTGGTATTTTCATTCCATCCTACTAAATGGAGGAATGATGAGCCAAATATAAGGGATTCTGGCTAATGCAGATGTTGTTCCTCCTGTTTCTAGGTCCCAGTAGACCAGAGGGGGAGGAGGCTAATGTGTGGAAGCTCCAAGGAGGTATAGAAATCTAAGCAAAGAGGGAGGGGTCTTGTGGACCTTAGTTTTGGCTGTTAGTGCCCAGGGCTGCAAAAATCCTGTTTCAGACATGTTAGTCCTTTCCTCTGCTCCTGTTAGATGTTGAAGTTTGAGAAAGCATTTTTATTGCCAACAAGTGCTTGGGACCCAATGTAGGCCCATAAGCTACATCACTGAAGTCCAATGGAATTTTATTTCTTAATTTTGGAGGAAGTAGGAAGGGGGCTATTTTTATTCAGTGTAATGGTATCAGTTATTCTATGGTCAGCTTTTATGCTAGCTGAATAAGTTGCACCTGATGAGTGAGAGGCAGAAGATTGCCTTCAGTGTCCTGTAAAAATCCTTGCAAATATCCTTGCAAATATCAGTTTTCCCATACATTCAGGGAAATATATATACTGTGTAAATTATTGAAGTTATACATTATCTAAACATATCTAAGAGAATTTCAAAGTGTACCTAAGCCGTGGTGGAAAATAAGTATTTTCCACACACTTAATTGCTCGAGCTGCTTACAGGTCGACAAAACTTTTCTCTTTTGTTTTGTTTTAACTCAGGCTGATCTACAGCAAAAGAAGGAGCCAGCTCAGGAAGATTCTGACCTAGACCGCAAGAGAAGAGAGACAGAAGCTTTGTTACAGAGCATTGGTATATCCCCAGAACCACCTCTAGGTATTTAAGAGAAGCACACTGTGAAGCATTCGGCTCTGCCACAATGAATGCATTCTTTCTATTAAAGCATGCTTGGCTTTTTTTATTTTTGGCTGTACTAGTGAAGTGAACTCTTCTCTTTGAATGCCTGCCATACCATTCACATACACCAGCTCATGGCATTTTGAGTACATGTCTTTGCCTAAACATCTGTTTCATTTCTTCAAGAAATTTTTGTGAAGGTTATGCAGGTTGGTTTTGCATACCAGCAATGATTTCTTTTCTGATGGACTGTTTTATCTTCTCTCACATCCATCTAATGACCCACAAAATATTACTAGTATTGCTGTACTTCATTAGCCCCAAGTTTTGTTTCAAAAATTCAGAATAAGCATTTTCTAAGGAAGGAGGAGCATAGTCATGTGGGAACTCCCATTGATTTTCTTTTAAAATCAAGCAAAACTGGAGAGGAGAAATAAAAAGACAAATCACAAATAGCAAAAAGCTATGGTAGATTTTTGGTCTGGTTTCACGTGCTCAACCACATTGGTTTTGATGTTTCAGTTCTAGAATATGAAGTACTCAGTTTAAAAATACATGTGGCAAAGTTTATAGTATCTGAATATTAGTTACCTTGACTAAGTTCTGGCTCACTTATTGAGTGGCCCTAAAGTTCATTCGTTTATTCATTTGTCCCTCCTTCCCCTTCCCCAACACATATATTCATGTTGCAAATTATCAATTCTTATCTTAGTTAATTGTTTCGTGTTTGATACTGTCAAAATAAATTGAAAATTCACATATAAGATGATTTGTTTTAGTTAAACAATAGTATCTTGTCCTCTTTCATTCCCTGTGTATACACTCACAATTAATATACAATGGAGGCTTTAATTCTGCCTTCACGTACGTATATGATACCCAGATCCCACTGTGAATATGGAATGCACAAACAGCTGTGACATACCTGTGACCTGCCAAAGGGCTGTAACAAAGGTGAATTCACTTCTCATACTGCAGTCATTTCTGTGACAGTCTGTAGTGGGAATCTGCGTGAAATCGTTGACCACATGGAAAATCCAAATCTCTTGACAGGTCTGTCATTATACATTATAAAGCATAACAAAATAGTTCAAAGTTTTACTCTGTTAAATCTATAAAAGGAAATGCACGTGATTTAAACCAAATGGGAAACTTCACTCTTGCATTAAAACCCATTTTTGTGTTTTATTCAATGTGGCTGCTTTGAAGAATACTTGCATTAAATCTTGACTGTAGCCATCTGCATTTTAAACATTTTTGAGAAACCATTTTAAAAGAAATCAGGATTATTTTTACTTTTCCATTTATTTTTTCCTTGCTGAAGAACTTTAACTTGGGCTGACCTTGAGCTATGAACTTCCCTTCCTGTTTTGGGAAACAAAACTGCCTTTGCATGAAATATGCTTCAAAAGCCCTGGGAAGCCAAGGAGAAAATAATTTCTAGTGCTTGGGCAAGTAGTATCTAATCCAAGGGAAACTTTTCCTTGAGTGTTGAAATCATGTCCCACCCAAAATGCAAACTTTGTATGACCTAAATTACTTAAAGAAACACAATCACTAAGCAAACTAATGTGTATTCTCACCATCTTTGGGAAATGATTTTAACTTAGCTGGATTTCCTTCTTTAGCTTTTATTTTTTTATGTCATTTACACACTGCAGCCTTAGATCATATCTAATGGACACTGGCTTTTGATTTAAATTCAAAATTTGGAAAGTATGCTTATTCTATTGCCTACTTGACTTTACCAGAAGAGTTCACTTAGTTTTTTTGATAAGACAAGCCCCTGATATTTCTTCATAGCTTTAAAATCTTTTGCAAGTCAACTTTAAACTATACCCAAGTAAACAAATGCTATTTTATTTTCACAGATATCTCCTCCATTGATTAGCTGAGGTTCCCATTGGGCTTTCAGTCCTGTCTAAAGTCATGTCAGTTTTAACACTTCCGAAAAACTTAAAATTCACTTGACTCTCTTCCTTTTCTTTTTCTTTCCTTCCTTATTTGCTTTCACCATTTCAAACTCTCCTACTCATTCATCCACTATCATTTTGGTTCATTGGTTTTGATTTGTCTGACACTGCTCTTCATCAGTGCAGTCGCTGCATGTGTTAACATGGGATACCTGTTATTTTCATTATTTAGTCCCAACCCCTATGTCTCCCTCTTCGAAATCAGTGAGCACACCCAGTGATGCAGGCAGCCAGGACTCAGGAGATCTGGGACCCCTGGGAAGGTAAGACACAGAGTCAATAGTGTTGAATTAATCTGGGTGGTTTTTTTCACTTCGCTCTTAGATATGGCATGTTCTCATCTACAGAAGTAAAGGTAAAAATGGGGAAGGAACAGCAAAGCAAACTTTTGTTTCTGCGTTTTCCACTGTGCGTTACCATGAAGTAAGACTGGTCTCAGATGGGAGGTAAAGAAATGTATCCAGCAAGTGGATCTTAAGCTATGAGCCCATATTGGAAGCGAGAGCTGAATTTACACTTCTAAAATGGCACACAGAAAGCTGTCATTCTGCGTGGGTATACACTAAAAGCACGGGGAAGTGCCCAGAGGTAGAACCTGTTACTCATGTGAGCTGTCTTTGTTCACATAACTCGTCCCCTTTGAAGTCCTCGCAGGTGAAATGCCAGACTGCCTCAGGTGCTTATTGCGTGGCTGCTCATCACAGTGTGTGGCTTTGCAGTGGCAGGGAAGAGCTTGTACAGAAACGTGCTGGAACACCCCAGGACCAACTGGCAATTCTGCCTCGGAAACTGCAGATATCAGAAACTGCAGAGTGGGAGGGAAGCAGATCTCTTTTTGTTGGAAAGGGGTAGTGGGGTGTGTGTAAGGCATGGGCACAAGAGCAATCTTCTTATCTTTGTTCATGCAACTGAAATAGGAAATGAATTGGCAGTCATCAAATAATTCCTACTCTGGACTAGAAAAGAAAGGAACTGCTGCTAAAGTAGCATATCTTCAAGTGAGAAGAGGTCCAAGCAAGTATACTGTGTATTTTGAGAAATATAAAACACGGGTCCTAATAGCTATTTTTGTATCAAACTAATTCAACATAAAGCTGAGTTGCCAGCTCATCCAAATCTGCGAGCCAAGACTCAGCTAGTGGCTTGAAAACACAATGACTGCTCTCCACAGTTAACAGTTGTCGGGAGTAGACGCCGTGCCTTTGCAGACATCACACTGATGTCACAGAGCTTCATACCACACCAGCCTTCTGCTTAGAAAAATCACACTCTGTAAGATGTGTATTGGGTCCTCGTTCAGCCAGATGCAGACACCATATGTTGTGATGTGCAGGTTACATAGAAGCTGCTGAAATCTGTTCAGCCCTTCTCCCAGGTCTACACTCTAGAAGAAATGGAGGTTGTGAAGTGGAAAAGCCTTAGCCTGTAAGATATGGCAGTTCAAAACACAGAATGGTGTAATGCTACATTCATAAATAAATGCAGCAGACGTAAGCAAATCAAAGTACTTTGAGGAGACAAAAAGTTGTTTTTAAGTGAAGTATAGCCTGCTGTTCAGGATAAAGTGATTTCCCACAGTCCTACATGCAGTTATGACAATGCTGGCTAGAGACTTCCGAATTCCTGGTTTCCTTCTGAACCTTAATAATGTAACTTTTTTACTGTTAAGGTAGCGAAAGGCCCTTGGAAGAATTTATTTTCCTCTAAGCTATGCTAGCACTTTGTTTGCAACAAGCAATGAAAGCATGTGACCATGTGTCCTTACAGCGGGGAATGGAGTTTGTCCTTTGTCAAAGCTCATGATGTACTGCATTGTGGGCTTTTGTTTTAGGTCCATTTTCTGGATTTTTGTGGCCGCGCTAGGAATTCAGTGGGAATCCCAAGAGCTTGTTTGTAGTCCACCAGTTTGCTTGCCATCCTCTCTGGTATTGAAAGGGCTGTGTTGTGTGTCAGGAAGGCTGGTTGCAGGTGTTTGCCTGGAGCGATTGGTTTGTGGTAATGGAAATCCGATGATGTCTGGTGCAGGCCCTGGGGAATCTCTGTAACCTGTGGATAGTACTGGGTGGCAATTAGTTTGTTGCTGGGTGCAGGTAGATGTGCTCAGTGTGTGGATGTGTGAATGAGTATGCTCAAACATGCCTGTGTGATAGAGCAGTCAAACCTGGAGTGCAAAATGTTGGTACACTTGTCATCACAGTGGGTAAAAAGGATGAAATACCCCTGCTGTTTTCTCTCTGAAGGATGCCTAGACTCGTTTTCTGACTCGTTTTCACTACTGCATATATGAATGCCTGTTTATCTGTATGAGCAAGGTTACTCTGCTTCATTTTATTGTACCCTTCCATTTCACACTCTGTGACAGAGGGCATTTTTGCTGGATCCCCTCTCGTGCCATCACACTTATAAGATCTTTCCCTTCTCCTAATTTCTGCTACAAATATGCTGTACAACAGTAGACTGAGCACAGGCATTAGAGGGAGATTAGTTCCAAAGCTGCTAATGCCCCAGTCTTGGAGATCATGGCTTTGCTGCTGCTGCTATTGCTAACATTACTGCAGAAATAACAAGCTCGCATAGGCTGCCACAAATCCTGTGTGCTGTCTGATTACTCATTGCTGAACTGTTCTCCAGAGGAAGGTATGGATACTCAGAAAAAACCTGTGAAGTAATAGATTTTGGTTCATTACTGCAGAGAGGCCCTGTTGAAAGCTTTGAAGAAAGCAAGAGATCTTCTTATGTTCACATTTGAGGCAGCAACTTCTGGTGCAGAACTAGGTTGGGTTTATACGTCTGGTAGTTGTCTGACTTAATCTATTGGTCCCAATATCACCAAATGTATCTGAGGTATGTTTTGATTGGCAAGCACCTGTGATTTCTTACAAAATGGTGAATGTATTTTAGCCAGAAATCCAGGTGTCTGACATCCACTTTTCAGGAAGGACAGTTGATGAATTGGAGAGTTTGGGCAGTGTTAAGTAGTTGTTAACCTGGAACCACAGACCTCACTCTATCTTACTTTGCAAGATGAAAACTAACTGGTAACTTACTCACCAAGTGTAATAGTTATATGGAGAGCAAAAGGGCTCCAGCAGGCAATGTGTAAGAGCAGAAAAGTGTTTCGTACTGAAGCTGAACAAATATGAAACCAGAAAAACTTTGTAAAATTTTAATGGTGAGACAAATTAATAACTAGAGCAATTTACCTAATGACTCTATTGGGTCTTCTATCCCTGGACATTGCTCGTTCAGGAAAATGTGCCTGCCAAACAGGCAGATAATAGGTCAAACAATAGTTCATTCAGAAAAGTCATACAGCTTTTTTGTTGCACAGGAAGAAAAGCTGTGTGGTCACAATGGTCCCTTCTGCCATATGATCTGTAGACTAGTAGTGCTGCTATCCTGCAGAACCATTGTCCATTATGTCCAGCACAATAGCTAGAGCAATGCTGTGTTTTCTCTGATGCCATTAAGCTTATTAGGAGAAGGTATAGGTCGAACTGTGTAATAGCACTAAATTATGGAACCATTTCTGCCCTGTGCAGCCCAGGTTTCTGTAGGATTTTATTTGCTGCTCGATCTAGTACCACATTGCTATTTGTCATAGACTTTTCACTAGGGATACCACTAGGTTTCAAGAGTGTTTCACCTTCCTCCTGAGCCATGACAGCAGCTGTAAGGATGAGCTGATGTTAGATGAAAGCAATGCTAGAAAATATTGACAGTTTTATTTGAATACTTTCAGTTGGACAGGAGAAACAACTTTTTCTCTTTTTTTCATGGTCTCATTGATCAATTCTGAACTGGCAGAGGTCTGTTGTACTTTGATTCTGGAAGATTTACCATAACTGTGGGCTTAAGAAATAGGTTTGATATGTGTTGCTCTTTATTATCAGACTGCTCTGAACAATTCATTAGAGCCCTGTCATTTCACAGTAAGCAACTTGCCTATCTCCACATTGCTTTCCACACCCTGCTTCACTTTTCTGTTGGCCATGTTGCTTGTGCTGCACAGATAGGACAGGAAGATTACCTCACAGCCTGAACAGATACCTATCTTTGGATAGATGGGTTACTGGTTCACAGGGCTCTCTGTTATTGATGTATTCAGACATGACTCATATTACAGGTTCCCATGAAGATTCTCCTTGGAATACAGTATGCTCAGCTCTTTCAGGATAAGTATTTTGTTTTGTTTAGTATTCTGTAAGTGTCCTGTTGCTGATGCTCAGCTTATACAGAAATGGACGATGGAAATGTAGATTTCAGCTAACTAGATCTGAGTAAATGTTGTGAAGAAAGGGGCTGAGGTAAAGGCATTTGCAGAGAGCTCCTGTGCTGTAGCATGGTGTGAAACACAAGTTTGCCTCTTCGAGGCTATTAATATGGAGCTTTTTCATGATGACTATGTTCATCTCAGCCCTCACTAGCAGATACTCTGAACTTCTACTACTTTAGTGTGCCAGAGAGGATGCTATTATAGGACAACTGTGATGAAACAGTGCCTGTGGAGGGGCATGTTTTACTACTCAATGTACCTTAGATATTCATAAATCTCATCTTCTCAGCAGTCACAGCCATGAACTGCATGTTTGTGTCATCTGAAGGAGTACACAAGGACAAACCCTGTGCAGTGCTTCAGAGCCTGGCAGTGGAATACCAGGTCTTGTGGGCTGAGCAGCTCTCTGAAAAAGCCCCAGTACCCTGTCACAGGTAGAGCCAGAGCACTAGGGTCAGTCTGCGTTTTTGCATGCCATCTCAGCATAAGATAGCAGAAATGTATCTGTACTGTAAGGATGCACTCCTGTGGCTTTCATGTACTTATACTAGCCTGCATTAGTATCTATTCTTGTATTACCTACAGGGTGTCCGTGTGGTCACCCTGGCATATTGCATGCTTGGAGGAGTTCCATTTGTGGACCACGGCGTGATTTATCTGCGTGGCCCTTTTTTTTTTTTTGGTATCCTTCACTGCTCCTGTATGTTCCCAGCTAGCTTCATTACCCTACAATGGTGGGTTTGCACAGTGGCATCCCATTTATTGTTGAGCTGGTTTGTGTATGGATGCATGCAGTGAAGTCCAGTGCATGCAGCACTTCCCCCTGTGCATTTTTTACTGGAACATGAGAATCCTATTAGGCTGTGTATAAGGTTTCCTGCCTTCCATCTGCTCGGTAAATAGCACCAGGCTCAGCTGTCTTGCACGTGTAAAGGTTAATGGTTGTCTTTCTTTCTGCAAGCTTCATCTGTTCTCTTTTACTTTCTAACTTCCATTTTGCTGCCCATATGTTTAAATAATCTGATTATTTTGTGTGTGTTCTATAAAGACAAAGATGATGGGAAGCATTCTTCATCTTTTGGTAGCTTCTTTCAGAGTATGGTTACTTCAGAGTGGTGTTTTATCTGCTATAATATAATGCAAGGTGGATTATTTTGTACTATTTCTCTGCACAGGTTTTGGTGAGTTTGACTACAACTACTCATTCTATAATGACTATTCTTACTTGGATTAGGGCACTACATATTACTTAGTTTAAGTTCTTATTACCTGAATTATGTTGTCATTCTATGGACAGCACAGTTTTGAGATGTGTTTGGTGCATTGAGATAGGTTATCTTCCTTTGGTGTGTGAAGTTTACTTGCTGTAAAGCAGGGTTAATCCTTATTTAGATGAAGCTGTAAATATTTAATGAAAGTTCCAGTGAGAATGAGTTTGAGCATAGCATTAGGTAGCAAATAAAAGAAAAAATAAAGCAAAATTTGATTTCTCAAAGAGGTTTTATAGCAGTAATATGCCATAGAATTTAGACCACTCTGGAATCCCAGTTGTGTCATCATCACTACAGTCCTTTATTTCCAGATAAAGTATAGTACATGAACAATCCTAGAAATAGAACAGCTGTCTGTAATGCTTTTCTCTGAAGAGCACGTATCCCCTTTGGCTTTGGATGTTGGTATAATTTTTTGTCTACTATGTCAGTTCATCTTGCGTTTACTGTGGCCTCTGAATGTGCTCCCAGTTGTATTCCAGAGAACATAGGAGCAGCTGTCACAGTAGGTTGGATGTCCTTACTGATAGAGAGTCAAGAGCATGTCATCTTCTCTTGCATTCTGTTTTGAAGTTTGCTGACAATATTAGTCTGCATTCATGTATGTTTTCATTAGATGTGATTCTGAGTTGCTTCCATCTACCATGGTCGCTTGGAGCCATTCAGATATAAAAAGAAATACACTAGGATATGTGTTCTTTCACAGTGTTCGTGTCCACTCTGTTTGTATTGGCCCAGTGGAGGGAGAAACAGATGTGATTCCAGTTCTTTTTCTCTGCAGCATATTATTTACTCATTTTTGTATAGTTATTAGGGGTTCTGCTTTATAATGCAGGATCTAAACACACACATGAGACTTGTGTTAATCCTGCATTGCTTCATGTTTGATTCTGAAACACAAACATTTCTTCCTTCTCAGATATACACTCAAAAGAAAAGAGGTAGCTCTGGAACATCTAAGCACTGAGTGTCATTGTCCTAGTTACCCTTTTATTGTATTTACCCTTACATTATTGTAGTTACCCTTTTATTGTATTTAATCTTGCTCACTGTCAGTCAAGGTAAAAAAAAAAAAGGCATCTCTGCTTAAGTGTGTTCTTACCACATAATAGTTAAAATCACAAATATTTTGTTTTCTGATCTCTCACAGATGTATCTAAATGTCACCAGAGTCTTTAGGTTCTGTGCTTTTTAGGCTTTTTGCCTGAAAAATCAGACTTGGCAACTCAGCTTTGATTTTCAAACAACTCCCTACCCAGTACAGTAATATAACACATTGGCAAACTGAAGAAAGGGTATCAGAATGCCATTCTCCCTCTTAAATGTCTGCTTTGCTGTTTAATTAGACATATAAAGAAGGCAAAAGAAGAAGGTGGATCCTGATCTCTATGTCATTTATACAGGAAGACTGCATTGTTGTACTAGATCATCTTTTACAGTCCATGTAACGTATTTCCTAACTTCTCTTTAGCTACAGAAAGCATCTCTCATAGACATTAACAAAACCATGTTTCTGTAAGATCTGCTAAAACCAGTGCTAACATAACCATATTGCTTAGGGCCTACCTACTTTATAATTAAGTAACTGCATTTGATAGTTTCTGTGCAATGGTGCTGTTTCATCATTCCTGCTCAGCTTTGCATTACCAGCATTTCATTGTGTTACCACATTCATAAATGATGGTGAAGACTCCTTCTTCAAATGCCACCGGTACAAGTCAGCCTGTGTTGTATTGCCTCAGGAGCAGCAGCTCTAACTGTTTAGTAGCAGGTTTTTTTTTAACAAAGTTTTTATTAAGATCAGTTTATATGTACAAAATAGCTTTTAAAGGGTTGCTTTAGTGGCATACATATTTCGTAAATGGGCTGAGCCAAAGGGAAGCACAGAACAATGTAAAGACTCTGAGAGAGATACAGGAAAGACCAAGGGAATATAACCACTTTATGGTGACCTTCACTTGAATGGTGTTTTATTCAGAAAAAGAAGGATTGTAACCCTAGGGGCCGTTGTGTAGTGCAGACATGAGTCTTTCACAGTGGAGAGTCAAGAGAAATGTTTGCTGGGTGGCTAGAGGTAAATGAGATAACCTGTGGAATGCTGGTGCTGCCACTCTATTTTGGTGGCTTTGGGTTTAATATGGGATGTTTGCCATTACACAGTAAGGCAGAAATACACACCCCATTTGTTAATTTTTTTCCTGTATAATTTACCATGACACCATTGTCAGGATTTCTTGGCACACATGTTTTATCTTACAGTTTCCATCAGTGTTAGAGGCCAAATTGTGCCTTAAACCCTCTTGACCCAAATCATGCTGGCATCTGTGAGGCAGTGACAGCGTCAGCCTTCTCTTCGTGCCTGGGGGGACCTTGGCTGCCTCAGCTACCTTTGCCCTAGGAACTCTGCTGCTTTTTAAAGCGATGCTGCAAATCTCTCAAGCTTCCCACCCCCAGTCCATTTACAGGACAGTAACGGGGTTGGCCAGTCCTCCTTCCACAAGTGTGGGTTGCTCAGTATGAGTGGTTGCGTTGAGCTGCTCACACACATCATGGCTTGCCCTGCATAGGTTAGTGTACAAGGCTGGAGGAAGGCAGGTTTCTTGCAGGCTTTTCCCTCCTTTTGTCCCTGCAGAAGAAGAACCACAATCTTTCTCCGTTATATTCAATGTATATTTAGCCTTAGATATCTGAAGCCTCTCCCTGCCAATTTATTTTTTTTAGCCTGTAAACATAAGCAGACACCTTAGGGACTGATATTTGGCAGTTGCTTTCAAGTGTCTGTGTATCTGACCTAGAAAGTCGGGAGTGTTTTTCAGAGTGTGCCAGTTACAAAGGCAGAATGGTCCATATTAATTAGAATCATCTGCAATCCTTTTACCATATGAGCCTGTGGCATCATTAAGGATTTTCATGCTTTCATTCCTGAAGGAAGGATAGAGTTCAGTCCTCCAGATCTTTTATTATTTTTCTCATTAGCAAGCATCTCCATGCTATAAATTAAAGGAAAAGGAAAGATTGCCATTCCCAGGGTGCTTCATAAAATGCCTTGGAAACCTGAGCCCCAGCTGCATCCTGAAGAAAATAATATTAATGGATAAAGCCCCACTTAACCATTTAGGTTATCAGCCCAGCTGTAGTTACTTCTCTGTAGTTATTTCCAGGCATATCATGCATATATTTAGTCAGACAATCAGATGATTTCAGGGACTAAAACACTAATCCTCTTAAAACAAAACAACTTACTTGTTAAGACCAGCTCGGCTTAAAGAATTCCCTTGCACAGAATTTCATCTTGATTTAATTAAATTGTGTGAGATCACCTCCTATGTTAAACTGTTTAACATCGTTACACTAGTACAGTTTGTGCACGTAGATGTTTTCTCCTTCACTAGCCTATTAAAAAGCCCCTTAGAAAATCCCCATTCACAATTTTATGTTTAATGTGGAAAAATAAAGGCTCTAAGTAGCTGTTTCAGTAACTCATTTATTGGGAATTTTTTTCAAATCTGTAAAATTGGAATTGCTGCCACTGGAAATATATTAATAAATTTCTAGATTTCTTTTCAAGGAGTTTTGAAAAAAGCATCCCATATTAAATTTTTCATAAGCAGAACTTTTTTTTTCCATTTAAAACTGATTTTGATTCAGAAATCTTAGTTTTACCTATTTACTGTAATAACTCAAAATCAGAATATGATTTCTGAGCTAATCTATTAAAAATCAGATAATTGGGTCATGAGAACTTTCGACATTTTGACTGCTGATCTGAAAAATTTTTGGTAACTCTGATACAGTGAGCTCTTGTTTCAACCTCGTTGAAAACTCCTCCCCTCTGGAATGATTTTGCTGTTTCTAGAAAAAAAAAAAAAAAGTATAAAGGAAGGGAAACACCAACTTTCCTTCCAGCTAGTAGTTACTAGATTTTAGAACTGAAGCAAAAATGAAAATTTGCTGAAATCTTTCACCTTCTTCAGCTGAATAATACCAGACGTAAAAATGGAAGGTTCCAGCCTTCATTTTACCTCTTTCAATCCTCTGAAAGGCTATGGATTATCTTTCCTAGATGTGACTATTAAAGTGACTTTTTCTTTTATGTGGCCCCTGGAAGTTTATGAGAAAACTTCCCTTATATGCATATCCATGGCCTCTGGATCAAAGTAGCCTAAGATGAGTACTGAGCATCTAGAGGAGCTGATAACATGTGAAACTTCTGCCAAGTTGTTTCTGTACATTTGTGATCATTGGAGTTCTATTTTGTTACATAGACATACTCTTAGTATAAAAACCAAGATAAAAATATTGTTTTAAAGCAGAATTTTCAGGGTTTGCTACAAAAACAACTAGTGTTTTCCCTCTCCTGAACATGCATTTTATTACTGCACTTTCAAAATGACCGTTCATGCTATGCAGCACTTACAGTAAATCTGTGTCAGTTCATAGGCTCAGCAGAAGCTTCTAACTATTTGACCTTCTGTCCTTGCAGATCCAGCCTGCTGCTCACAGTGACCCTGCTGGTAAACCAGCATAAATTTGCAGACTAAGAGTTCTGTAGCTATAACATATAAATTGTGAGAATGACAAGGTTCATTACATTGCCAGGAAACTATATTCCATAATGCAGACCTGAATCAAAGGACAGGCTTTAAATATGTCAAGTAAGTTCAGCAGATTGGAAGAATTTAACTGCTGATTTAATTAGTGGAATTCTATGAAATAGGAATCAACAAGGTATTGGTCTGGTCATATGTCCTTACAATTAAAGGCATGCCAGAGTTGTTCATTCTGATTTAAAAGTCAAGTGGATTTTGAAAATTGTCCATACACATTCAGAAGCATAACCTTGATTAAAGTAGAATTTTGAAATATACATGTGTTTTAAATATTATTTGTCCATGACTTTTTATAAATATGGCTTATTAAAAAAAAAAAAAAGGACAAAGAAAGTTGCCTTTCTGAGGAGGGCTTTTATGGTTGCCAGGCAGCTGAAAGGTAGCGCTCTGCTCTCAGGAAGGTCATAGCTGCTCTTTTTATTGGTGAAGACTGGAAGTCACAGGTGTCAGCCTACTTGGAAATGTAAATGCAAACCCAAGTATCTGTCTGTGCTCCAAGAGCGGTGCCAAACTCCTTCTTCACTGAATGTATTATGGCATTTTATTTTACGATTAGCAGCCCAGCTCCAAACACAAGAATGCGTGGTGAGGTCAGAGCATACTGCTCTACAAGCATAAGTGAGTGTCTTGTTAAGGGGCACAAGCCCTCCCTAACTGCTGATTGCCATCTTACTTATAACGTGCTTCAGAAAACAAGTAGCACAAGGAAGGTATTTTCTTTTTGCCAATCCTTTCAAAGTGGAACAGACCTACAAAACAGAGCACAGACGGCAGCAGAATAGTGGCTTAAATGCAAAGCGCCAATTGAAGCAAGTGGTACTTTTCCATCTCTGAGTGGTAGCTTTGAATCTTCTTTTCCCTAATGTGTTTTGTTTTGGAGACACACTTTAATGTATGACAAATGCCAGAAAGTGAAAATTATAGTGGAGCAAATGAAGATTATAACAATCTAGAATGAAAGGAATAAAACAAACAGTTTATCCATACACATATATATTTTAAAATATCTCCAGTAATTTTTCACCATCAGTTTCTTAGTTCAGATTTTCTAATTAATCAACAGCAAAGTAGGGGCTTTGGAGAAACTGCCACAACAAAGTCAGCAGAGCTTTTTCAGTATTTTATAGCTAAGTAATTGCAGCCTTGAGTTTGTTCTGGTAATGTTCAAACCTTCAAAAAAAAGAAGTCTAGATACATGATAGATTTCATATTGAAACTGCAGATAATACTGGATTGTAATTACGTGGGAATATTTGTATCATATTGAAAAAAAGGCATTCAAACGCATCTTAACTATTGTATTCTACTGATTTTAAAATAAGTCTCATCTCTCTGTTGTTGTATCCAGTACTTTTAAGAATACATGAGTTGGCTGGAGCCTGTTTTTGAGTATATCATCCGTGTACAGGTGCACTGTTCTTAATGTAAGCAATTCTGAATCATTTAGAAATTGTAAAGCAGGCCTGTATTTTAAGCATTGGGCTCCTCTTTGCATCAAAGTAAAAAAACAGGAATCCTTTTATTCTTTGCAATTTTGTGCTTTCTGGTTCACTCTTTTTTCCTAGTTCACTTCTTTTGCTAGTTGCATTTGAAGTTAGACTAAAAGCAAGCAAGAAGCAAACTGAAGCTTGCAGGCTTTCAAGTAGCTCTCCTGCCAATGCAGATAGCCCCTTGGCTTTTCATTGGGTGCTAGCAGGGAGATGAAAGGGAGAGCACAAAAATCACACAACTAAGAGTGGTTGAAGTGGCCAGGCACCTCTGGAGGTCATCTAGTCAATCTCCTCCTGTGCTTAGAGCAGGGTCATCTAGAGCAGGTTGCGCAGACTGTCCAGCAGAGTTTTGAGTTTCTGAAAGGATGGAGACTCCACGAAGTCCATGGACAGCCTCTTCTAGTGTTTGATCACTCTCACAGTAAAGAAGTTTTTTCTTATGTTTAAGAGGAATTTCCTTTTCTTTGTTTGTGTCCATTGCCTCTTGTCCTGTCACTGGGCACCACTAAGAAGAGGCTGGCTCCATATTCTTTACTCACCCTCCTAAGTCACCCATAAAATTAGTTGGGCTGATCCCACCAAATCCTCTGTGGATAACACCTCTGAAACCTACTCACAGTTGGAGTCTGAGTTGGGTGCTCAGAACTGCTGCAAAAGCAATCTCCTGTCTTTATGTTACTATGCAGAGAGCCAATAGTGACATAGTTTTGTTGCTAGAGAACTTCATTTAGGTGCCTGATCATAGTATAAAAACCTACTGGGATGTCAAGAACCCCTGCTATCCCACGTGGGGAGTATCAGACTAGTCATTTCTTCCTAACCATCATATAATTTTATAAGCTTTGCTCTGGTCAGCAAAGGTGCTTATGAGACTTCATATGCAGTAGATGACTCTTCTTCATATGTAGTGGACGAGTCTCTCCTTCAGTTCTTGTCTCTCAGTTTAGTAACAATCTGTGCTCTGCATAATGGGATTGGCCTTTGATCTCTGAAAACCTCAGCACAGCTTAATCTCTGGAATCATGACACACTCCTTCACTGTATTTTAGGGTTAGGAGGGCATAGCTATTTCCCACTCAAAGGGTCATTTTAGGACATTGCTGTCGCTGCAAGGGCCGATGATGTGTTTGGGACCTGTCAGGTCTAGTGGTGTTTCATTAGGGACACATGTAGATATCTCAGTTCAGTAGATACCTTGGGACTCAGTAAACTGTCAGTGCAGTTTTCTCCTGGTCTGGAAAGCACAACAGCTCTTGGTGGCAGGAGATGCCACAATACGGTGTTTGCTTTCCTCCAGTTCTGCTTGAAGGTGTGATTGGCAATGCTGCAAAGATATTTCTACCCTGCAAGAGGCCCCTTGGGGAAGCAGGGTTTGCTGTTATTTCTGTGAGTAGCTTTTTTCAAAAGCATGGGTTTTCAGGCCTGGTTGTTCTTGACCTGGGAAGGGAGAATGAGGGGAGAAAAGAATTCATGCTGAACACATGATATGCAGCATCAGCAACAGATGAAGGAGGATTTGATTTTTAGCCTCAGGAAAGCAGAGTAACAATGAAGCTGCCAGCACGCTGCACACTGGTTGAATGAAAAGTGTTGGATTGGGGCATTTACCAGAGCCTACCTGTACTGCAGTCTGACCATGATTCCAGATATTAAATATCATTTTATGATGGTGAGTTAGTAAGTGTATGTATTGGCACTGATACCTTACATGTTTCATCTGCTATCACTGAAGCTAGACCCAAAGTTGCTTAAATCAGCTGAGAAGTTCTCATGAATTCCAGGTGGTTTTAGCTTAGAGACTCTGTGCTTCATTAATGCATTCTGAAGTTGGGAACTTTCCAAAAGAGTTCAAATATTTAATTTTATTTTCGGTTTATTTATTTTAGTCTTTTCCACATTTTTTAATCTACATAATTGACATTATGCACTTAGAATAAAATCTTCTGGAAGTGTGGTTCCACAGGGCATCATAACAGATGGCAGAATGCCTGGCTTTCCATGTTCAATAGTAATACAGAAAAGGGAATGCTTCTGCTCAAATTCCTTTCACTTCCCTCCTTACATTGTGCAGTGGTCTCTGTCCTCTTAAAACGGTGCTCTGAATATCTCCCTAATGCTTTGGACAAGAATTCAAAATAGAAGAATGTGACAAGTTGCTTTACCATCTAATCCTTTAATAAATGCATGGCATCTGGGTCTCTTACTCCTGTTGCTTTCTTTCTCCAGGTTATTCTTCTACTGACTGGAGAAAAAGAAGATGCATTTATCAAAATTATCTGATTCTTTTTCAGTTCTAAGAGTTGAATCAGCACCAGCATTAATACTGTCCTGAATTTGAGAAAAAAGTAATTATTGAGATCATAATACCGAACAAATAGAGAATACTAAAATATGCCTATCTAAAGGAAGAGAGCAAAAGCAGATCAGTTTAAAGGGAGGTAATAACACTTATACCTTGTCTATTTAGTGCAAGATCTAAAAGCCCTTATTCCCTTCATGCTGCTTTAAAACAATCTGATATTTGATAGTAGTTACAGCTTTTTATCCTACAATCAGCCAAGAGCAGTCATTGTGTACGAAATGTGTAAAAGGAAGATTGATAGCAGGGCTATTGTTTGTCACTATGTGGGAGACTGATAGAGCAACCAGCTTTGAAACAATGTTGGGTAGTTCTGATTAAAATAGTCTGTGCTGTCTGGGTGGTGAGAATGGGCTAACCTGGCTTAGTCCTGACGATGCTGCTCATGCTTGGTGAGTTTCCAAGGTCCCTTCCCATGCTGTCTGCACTCACAGGAGAAGGCTCAGCTCTGATGGTCTGCAGGAGATTTCATGGAAGGACAGGAAAGTGCAAGGGAAAACTACTTTCCCCTGCTTGGTCTAATGCTCATCTCTATTCCCCACAAAAATGTTACAGTACAAAGTTTTGTATCTCTTCTACATAGATCTATGCCAAAAATCCATTGAATCAATTTAGGGAGGCTTTCACCAACTTATGCTCTCTGAAAGGGTCCAGAGTGGGAGTACCTGTGTCTGACTGCTGATGTACTGGTCATGAGGTTCTCCTAGGCCATACATTTGTCTTCAGGGCCTGTAACGTTACTCCCTCTGACCCTATCTTTGGGTGACTGGAAGTCCCAGAGCTAATTTCACTTTTATTGTATGAAGAAGAAAGAAAAAAGAGGAACAGCACCTAATCCTTTTCATCATGAAAAAATCTCTGGTGAAGGAACTTACAAACTTGATTTGAAAAAGATTGGCACTGCTTTTTCACTGAGATCCAATGGCATTTCACAATCCCCGCTGAGAACTGTCCACAGGAGAACAAACATAATTGTGATGCTCATCCAAGCAATCAAGGAGTGTCATACGCTATGTCTGCTCATCACAAACAGATCAGCTTTAATTTCCTACTCTGGATGACAGCACAGGTTATTCAACATTGTCTTTGGGTTGCTAATCCTCAAAGAATCTGTTTATTTCTTTTTCAATGTTATTGCCATGGAAACTGGTTAAATTGCACATCCAAATTACATCTTTACTGCTCACTCACTTTCATTTTGATCTGCAGACCTTCTTCAGGTGCCAGGAAGAGGCAAAAGACAAATCAACATTATTCCCTGAAACATGTACTCCCTGTGCTCTCCAGCCTCCACTATGCAGGTGTAGCCACTTGCATTCTGTGTCTCTTAGGGCAAGAGACTTGAAACCTGAAGATCTGCTACCTGCAGCCTCGTTTTCTGAGATAACATTGCTCTGCCAAGCTTGGGAGGACAACACAGCAGATTGCTTCCTTATCTATTTTTCAAGCCTTTGCAAGTGGTAACACAATGATACAGAGAGAACAGTTACCATTTGGAGCACAAGTCTGGGAAATGTTTGCAGATGCACTAAAACTCTTTAGAACAGGTGTAATCAGGAGTCAAGGAGAATTGCTGTTAAAAGTACTTGTCAATGTCCAGAATGGTGAAGTCTCTATGTCAGAATCCAGATAATGAAGTACTTAATGGAAGAACATGTCTCCACTACGTGTGTAGTCTGCATGTAACAAATGATGGCCTGAACCATAGGTGTTGCTGTTCTCATATTCTGGGGATTTGAGTGCTGTCTTGAGTGTGTGAGATCTCTAGATTTATTTTGTTTAGGTATTCAGCTGGGTACCAGGTAAATGTGCCCTCTCTTGTAACCTGGTCTGGTTTCTTAGAGGTGGAATGTAGGGGCTGTACCACTTTAGAGACCTGTTGCAATCTTGTTTTTTAATAGGTTGATAATGGGCTTCTTTCTGATAGAATAATTTTTATCCCTTGGGAAATTTTGTAGGCAGTCAGGGGAGGAAATGGAATGAGTTATGCATGTTTTCTAAGTGTTTGGAAAACCTGGATATGCATGTATAAGTAGCCCCTAGGCAGCTGTAAGATTAGGAACTGGCATTTACATAGCAAGTCCTAATACATGCTACTGACCTTGGTGATGTAACAAGAATAATTTTCATACAGTTTGCATTTTTAATGGAGTATTTATAATGCATTAGTCACTAATACCTTTGCCTTGCATCAGGCATTCAGGTCCTTACGTCCACGTTCCACTCTACTCGAGCTACAGTCAAGTTACAAGGAAAAAAATCTGTTACTTATTACCGTATTGTTTTGTCTCTGACACTTTTATAATATAGTTTTATTTTGGAGAAGTCTTTCTCTACCACTGTAAAGTCTTTCATGCCAATACACATCACTATGGATCATAAGAAGTTGAGGGGAATAAGTGCCTTTACACTGTGTGGGAAAGCACCTTTGCATTACAATTCTTTGTTCTTTCTGTACATACAAGGTGTTGAGGTTTAGTCTCTTTCTCTCTGACATGGCAGAGTGCAGCACATGCCCTCATCTGTCTCTCCAGAGAGTGAGTTAATATTAGTAATAGAATGGGTGAGTTTACTAAGCACAGGAGGTAGAATAATTATATGGCTTTAAGAGATGTATTTCTAACATAATTCAATAACTTGTTAGTTTATATGAGTGGTTTATTGGCAGAGGTTGCTATTGTTGCAGAAAGGCTTGTGTAAATTGAGCATGGCTGGTTATGGGGCTGCTTTTGGCTGAACCTGGTAATATTATGTTCTGTATATCCTTAAAATTTGCATTCAGATGAAACAAGGGCAGTTTTTAATTTGAGGACTGTTATTCAGTATGTCCGCATGACTTGCTCGCTTTAGTGAAGGAGCACTTTACTTTGTGTTAGCCTCTGCGAGTGAGAGCAGTGCAGAATCTAGTGTTCATACTACAGGAAAATGTGCTCAGGAGCCAAACTTGTATTCCTCATTCTGTCCTGGATTCTGGCAGTTTTCTTGCATACGTGATACGGCTTCCCAAAGGGAGGAAAAATGAAGTAAAATCAAGAGCCAGGGAATGAGTGGGCGCTTTTGAAAACGTTGGCCTCAATATGTCGATTTTTAAATTTCTAAGTTGGGGGATTAGAAGTATTTCACAGGACTCCAGGAAGGCTCTGTGAGTGTTTGCAAAGCGTTTTAGAGATGGCAGCATGGCAAGTTGCACTGCAATGCAAGAAACGTCTTCAGACCGCACCTCTGGAGCATTCATGCATTTGGTGACAGCGCCACATGACAGCAGTCCTTTAAGAGACTGTCATAGATCTGATTTCTCCAGATGTATCATTCTCCTCTTCCTCAGAAATTTTATCTGGAGGAAGAGAAGAATAATTTGTTTATTTATTTGTCCTAGATGCTCCCAGAATATGTCAGGGCTGGTGTAAGTGTGCCGTTTGTTGGCTTATGCACCATGTGCTGTTGGTGCCTAGAGCACTGTTTTACAGGATGGCTCACTGTCAGTCTCAGGAGTGTCCAAAGGGCCAGACTCTTCAGTGGAGTTCATGGCAAGTGCTCACTCTACCTTCTCATCAAAACCTGATCACAATAAGTTGTGCCTGCAGATTTTACAGGTTATTGTGAATGTATCAAGCATAGGTAGAGTTAGAAATCTTTCAGAAAAAGAAAAAAATGTTTCATTAACCAATATCTGAAAGGAAACCCAGCTTCTTCCCTTTGTTTGCCAATAATATGTAATTTTAATGAGTTTACTGCCTTGTCACAGTTTGACATACAAACCTTGGTTGACATACTGTGGGTGTCCCTTGCACTTGGAGGTTGAATGTACTACATAGAGCATGTGACTAATGAGATGGGGTTTTGTTCATCCTTTCAGTTAATTCTGTGTGTTCTTTTTCCCCCTCCCCTCTTTGTGCTGCACGGCTGATTACCACCCTAGGACCTTGCAATGGGACACAGACCCCTCAGTGCTGCAGCTCCAGTCTGACTCTGAACTTGGGTATATGTCAGCTCTTTTTGTTACTTGTTTATCATTTATTTGCAAGAATTATGTTGAAAATGCTTCCCAGCTGGGCTGGTTTTATGTGATTTTCATTTGCTTTGTTGACTCAAAAAGACCATAATTTAAGTTTCCTTTTTTTAGTTTCATCAATAAGAAGCTTCAGCAAAGCCATCTTTGTGGAAAAAAAACCCAACTATTTAAAGAAGCCCGTGAAAAGATAAGCTGCTGTTTCTGTTGCCTGAAACACAATGCCAATAACTATTTCATTACTGATGAAATGTTATTATTGTGGCACTTAAATGTGCATGTACAGTTACACTGGTTGTGTTTGTACCTGTTGATTCAGAGTTTTCGCTCAGAATCATTTGCAAGGTACTTTTCCCCCTCCTTCCTGTCTGCCATAGTTACGCTGCTTCCACATGCAGTAACAATTTCCAGCTTTTCCTTAGGAGCTCTATATGTGCTTAGAATCGTGCACTTAAATATGATTATAGTCCAAGAGTAATTGCTATCTTAGTTGAGTTCAGGCCAATCAAGCATTTTAAAAATTGTACTAGAGCTGAAATTAATATTTTCCAGTTTGGGATGGAGCTTCTCTACCCCAAGCATCTGAAAAAACTAGTTAATTTAAATAATTTAGAAATGCCTACCTGCAGAACTCAGGATAAACTGTTCCTCTAAGAAGCATAGGTAGCAGTCCTTCAATTCTTTAGAGCTTCAGTAATAGGCAAAACCAAATCTCATGTGTAGAAGAAATTGCTTTACCTATGAATGTATGGGCTTGTCTGTCTGAGTCTTCAGGCAAGCATCTTACACTTTTACTAGTTCATCTGAAATTCATTCACCATTCTATTAGAAAAACAACAATTTCCCTTTAACTACTGATTGACAGTGCTCTCAGCTGCAGTTAGAAGTGTTAGGGCTGTTTACCAGGAAAGATCAGAAAGAGTGGAAAGTATCCAGAGAGCTTTGTAAACAGGGTTTCTCCATATCCAGAACTACTAGGAATGTTTGTAATTTTTGCCTGAGTGTGGCTTCAAATAGATCCAACTCCTACAACTTTACCTGGACTGTACCAAAAAAGTACAGGTTTTGAGCTCTTTTAATATACAGAAACATTTTCGAAATCTCAGCTGCCCTTTCCCAGAAGTTTGGAATAAAAGATGAGCATTCCCAAGAGCATGGTTCCTCAAATGGCTGTACAAGGCAAGTTCCCTTATTTGACTTGTGAAAAGAAAACCCTGTGTATAGCCACAAGATTTCAATCTTTTGTAAGTGGTTAGTGCAAAGATGGAAAAGAAGCACACCAAAGAGTAAATCCACAGGTAATGGAAGTCCTGCCCTTTTTCAAAGAAAACTGTCTTCAAAACTATGGCAGAGTTAAAGGATCAGACTTCCCTCTGGTGTAATGAGACTAAACAAACAAAAAAGGCAAGAGAAATCCCATAGGCAGTTTTGAAAACGATCCTTCAAAGCTCATGTACTCTCTAAAATGAATATCCAGCAGAGTGTAAATGGTAAGAATTATGAGCACCTCCGATGAAAAATGGGGGTGGGAAAGCAGTAGACAGTTTAGTGCTGCCCTAAAAAGAGCTAGAGATTAGAACATTACAGTCCATATTTGGTAGAGTCCAGATACTGAAAGGATGCTCCAGTTGTCCCTAAGTGCTTGGGATCAAGGGCCAGGCCAGCTTTTAGTTACACCAGAACCATTACAGGTTTCTTAACAAGGGCAAAAAAGAACCAAGAGACCATGTTCCTTCAGATGAAGACAGACCTCCCTGTCTTCATCATCAATTACCAGGATATGGGTGCCATTAGATATTTATACAAGCACCAGCAATTCCTGAATTGGAAGTGTTTTAGGTGAAAAAATCCACACATTTTCTCAGCACAGTGCTCACTTCTTCATTAGTGAAGATGTTAACGCAACTAGCAGCTAAATTCAGCTCTCCATTAGGATTGATGTTCCCCATCTTTGGGCACTTGAGGTGATATGGAGTGACCTCATGTGAAACTGTTGTTAGAATTAGGTGAGGTTCTAATTAGGCCCAGATTAGACACAATTAATTAGAGAGTATGCTTAATCAAGACCATTGTCAAGAAGCTCTTTTAACACAGAAGACTGAAGAATCTTGGTAAATGGAACCAGTAGCCTGGGCCAGCAGGGGACTGGTTGCATAGGAAAGTCTAACTGACCAAGTAGGCAACAGAGGTTGCACCTCTGGTGCTGAAAGAAGGGAAAGCACATGAGATTTTGCTGGGGTGAGGTATTTATTAAACCTTGAATTTACACAAACCCTCAGTAAAAGCAGCTACAAAAAGGTAACGCTACTACAACTTTCATCAGCTGAAGCATATCACAAGTCCTAGATGTTTTTTCTGTCCCCAGTAATGGTGTAGAAGTTTTTCTGTAGGATTTTCAGACAGTTGTAGCTTATGCTCATATTGGAAGAGTCACAAATGGTCATAAGGAGGGAGGCTTGTTAACTTTTCCTCTTTGAAAGGAAGAAAGACTCTGAGCTTTAACAACTATTTCTGCTCTAGTGGTTTTTACGTGATACAACTGATTCGTACTGATTACCTGCTCAGTCTAATTGCTTTCAACTTAATAACAACTCAGCCAGTAAGATAGATTAGAAAAATATATAGCTGATATGGCATTAACCATCTGAAGAGTTTAATAGGTGTCATCCAGTGATGACAACTTCCTTTTGAGACCCCCATTTCCTTTCAGACATCAATCTTAATTGAGCACCTAAACCATTGTAAATGAATTAGATCTAAACCCCTTTGACCTCTCTTCTTCTGACGATCTGGAAAATGGGGAGGATAAGGATAACATGTATGAATTTTCTGCTTTTCCAAATTGCTAACTCTAAGGATATTGCAGTTCAGAAACATCACGTCCAGGAATTTATTTCCCATAAATGTATAACCATGATTGCACTTGTTGATTTAGGCAACTGGATTTATTTAGTTGATTTATTATGTACATATTATTTTTCCTGCTGAAAGTTGTCATTTTTTTTTACAGTAAAACACTTACAAGTAACCACTTGTTTATTCTTTGTTCTTCCCTCCCTACAGACAGTCAAACAATATTCAGGAAATAAATTTATTTCCCCACACACACTGTTAAGTGAGCTGCATATGACTAAAAGTGTTCATGACCATGTTCAGCTGTCTCTCTTCTTTTTCCCTTACCCACTTACAGTTAGTTGGCTTTACTGATTTATTTCATGTGGTTTACTTAAAGTAAGGGAAGTAGTAAAAAAGGCGGCTATACTTGCCCTGTTGCAGATGTGTCTCAGATCTCCGCTCCAACCCTTGCGTTAGGACTCTACTATAAACCTACATCAATTCCACTGATAATGACTCCTGTGGAAGGGAGAATCTCCTTCTTTATGGAAATTACCTACCTTGCCAATTAAAGGCTCTATTATTGCTCTCAGGTGAACATCTGACAGTCCTGATCCAGCCTGGTTTACATTCACTGTGCCCTTTCCACTATCATGTATCTCAGGCTGAGGATTAACTCTTTTGAGCAGGCAGAACATTGTACTAATGATGGTATGAAGGAGAATTTTGTTGCATGTTACAAGGGATACAGGCAGGTCATTTCTCTCTCCCATTTACAGTCCCTCTCAGCAGCATGATCTAGAGGTTCAGTAACTGTACCTTATTATGGCAAATAGTTCCCAGGTTAATTTTCTTCACTGCAATTAGGTACTTCTCATGCATAGTGTATTGTGCTTAGCAAACACCAAAGTAGTTTTTTTATCCTGTTCATAAAAGCAAACACTCTTGTTCCTGCTGCTGATTTATATTTACCATAACTAACCTTTTGATGTCATATATTCCATCTTAGACGCAGATTGCACAAACTAGGAGTGTCAAAGATTACCCAGGTTGATTTCTTACCCCGGGAGGTGGTATCATACTCCAAGGAGACACAGACACCTCTTGCTACACATCAATCTGAAGGTAAGATTTGGGGTTTTTTTCCAAAAAACATTTTCACAGAAAATAAGTATTCGAGTAAGAGTTAAAGAATGTAAGAAAAATAATAGTAAATCATAATATCACATATTTTCTGCAAGCCAGGTATTGTTTATGTGATTAATGGCTGTTCTGGTGAGAATAATTACAATAATGACTTTAAATTCAGGTGGAACCAGACCACTTCTGCCTTACAATGGGTTGTGCTTAGATAGCAGTTTAATGAGAACATATTTTCAAATAAATCATTATGAATATAATTAAAAATAGGTGTTTATTCAATTTTTCTTGTTTTCTCAAGGAAGTTATTCATTCTGTGCTTTGTAAAGAGGCAGTGATGGAAAGATGCCCTCAGATATTTGGTCAGTGTAATTGTGTCCCCCTCCAGTAGGTGAAATTTAGGAGAAGTTACAATTCAGCTCCCTGTGCTGAAAAAGGAGGCATACGTTCTTTGATGTGGACAGTCCTGCTTTCTCCCTGCTCACAGATGTATTATCTATACTCATTGAGCTGTTTGTTAGCTCTTTAACTTTCCTGTTGATAAGTACATATGTAGAGCAGTTAGTAGGGGAGTGCTGATCCATCTCTTCTTTAGACTACACACTTGCCAGTGTTGTACTGCAGAACACTGATTGCAGGGCAATTGAAACCATTTAAAGTGAATGTAAAGCTGTACATTAGCATGATGTAATTTACTCACTATTATGAAGCAGGTAGAAGAAGAAAACCTGAAGGTAGTCTTGACTGTAATTTTTGCGGTTAACAATGAAGGGTCAAGAAAAGTTCAACAATTGGGTGCTTTCCTGCAGCAGATAGTGTAGAACTTCACCAAGCTCCATACAGAAGAAGATTCAAGTAGGTTGCAAAAGGTGTGCAAGTAAATTTGTCTAATATGTTTCTGTCAGGGCAGATTCAGTGATAAACTCAGCCAGCTTGCAACTGGGTTACGAGGTCATCTCTGCTCATCTCTCTGAGGGCTGCTGAAGCTTTGAGAAGATGGGGTTTGCCCCAGTGGCCTTGCCCTCCTGGCTTGAGACCAGTAGATGTTCAATCCTGGAGCATTATCATTGAAGCATTGTTAGATCAAATTGAGCAGATGCCCTTCCACCCAGACACGGGACCTTTATCCAGTGCAAGAGCCTATGGATATGGAGAGTTGAAGACATGGCTTTGATGTGTTTACCTCTCAGGCCTGCAAATCCAGCACTCATTGGCTAACATGGCCCAGGGAAGTGGTGGAGTCACCATCCCTGGAGGTATTTAACAGACGTGTAGACGAGGTGCTTAGGAACATGGTTTAGTGGTGGGCTTGGCAATGTTAGGTTAATTGTTGGACTCAATGATCTTAAAGGTCTTTTCCGACTGAAACAATTCCATGATTCTATGCCTTTGTGAACAGGCCAGCCTCTCTTGATGGAACAAGGTCTTCCACTAACTTCTTCTTGCTTTTTTCCAAGGAGCTCTTCAACTATTACAAAACTCTTTTCTTAAGTAGACGAAAGGACAATCTCCTACTGTTCAAGGAAAAAAACCTAAACAGAAGTGTGCCACTGCAGAGCTGGGCAGTTGGGACAGCACACACAGATGGCAATGTGGCTTGTCTTGATTCTCCCAACACAGAGGAAGCTCTTGTTCCTCACTTGTATAAAAGAAGATAAGTGCAAGCATTAAAAAGTAACGGACTTTAAACTGCCTAGGTCAAACCTGTGATGGGAAAGGTCAAATGGCGATAAGTGGATCTGGTGATGGGATTTATTATCTTTCATATTCTCTGTGTCATTACAGTTGAGGAAAGAACAACAACAAAAGTGAAATATTGGTATTTAAACAGAGAGAAAATATCAGCTGATCACTTCCCTCAGATGCATGGGGGAGAGAAAGTTTAACTTATATTTCCTTTCTAATCTGCTGCTAAGGAATTCTCTGCACAGAGCTTGGACATGAATATGGCCCTGCATCAGTAGAGTCAGCAAAGCTTGGTTATTATTGAAACGGTATTGAATTGGAAACTCTCTAGGGGGTAAATAAGATCTGTGATTTTGGTCTCCCAGGTCTGATGGAAATGACTTCTCAGGTTTTCAGTCTCCCAAGCCTCTTTATGAATGCTGAGCCCTTCATACTGCCACTCTAAATATGAACAGCAAACAGAGGGGAATTCCTTGGCAGAGCAGTTTTGAGGAGAAGTCTCTATGCTGTTCCTATGCATTCATGTGATAAAATATAGTCATTATCTTTTCAAGATAAATTGTTCAGCTGTTACCGTGGTTATGTGCTCAGTTATTCAGTATCCGAAGCCTTAGAATTTGAGAAAAGAAAAAAAGAAACCCCATATTTACTTAGATGAGTCTGAATTCAGCTTTCAGAATTCACTCTTTTGCTGCTTGTCTTGCACACTGGAAATGTCAAAATGTAGAATTTTAAGATGAGATTGTAACTCGCTTGCTTCTGGTTTGGAAGACAACTAACAAAGGGTACAGCTAGTTGGAAAGATCTTTCCTGTATGATTAAATAACCAAAAGAGGACTTTGAATCCATTCAAAGTTCTTGCAGCTTTTTTTAAATGCCAATATCAGGTTTTCTGCACATTGGTTCTCTAGGAAGAAAGAAAAACTCTGAGGTACCTTAGACCTACTGCTTTTCTGGAGCTCAGTGGATGTAAGCTTTTGTGGTAATGGCTATTCCCCACTAAACATTATAAAACTGGTAAAAGAAAGCTTCATTGTGGTAGGTACAGTGTGGTGCCAGGAAGCCAGATGCTATAAGCACTGAAGTTTCAGCTTGTCAGCTGCTAATTTTAGAAGAAATAATGTGGCCTTATTCTTCACTGTATAAAAACAGATTAACTCCTCTTTTCAGAACAGGTAATTTGCTGTATTTCAGAGGAATAATGACATGTCATTTCCCCCACCCACTCTATTATTTAGGGAGATGTGTATATGCATCATTCAACCCTTTGATCACAAGTACCTAATTCTTTTGCTTTATTTAGGTCATAGTAAGCTTCAGCCTGTTCTTTTCTTCCTTGTAGGATGACATCAAAACACACAGATCTTGGCTCTAGAGTGTGAGAAAAAAAGGTGCTCTTTACTTTTCCCCTCCTCCTTCTATAATTGGACTTGAATTTAGGTATTTGTAGGCAGTGAGAGACATTTCACTTGCTCTGCTTTTTCCATTCTGGAGTTAAGACCTACACTCTGCCAGTTTTTTTCTGAGGGGTCTCTAGGACACATTCCTGCACTATACAGAGACTCTCACATTGCCCCAGAATGGCAGCCCCGTGTAGCCTTTGATGGTTGGACCTTCCAAGGTGCTGCAGAACTGACCTTTGTTGAAGGTACACTAAGGAGAAAGCAGGAACAGAAAAGCCATGGTCTGACTTCTGCCCAGGATGAATCCCTCACTGCCATGCAGCAGTGGAAGGAGGTCTTTATGCCTGCAAGCTACCTTTCCAGATGGGAAAACAGTCTACACATTCAAGTTCTGCTGAGTGCCCACCTCAGCTCCAGCATACTGTTCTTCTGCTCTCTAATGGGCCAAGAAGGTAAAATCTCAGTGAGGAAAACATCACACTGTCCCTGCATTGAGAAGGGAGATACTCCTCTGATCTGGCCCCCCTCAAAACCAGGGAGACAACAACAAAGTGAAGGTCTGTGAGCTCTCAGGCTTTGCTGGCCAGTGTCAGGATTGTTGTTATTCCTCTTTTGTGAAGTTGAAACTACTTATTTGTTGATCAAATGAGATGTTCTGACTTTTCTGGCTTGCCAGACTGTCACTGCAAATAGGTTAGTCTGAAATGCATTTCTGAAAACGTAGATCTTGTATACAGAGGAAGAAGATCTGATTTTCTAGAACAATGGAGGTCCCATGTACTTTACCTGTTTATCATCTTCAACAGATGTTCATGTGGGGAAAACAAATGTCTTACCATATCTCTTAAGCGCGATAACCTCATCCTATGTCAGAAATGTTTGCCCAGTTCTGGCAAAGAATGCAATTCAGGCCCACGCTCCCTCTGTTTATCTGCTGCAGTCAAACACTGAGGATATTTTGGCTATTAGGGAAAGAGGAAAAATAAGCTCTCTACTCGGTGTGGAAGTAGACTGGAATGAAGTGGTGAAATGGAGGCAAAACTCCAGAGGCTGAGTTGGGTTCTGCATCTCTCTGACACTAATTCTCTGAACTAATGTTCCTGAAAGTTATCCTTTTTAAAGCACTAAGGGAGGGAAGGGGAATTCTGCTCACAGTCTAAGGCTCATGAGACCAAGACACAGGAATTTAGGTATCTGTGTTTGATGCCAAATATAAGTGACTACTGTAGGGTGAACCAAAACTCTCTCTAGATGCCATTGACTGCATTGCCTAATTTTTCACTGACTGGCTTGATAGCAGAGCACTTCATGTAGATGTACTAAAGTCAGTTTCTCATTATTGAGTAAAATTCATATTATTAAAAGTGTCATCCACTGAAACAATGTGAGGGCTCTGTCCTAGTTACCTGTGACTAGAACTGACAAGCCCCAGTTCTATGAAAACAAGTCAGGCCTCTGGAAGTTCCATAATTAAATCCATAGATAAAGTTATTTTCACCTTGTTAGGGGCTGAGATTTCCAGGTTTAGTTGGTGTGGAGCTCTGGTTCTGTCTATCCTGTAAGATGATGTGCAGCAGACCTCTAGCACAGCAAATTCTGCACCTTCTGTGCCTTCCCATGTCTAACTGCAGCTTAGCTCTAGCTTTGTAATTGCATGCTGTACTTAAGAAAAGCCAGTCCCAGAACAAAGCAAGATCTTACCTGAGCTTTCCCATACCCAGTCTGTCTAGAGCTTATGAATCAGAAGCTGGGGGTTAAGTTAAAGAGCTTACTGTGGCTTTTCCCTTCCAGAGAATCTTAGAGCTCAACTCCAATCTGAAGAGGACAAGACAAGTTTGGGCCCAAGAATAGCTTTGAACCCCTCATTTATTGGGAAATGCAGATGCACATTTGTGCATCACCATGCATGCAACATATGCGTCAGGATACATTAAAATATGTGTGATGGAAAGGCACTGGATGTAACTGGCGTGGGGGGGCAAGTAGAGACCCTCTGCTGTAAACAAAAGGTGGTGTTGGAAAGCAGAACAGAACTCGGATAGAAATCACTATTAAGAAGAGACAACCTAAAGATGAATCAGTATTAAAGCAGAAGTTCTCTTTTGAAAGAGATAGAGTCTTAGTATTAGTACTAATGGGCATTAATTTTGTAAGAAATGTCATGGTCCATCCTAGGCAGTATCGTGTATCACTGAGTGTTTTTAGTTAGCTATAAAAATCTAGTTTGCCTTTTCTTCTCAAACCTCCGTCAATCAGAGTCAAACTGTGGATCTCAATAGCTGGCATACACACCCTGATTCAAGACTGCTTTGATTAAATTAACAAAGCTCATTTTGTACTGTTGTACCAGACTGTACAAGATTGGACCTGACTACAGCAAAGCGGAGCAAAGATTTGAGGCGCTGTGCTGTACAGCAGGCTTTCAATCATTCCTCTTTATGCCTGTCACAACTGCATCCCTTTTCTAAATAGCGAGATTTCAAAGGTGGAAATTTTCATTTATTTATTTATTTTAATTTAAATTGGGCTTAAAAACCCTTTCACAGGCATTCGGGCAGCGCCCTCTGGTGGTGAAGCGGTGGCCGGACGCCGGGGGGTGCTGGAGCTGCTGGAGGGGTGCTGGGGTCACTGGTGCGAAAGCGTTCACCTGATCTCTTGTCTGAGGCAAGAATTAAACTTCATAGAAGATGCTCGAGTTGTATGACTGAAGAGCTGTATGATTCTAAGTGCTGATGGAAGAAGAGTGAGAAGAGNGGGGGGGGAGAGAAAAATATATTACCTAGAGATGTTATAAAAAAGCTTTAAAAATTCAGTTATGGGTATTATGATAAAAATCCAGGGAAATAATACACTAGGGAAATCAGCTGCAATCTCTTGTTCTTGCCAATCCCTTCTTGAAGTACAATTAGTAAAGTACAGTTTGTTAAAATACACATTCTCCAGGACAGCCACATCAGGTACATAGCAGGTGTGGTGGGTCTGTTCTTCCACTCCGAACAAGCTACAGACATTAGGTGTATACTGCTAAAGGCTTTCTTCACCAGCTGGCTCATGAGAATTTTATGTAGTACAGAATTAGGATAAGGGCTTGGCTTTGGAAAATGTGTTTCTGTGGGTTTTGTTGTGCAGAATAATGTATTTAACACCGACAAAGAAGAAATCCTTCTTCTTTGGAATGGAAGAATGAATAGGCTGTGGTCATGCACAGTTTGGTGTTTGAGGGCAGGGGGAGACATCAAATGTGTAATCTCTTGCAATACGTAGCACACATGGGATAAAAATTTCTTTTATACAGTCTCATGCCATATCTGTAACAGGTGGCCTGTTACACTCACAGTCTACTGATCACTGCTGCAGTATTTGCTCCCATTCCCTGTCTCTCCTCCCAGGTCCTCTCTAAAGACTTCTGAAAAAGGGTTTTTCTTATACTCAGGATGGTTTTCAGATAGTTCTCAGCAGAGTGCCCTCTTAATGCTAAACTGTTATGAACAAGCAGATCTGAGAATTCATTAAGCATCAGTAATTCTCTGGGAATTATCTACTAAGAACTGATTTAACAGAGAGAAGATTGGCTCTGGTCACACACAGTTGGAGATCTAAGGAAGGAAAACTCTTCAGGGATATTAGACTTTGTCTCTGATCATTTAATAACATAGGGACAAAGTAGTTTGACTCTTTGCAGCTCCTCCACAATCTTAGCAAAATCCTAGGGATGTCTCCTGAAAACCAGGCCCACATATATTGGAGTTTTCTGCCCCAAAGTGGCCCAGTCCTTCTGCAGACCCTGGTTTCTCTGGCACGAGGTACCTCTGCATTAAATGCAAGCCCAGGAAACATATCTAATAATTCTTTACAAGGCTGGAAAGAGAGCAACAGACTTGTCACAGCTGTGCCTACACCTCCTCTAAACCATTCAGGCTCCAGAAGATAGGGAACAAACCAGGAAGGTTAACTGCCTTCTCAGTGAAACAAGGAACCATTTTTTAGGCTGTGGCTGCCCTGGAAGGGACTGGTGTGCAACTGTCATTCTGTGTGTGGAAGTAATACTGCTTCAAAGCCTCTGCAGTCAGCATGGAGAAGGACCATGCTCTACCTTCCCTCTTTGCAGATCTTGCTTGATCCTAATGGATGCTCCTTGCTTAATGTTTAGAGCAAGTGGATCCCATCCTCCACTCAAGAGGTGGGAGGTTACTCTATCCTAGCACAAATGAAAAATTGTTGTAGTCAGCTCCCTTGTGCAGAACCCAACCTGCTCCTTTAGTTGCAGTGGGAAATACACAACTGAATGAGATCCTGGTACACGTGGCATCAGTTGGAAAACAAGAGCTGTGATGTTAGCCGCTTTCACCTCAAACTCATTTAACTAGCTGCAAGTCATATCACGGTGCCTTTGACCCATCTTTGTGTCCTGACATCTGAAACTAACACAGATCCATGAATGCAGAGAGGAGCCCTGTAACACCTGTATGCAAATTGAATCCTTTGTTGGCTGGAAATGAAAACCTTCCTCTTAAGTCTTTCCTCTTTAGAAAAGATCCTGGCCATGTTTTACACATGAATTGCTGCATCGAGCTGGTTTGTTATGTGTTCCCCTGAAGCAACCAAATAGTTCTAAACTTATTTGCAAATACATGACTGTCAGTATGTTACAACTGAGTATGTTTAACATGAGAACGGACGGAGACTATCCCACGAATGAAGAACACTATGATTTCCCCAGTCAAGTCAGTGAAAAGACAGTGGCCAATTTTTCTGTTTACCATTTTCACCTGTTCCTAGTTCACACTTTACTGTATGTATCATTTCAGTAGTATTTGAGTATAATTTGAATTAACAATGTGTTTTACATATTACAATGCACAAATTAGAAGTTATAGATATGAAAGTGTAAAAAGGGAGAAAGCTGGGTTAACAGTTATTCCAACAGAACAATGAAGGCACGCAGCTTTTTGTTGTCTTCAGAAACAAAGCATGCTTTTTCCTGCCATCTCTGTAATTCCTTCTTTAGCCTAATGGATGATGCCTATTCAGTATCTACAAGAAGACTAATACCCAACACCTTCTATTGCATGTTTAGTAACCTTTTGCAAACTTTGTAACATGGATCAATCTCCACTGGAATTAAAGACAAGATTAAGAAAAATGTGCATTACAGGAGCAGCAGTTATTAAACCTCAGTGCTCTAATTAGCACTTAATCTTTCTAATCTTGTAAGTAGATACAAAATCACGGCTGAAATAGACACAGGCCATAATGTGGAAAGCCCTTCATTAGCAGTGTTAAAACAATGTACAGAAGAAAAAAACCACTGCTTTGTTACTTCACACTTCTCAATTTGTTTCTTGGTGCTTGCGACTCAAAGAAAGAAAAAAGATTCACATGCCAAAATCCCCTCCTCTGTTTTAACCTATGCTACTAATGTACTAGATCAGAAATCATGCAGCTGAAAATTCTCCTGTTCATCACCTCTCTATCTTCAATTCTATAGCTAAGCCACAGCTTAAGAGGGTGGCCAATTGTGGCCCTCTAAAGTCTCCTTTAATTGACTCATTTCCATAGGAGAGGCCACCTGCTTTGGATGGAGAGTGTCAGCTGCTTGCCCTCAGACTAACTGGAGAGGGAGCCAAGTGGCTGCATTGCATAGAATGAAGAGAGTTTGCCGTATGCATGTTGTTACCCACCATAAAGATGAATGGAGATGCACCCCAAGCTGGGTCTTTGTTCACCAAGTGTATCTTCACAGCCTGACCTGAGCACCTGGGCAGAGCCCTCCCATGGCAACCCTGAACCCCCCCTTCTCCCTCCCAATAGCTGCTCCCAAGGTTATGTAAATCCATGCTGTATTTATTATAATGATGAATTGTAGATCTTATCTGTAATATTTGAGAATCCCTCCTTCAAAATCAGCAGTAGCTAGATCCTTTCCAGAGAATCCTTTTGCTCGCTCACAGACACTAAGAGTTACTATGAAAATGGAAATAAGGATCTGGATGAAGAAACTTTTAATGAAATGGATCTGTCAGTTAAGTAGAAGTCTCAGTGTGAATTCCCACTGGCCACTATTAATAGCAGATGGAATTCTCTCTTGCTGCAATACAATAGACTGTCTCCACAAGTAATGTAACTTTTCAAACAGACCCTGGCCGCCACTTGCCCATCTATCTTATTTTAAATAAACTTACCATGAAGTCACTGAGCCACAATTAATTTAGATGTATGTCCTAGCCATAAACCTCCCAAACAGTACTCAGTCTTCCTGCAACTTAGTGCCCTACTTAAGGCCCATAGGAAGTGAGAATAAAATATTTTTCTAAAATGTGTTGCACTTGAGCCATGAAGCTTCATGCTTATTTTAAGTCTATAGCTGTGTGTTGTTGCTGTATATACTCTTTTTTTCCTCACTGCACTTGCCTTCTAAAAGTTTGTCATGTCATTGCTCAAAATGGGTCATGCTCCTCTAAGTTTGGCTCAAGCGGATCCTTGTACTTATGATTAGCCTCACTGAACTCAGGAGCAGCTGCTGGGTTTTGAGGACTCTTTCAGACCTCGCTACTTGGTTTGGTGCTGAATGTTTTCTGGAGGTTTAGCCCCAACTGTGGAGCTGAAAAATTTTTGAAATTTTAGCCCTTAATCATGGTTGTTTCATATTTTGTTTCTTTTCTGAGGTTATAACATTATGGAGCAGAGAGCAAACAGGAGATGAATCTGATCTCCCTTTTCGTCTCTCTAGTCTCTGGACTGAACTGTGCTAAAAAGTTGTAGATATATTTATAAGGTTATTTAAATATTTACCTATAGTTATAGCTGTAGATGCCATGTTTAGATAACGTGTTATCTATCTTATATCTATAGATGTACAGATACTTGTACATACGTATATAAAGCTGACCACCACAAGATCTCACCACCTGGCAAGGGATAGCCCTGAGGACAGAGCAATGAAGTGAATGTCAGAAGTCTTACTTTTGCTACAACCTATATGTGTAATTCAGAGCAAATCACGAACCAAGTTACAGTCACCACAGAGACACAAGTACAGCTCTTCATTTACCCTTAGTGGAGACCACTAACAGCTTAAACATGAAGTAAGTGAACTCACAGCAGCCAGCTTTACTAGGACTTTTAGCTGTTACAGAGCTACCCAAATGCTAGTACCCAAGCTAACTAGTTACATCCTTGTTGAGATACTTCAATATTTCAGTGTAATCACATGCAATAGCCCAACCTTGAGGGGCCCAGCCTATTTGTGTAGATTTTCCATGGTCATAAGAGTGAGATAGACCCTTCCAGAAGGCATTTTACCCTACCTATTGTATTTATCATAACACTGAAAGAATTACCTTCTATTTGTGCCTTTCTCCATTGCCTACAGGACTTAGCCAATACATTCATAAGCTTCATTTTTAGATGATCAAGATTAGATTAGAATTCCCACCATTTTGTCATGGGAATATGGGGAAATGCATTATGCCATGTTTTTCTGTCAACACCTGAACTGTTCTGGGACTATTATTATTACTATTTCTTTTCTTCAGCTCCTTCATCTGTTACCTGTTCTCCTTTGAAGTTGCTTCCTGAGCCTGTGTGAAAGCAAAGTGAAAAAGCAGGCACCGTATTTTCCTCTGAAACCTATGTAATTGAGGACAGCATATCTACAGCTGATATTTAAAGGCAATAAGACAGAGAAAAAATGACTTTGCTTTTTTGTTTCTTCAATTAAATAGTGGTTTCATACTAGTCAGAATACTTTATTGTGTAGACTCAATATAAGACTTTATGTCCTAACTTTGATTTTGATCCACCAAGCTAATTTTTGTATTGTATAGTTGCTTGAATGCATGTTTCTGTCACACTTAAGTAAAGGTAGAACTAAAGCCCATCAAATTCCTTGTCCCAAAGAGCACTGAGCATCAAGTGGATACAGATCCAAGGTCTAAAATTTATAGCACTGTGGCTGAAAGTGACAAAACCACAAGTCTGCTGAGGTGTAGGATGGGGAATCCACACTTTTGTCGGCCCTTTTCCCCCTTTCAACCAATCTGCTATTTCTTGTATCAGAGCATCTTGATGAAGTATGAAATATGAACACCCAACCCTTATGTATTAGCTATGCAGTGAGTATCTTTTCAGACCTAATTACTGGATTAGTTAGTACTAGTTTACAATTATCCTTAAGTCTGGATTAGGAGCGGTTAGTAAAAGTAACCTTTCTCTTTCACAGTTTATCGGCTTGAGATCATTTAGTAACAAAGGCTCATGTTGCAATCAGGGAAAGGACTCCCACTGACTTCAATGGGACCTGGACTGGGACCAAAATTTAGTGCTTGCCATGAGTCTAAATAGCTGACATTGTCACTGACTCATCATGTGAAGCCTTTCAGTACATTGTAGAATCATTTTTTTTGGACTTGATTAAATATAAAAGTATTTTGCAAGGCTTTCCAGCTTTGAAAGACAAAGTCATTTACATAAGAGCTAAGCAACCACATAGCTATCCTCTTTTACCCTGGTTAGTAGGCTCAACCCTGCAAATATTTATGCATGCTCTGTGCTCATGATTAGTCCTTTGGCATATTTGATTGTCTGACATCAGGCATGTATGTGTTTGCAGGAGGAGGTCTGGTGCTGTAGCATTCATTTGTCGTATGCTGATTTGCTGATAGGCTGCAAGCTCTGAAGGGCAGGAAATGTAACTATATATCATACTTATCGGTACAGGATATAGGAGATGTGCTGTAAAGAAGTATCAATCATGAAAAATGATTTTATGTATCATAGAATCATAGAATAGTTTGTATTAGAAGAGACCTGGCTCTTCTGCAATGAGCAGGGCCATCTTCAACTGGATCAGGTTGCTCAGGGTCCCATCCAATCTAGCCTTGAGTGTTTCCAGGGATGGGGCATCTTCCACCTCTCTGGGCAACTTGTTCCAGTGTTTCACTACCCTCATCATGAAAAAATTCTCACTTATATCTAGTCTAAATCTACTGCCTTTTGTTTAAAACTATTACCCCTTATCCTGTCGCAACATGCCCTGCTAAATATGTATATATAAAACATATATATATGTGTTTTGAGGGGAAAATATGCTTTTTTTCCTATGTTCCTGGTCGATTCACTTTGTCAACTGCTAAAAATGTGCCTTTTATTATTAACACCTTTTATCAATCCAATGAACAATAGAAACAGCAACTCTGCTCCAAGACCAGCCACATCTTGCAATAATTTATAAATGCCCCATATTGAAAATAATACACTTACTCAAGCTTTTTCAAAATGTCCCAGGGTAAGAAAATGCTTTTGTATCATTATTAGTTTTGACAAACCTGATTGTGTGCTGGCCATTGTTAAAGGGTTCTATCTGCCTCCAAACACAGTGAGAGACAAAGAATTTTTAATGAATTTAATTAAAACTTTATGTGGTTTTATGGTGTTCACCTCCAGCTGGTGTGCCATTCTTCTCTGGTGAATGAAGTTTCCTCTAATGCATAATGATGTGTTTTATATGAGGGATGTTTGAACCCCCTTCCTAGTAGCCCTGAGGTAGTTTCCATGGTATGATACAGTGGTGAAGTATTTAAAAGCAGTCTCTTAAACTTAAGCGAATCATGTATATGGCTAAATGCACATGCATGATACATAGGTATGAATCTTAAGTGTAAGAATCCTTTTTTTATCCCTCCAAAACAGTCCTCTTGGGCTAGCTTTTTTGACTCATGCTGCTGAGCATTTGTCTGTTCAAATGGCACATTGATATGAAAGGGTCTTGTTATTTGACAGCTTATATCAGGAGTAGGAAGTTGAATAATCTGGTCTCCTTTGGTTAACACACTGAAAACTGACATCTGTACCAGGCACAAGGTCCTGATATTGATGGGCATACCTAGTGCTACTGTAATAAAAATGAACAATAACATGCAGATAGTCCTGTTAGCAAATGCTTCAGTGCATTTTGTGAGCCATGCTGAAACACTGCAGCAAGCTGCATCATCACCATGGCTGGTTAGTTAGTGGAATTCTACTTCTCTGAATCTCTCATGCTGGTAGGGCTTTCGTGCAGGGTCCCTAAAAAGGGCAATGACCTGTCTTCCTTTCCTGTAAGCTGTGTTCTGTCAATATTTCTTCTGTCAAGAAACAAGGTCTTGCTAAAAGAGGTAAGCTGTTGATTTGTTTTAAGCACTTGCTTTTAAAAATCTTGAGGCTGGGTGTGGCAAATCTGAAATACAGAGCTGACATTTTGTGGTTCTTTGGATGCCGAGATCTCAGTTGTGCAAGAATCTTGAACGCTCAAGTTCCTCAGGGAAGAAATGAATGAAGCAAGATGTCTTGGACCAAAGGAATAGGACTTGGGAAGAACTCACATCTCTACAGGGAGTAGCACGATCTCTGGAGAAGTCTCAGTAATGGAGTCTACAAACTTTCAGTGGTTTTGCGGAGCCCGGAAAAACTTAGGCGAATGTTGAAAGGCATCTTCATAAATAATTCTTCTTGTTTGAATGGTTGTGAGGAATTGGATAGGAAACTGGTTACAAAATCACCATGTGCCAGCATCACCCTTTTATATCATTGACCAACTCATTGAGGTGGGGCAACCCCTTTATATGGCCTCATTGGAAGGTGACTAAGAGGAGAGGCTTTCCAGGAGGTAAACTTCCAGTGGACAGCTGGAAAACCAGTATCGGTGGTTATCTGGAGATGAGACCTATTTCTTGAGGGGAGGAATTTCACGTTTTGAATCCACCTGTAATCTTTAACACAGTTTTCCAATGATTAAGCCATAGTAATAACAACAGTAAATCACCATATGTGTTGTTCCCCAACGGATGAAGAAACAAAATGGTACAGGAGAGGACCACTCATAAGCTAAATCAAAGTCTTTGGAGAAAATATTGAAAAAAGATGTCATCAGGCACTCGGTAGAATGACAGAGCTGAATAGATGCAGGAGCATCATAAGCTAAAGAATAACTCCTGGTGGTAGGGATGGACAAGAAATGAAGATGAATAGAGCAAGCAGGTGGATGAATAATAGATTGTAAAGAATGAAGAAATAATGAAGAGGAACTGGAGGAAGTCCTGAAAACCGCAAAGACATATTTGTATTTTCCTGAGAAATTAAGAAAAAGCTTCTGGAGGTGGCAGAGGGAGAGGATGTGAGGAGCTGACATCTTGCACTGGAAGAAGTCTGACCAATGGATTAAGGAGTCATCTTGTTGCACTGATCCTGATTCCAGATGTTCTTATTACAGTCTCCACTGCAGTTTTGCTCTTCAGAGTAAATGAGAAATAAACTTGGTCTGATCAGCTACAGCGTACCCTTCAGAGAAGGTAAGGCTTCTGTCAGTCAACACAGACAGCTCTTGGACTAAATGTACCAGGAGCTGAGTGTCTGGTCATATTCTGTCTTTGGGGATCTGTTGTCAGCTGGTGGACTAGGTGCTGTGCAGTGGAAACCAGAACAGCCTTGGGAGTTCTGAGAGTGAAGGTGAAGTCTCAGAATTGCCAGCTTGTGCATCCCTGCATGGGAAGTGTGTCTCTCGATGTGGGTAGAGGCAGATGAAGGGAAGCTCATACAGCTATAAGATCATAATTTCATCATGCAGCATGGGGGTGTGGACTTCACTAAGTGGAGTCAATGAGGACATCAAAGGCTCTATAACTCACCTCCTGGTAAATCAGTGCTGCTCTTTGCCTTTCGTTAATGTTGTCAAGTGGTCAGGCTTTGAGGCTCCTGTCGGTATTCCTCTGGTCTCCAGCTCTAAAACGACATTGTGTTTAACTAGTACCCTTTGTTTGTGGAGTTAGTTTTGGCAAGCAGTGTTGGGAACAAAGTAGAAGAAACCTGAGAAGGACTAAGGTCTGGAACTACAAAGGCTGAGTTTGAGCTGCATATGTCCATGATGCACTGCTAGTATTTCATCAGCCTGTGAACACTGACAGTGGACCAGTGAGTCCTTTGCAGGCATAAGGAGAAACCAAAATTTTTTTTCCATGGTTTGTAGATACTTTGCATGAAGTGGCTAATTAACACAGGAGGAGGATGCATGAGAATCTGATTTATAGAAGGTTTTATTGGCACATGAAACTGCCACAGCAACACTGAGGATTAAAGAATGAGCTTAGCTTGAAAAAGGGGAGCTTTCTCAGTTCAGCTGAAGGATAAAGTGCGACCCAGCCTGCCACAGTCCTTGTGCAGAAAAAGGGTGTTGTATAAAATGGTGCTGCTGAGACCTTTGTGGTAGGTAATCAAGGTATAACTAAGGTACGCGCCCAAGGATGTGCCATAGGAGACGCTTGTACTTCAAAACGCACATCTAAGTGACCTGAATGGGAAATTTCTACAGAATTTGGGTGAATGCTGGATTTTGGAAGCAAATCTGTGAACATAGGTAAATAATAACGGTTTGCAGGACGATACTGGGAAACAGGAACAGGAAATCTGTGCCACTCACTCTTTCACCCATTACAGGGACTTACTGAAGCACAAAGTGATTTAGTGCTGGAATGATCATTAGGAGGTATTTTACATACCTGTCTGTATATACAAATGTCCATTTCTTTTTCTTTGCCTACTTTAAAAGTGTCTTAGGACTCAGCCCTACTCTTTAAAGATGAGTTTCTCGCACTTTCCTAAGCTTGCTGTCACTGACATGTATATTGTTGCAGGGCAGCAGCATGCAATGAGAGTTAAGTGATTTTTGGTGTATTATTTCATAGCTTTTTATGATGATTGAAAAAGATAGATCTGCATATACATAGACTGGCATGTCATTTTAGAGTGAAATAAGGTAACTTTGATGAAAAATATGGACAATTAGTAAGATACACTACAGATATCTTCTAAGTGTTCTGGGATTGGAAAAACTGATTATGTCAGAATATAAAGTGAATCTTACAAAGATAAAAAATAATAGAAACAGACTTACAAAAATAATGGATATTTAAGAAGTCTGCCTGTTATTTTTTTTTTGTCTCTGGCCTTAGGCCAGATTCTCCATGTATGGAATGTCCTTAAAAGCATAAGGAAATTATACTGTATTTTCTTCAGAAGAAATATGAGATTTGGCTCCTGTATCTTCCTTAAATGCTTGAAAATCCCTGGATCAAAGCCCACAGAATCTCTCCTGAGGAGAGATTTGAATGTGGATAATTATGCAGGAAACTACGAGCACTTTTATGTTTTAGCTTCAGTTACTATTTAGGTAGAAGTTAAAATGAAATAAAAAGATGTATCATGTCTTATCTTGACAGGTTTTTTTCCTTTGTTTTGGAATCCAGTATTCACACTGTCTCCAAAGACACAATGAAGAATTTTGTGTAGAATTACTTTAAATCTTTCCTCCAGTATTCTTTTTATTGAAAAACATTCTCTTTGAAAAGGAAGACTTTATACAGAGCTTGCCAGTATTGTCAAAATGATGCACTTTTTGGTGACCTTTGCTAAACTTGCATAAATATTTCTGTCACTTTTGGTTGAGTATTTTTCCCTGCTGTTTAGAAAATACAAGCCTATCTGTGTCCATGTGATTAACAAAACTCAGGAGCACCATCTTTTCTGAGGAGAAATTTTTCTCTCCTATACTTACCACCCAAAATGGTGTGAAAAGCACAGTCTTCCACTCTGAGCCCTTTGACACCCTTGGTCATTTCAGTGAAGGAACAGCAGGAGTTACTCAGGCCAGGAAGCTGTGTAGCAGAGGATGTAATTCAGTTGTGGAGGATATAAATCAATTATCTGTGCAGGATATGAGTCAATCACTGTTTGGCAGTTCAACACACTTCTTTGGTCACTTTGCATTAAATGGCACTTGCCACATCCTACTAACCTTCTGTAGGTGTGTGTCATGTAGCCAGCGATAGCCATTCCCTTCTTGCACTCTAGGGCAGAAATACTCACTGAAGCCAATCACAAAGTCTTCATTGACAAAAGTGAGATCGAAGTTTTACTTTAGGGATCTAAATCCCCTGCATAGCTGGGCTGCTTTACAGTGTTGTGTCAGGCTATGAATCACATTTGCATTAGCTTTAATGCCCTTCTCCAGTCCCAATACTGTGTAAACCAGCTTCAGTATACCTGAAAGTGAGGCCAAAACAATTTGCATCTATTTGATTTGCCCTGAAGTGGTAGCCATTGGAACCATAATGCCATAGGAGGAAAATCAGCAACTTAGTCTGAGTCTTCCTCCCCCTGCTCACCCCAGCCCCACCATCCCATTCCCAGGCCAGCTTAATTAGGTTCCAACATAACAAATCTAGCCCAGAATTCATTCATGTCAGACAGGTACTGCACAGGGAACATGGAAAAGCACCTAACCCTATAGCTGAAGGAACCTGCTTGGTAGACTCAGTGTCTGCACCACACAATAAGAACTTGCTATCAGATGGCTCTTCAGGTTTCCCCCCAGCGCACCTCTGATTCATCTCAGCGAGCACCATTTACAACATGGATTAATGAAAAAAGGCAATATAAGTAAAATGATTAAAGTGCTGATCATTCTGCAGCCTAAGGCTGATTCAGGAAATGATGGTCTCTTTGCCTTACTGCTGGGATCTCCTGCTTTATTGAGGTAGATGTGCATGGACTTCATATCATTAGTTGGTGTGTTCTGCAGTTATAAATATGCTTGGTTTGGGTCAGGATTTAAAAAAAAAGCAGTCCCTCTGATTTGTTTTAATGGCGGTGTGCTGTCTGCACTATGTCATTTTCTTTACCCATGTAGTAGGATAACATACAATTAGGGACTGATGTCAGTCTGTAAAATTTTGGTGTAAAATTTTGGTCACACCAAAATACCATACTTCTTAACAAAGCTGGCAGACGTGTCCTTTGGCAGCAGCTGCTTGCCATGTGATTTAAAACTTCCTGTCACTATAATTGATGTGTTTTTATTCTTTCCACTTCCTGAAGCCTGATCAGAATTAAAATTGCTGTTGGAATTTCCTGTCAAAGCAACTCATTTATTCGCTGGGCGCTGCACTGACAGTACTTTGATTGGACATTGCCTTTAGCTATTCTCGGGCACAGAGATTGCTGTGAATTATGCTCCTTGCCCAGGTTTGACTTCCCTGCATGCCACATCTGCAAATATATACAGATTGTCCATCATGTGGTAACCTTTTCCTAATGGAAAACTCCACATGTAAAATGTTAATGATTTGAATATCAAACTTGGCCACCTGCTGGGGCCCTGGCTTTTGTGTTTATTTAGGAAACCCCACAGAGTTTTTCAACTGATTGTCTCATGTAACTTTTGTGTTGCCTACCAAAAAGAGCTCTGCTGTACTTCTACACTAAGGAGAATTTATGCCCTTTTTCAGCTTTCCTTTAAAAAACCTAATGTTTGTGTGTTTTTTTCTTTAATTTTCTGCTTCTGTATGCTATCTGCATTCCTTCCCAGAGATGGCTGCGTTGTGCTGCCATGAGGCACTCCTCAGCTCTCACTGCAGAGAGTTTTTGCAGTGCTTTGCAGTCATTCAGGTTGAAAGATGCTGTATAGATGCAAGTCGTTCTTATTTGCAGTGTGAGTGTAATGCGGTGGTAATTCTGCCTGTTAGGAGAATAAGCCATTAAATTCACTCTTGGATGAATCATTCAGTTGCCCCATTTGTAACTTTGTTTTCCTGTTAAGAGTTGCTTAGAGAATTACAGGTTATTTTGGGAAGCTGAATAATGGGTAAGTATTGGATTGTTCTGCAGTTATAACTGACACAAAGTCATTGTCACCTCAGAGTAGAATAGATATAATGATACTTACTTAACTGCCTTTGTAAAGTGTTTTGATAACCTAGGTTGAAAAGTACTTACAACCCTGTGAAGTATTGCTATTATTACTAGGGGCAATATATTATTTTTAAAGTTCTAACCTACATTATTTTGAGGATACAGTAGAAGTCTAAATATTCATGTGCAGTCTCCTTTCCTTGGCCAAATTGGGTGCCAAGTGCTCTTCCGATATTTTAAGGAAATGGCCATGACTGCTTTGGCTGGGAGCTGCGGTATGAGATTGTAAGTGTCCATATGCGATTTGCATTCTACCTGCAGCTAGTGGAAACAGCTCCCACTAGACTGTAGTTGGTGGTGTAAGCTACGGTATTTATAAAATCTACCAGGATCACTCTGCATTTAGATGAACTTGATATGTAGCAGAAAATAATGAATAATGGGGTTTGAAAGAAGATGCCAAAAAGAAAGGTGCAAAGTCAGTGAGAGAAACGTCCAGCTGCGGGAGGCAGGAGCATTAACAGGACCGTGAGGTTTCACTGACCAAGGGATACCATCAGGAAACTGGAAAATTTGTATTTTACTGAAGGAAAGCAAAAGCAAAATCCCACTTGGAAAAAAAAAAAGCTCCTACTCTGATTCAGGACAAGGCTAATGATGGCTAATGACTCATTTTAGTGCAGGATTTAAGGAAGACTCAAGCTATTCAAAGGCTGGTCTTTTGGGCACAGCTGGACAGATGAAGCCTCTTAAGGGGAGGAGGATTACAGAGATCTACATACAAGCATCATGAGACATGGCAGCAGGAGCTCCACTGGCCAGTCCTTAATGGTAGAGATAAAGCCAGGACATCTGATCAAGGCAGAAGGAAACATCACACTTAAAGAGTTTCAGTAGGTCACTCGCTTACCCTAAGTAGACGCTAATTTCTATTTGGGAAGCTTTAGAGAAGAGGCTGTGCGTTGCAACATGTTCAACAAAGGAAAATTGAAGCCAGTCTCCGGCTTTGGGCTGGACTCCTGCCTTGATGCATGGCAAGGGGGGAGCGTGGGCAGACTTCTGAAAAGGAGGGGAAAGGATAGTCAAAGTGAGTTCAGTTCTCCTGATGTGGGTTGTGTGTTTCTTTTTGGGAGGGAGGCCAGGATAAGGAGTGAAGTATAATAAAAAATACAAACAAATACACTCGGTGTGCTGCTTCTTCAGCTGCCACGTCAGCCCAGCAGTAAATGCCCAGTGTAGGAACAAGCCAAACCAACAGTGCCGAAGGCTCCAGGAAAGACATAATGCTGACACAACAGTAACTGAGTTCCCAACTGATTTCAATCACTAGATAAATATCAGTTTCAGCCCTAAATGATATTCTCAAGTAATTGTCCAATGCCCAGTTGAGCTGGATTGGTGTTCCTCTGGAACCGGCTCAGGCCAACTTTAACTGCTTGGGAGTACGTAGCCAAGAGCAGACTTATGTGCTGGAGCCTGAAATGCCATTAAACAGGCTGTAGCTGAAAGGACAGAATGCCTCATGTGTTTCGTTTAATACACCATGGGACTTGTTTGCTACAGTTACAGTATTAAAGCTGTAATTATAGCCAGTGAACCGCAGATGTACTGTAGCCATCGGGTTTAAACAGGGTGTTATTGCAGTAGAAACCACCCCCAGTAGGTTGTAAGTTCAAAGGGTCATTTTTCCCTTTCTTGTTTAATCAGCTAGTCAAGCCTACAGACTTCTACATAATAATCATCAAATGCTTCACATCTCAACCTGTTTTATGCAATCCCCTTGGTTTCATTTTAGGTTTTGGTTTTTGTTTCAGAAGAAAGAGTATAACTTAATGCTTGGATGGTAGTCAGTATTTAGTGTGAAGTGCAAATGGAGTACCATTTTTATGATGTGATGGTTAGATAGAGGTATGCCACCCTGCTGCAACACTGAGCTGCAGTTCTCAGTTAGTAATGACGTAGATGCTTTATACTTGAGTGGAAATTGAAAATCACCCCAGAAAACATGGATTTTGGTGCAGGAAAGAAGCAAAGTAATCTATTTGAGACAGTGCAAGTGCAGCATACTTGGAGATGGTATTAAAATATGCTTTTTTATAATGTTCAAGACATTTGGGGTTTTGGACACTGTCAGTGCCATTGCACAGTGGCAGTCTGTATGGAAATGGTCTGAACATGAAAATACACCTTTTGCTAGCAGGTATAGGTGTCAAGTCTCGATTTGAAGTGTCTGAAGAAAAATGTCAAAATTCGTATTGTTTTGTTCCCTGTGCTTGACAGACAAAATTTCATATTGAACCTAAAAGATATGATAGCGGAATTTTGACTTTCCATTTTAGCAGTGAGCATAAGCTTTTTTTTTTTTTCCTGATTAAGCAGGACTGTAATGGTTACCATGTAGGAAAATATAGGTAATATTAAACTGAAATATGTCTGTCTAGGGATCCATTCATTTCCCCAAAATAGCCAGCTTCTATTTATATATGAATGTCTGTATGTTTATATATATTTAAATGCCCCATTTGCTACACTGGTTTTAGCTTCTTGTTAGCATCACTTCTTGTTAGCATGATGTTCTACAGCACAAGGCAGCTGGAAAAGTGAAACATGTGTTGAAGAATTTATGCAGTGTCTTTACTTTCTTTCATTAAGAGAACTAACAATAATAGGTGCATATTATAAGTTAGCAGTGTTAAGCAGTACGTTATAGCTATGTCTGACAGACATGTTGTTTACATTCATATTTTATATTGGTGAAACTGTAGCTTTTTTATCAACATGACATTTTTCAAATGCAATATTTATACCTCTTCTTCCATACAGAGGAAACTTAGTCATCAAAAAACATGATATGTTTTAAATCCACTTGTCTCCCTTTCAATAAGAAAATATTTCCAATTATTTGCCCAGCAAAATACATAAGTCAGCATGTTCTGTATTCGAGGCCTTCTATTAATTGATGAGGGGAAAATTTCTCACCTCATACTAACAATAACCCGTCTTATTTTAACATGGCTGAAACCTCCTCTGTGGGTATGTGCAACCCTCCCTGTTGCCCTTAGAGTTTTCTGCTGGGCTATGTGCACAGTACTATCTTATTGTAGTATACAATCAACAATACAATATGCAGGATATACTCGGTAACATAAATGCCAGTCTGGATCAAGTCTGAGATTCGTCCAGTGCCGTACTTTTATTTTCAACAACATCCAGAATGATGTATTTCATAGAAAGGTTTCAGCAACTCAGAGCAGGCAGAGGTGGATAATTCCTCCCTCTTTTCATCACACTCAGAAAAGATCTCTTTTAGTAAATTGAGATTGCTTTAAATCCTGAAGCATAAGGTTTCATTTTTGTTCCCATACTCTTCCTTTCAGCATTAACTATTACAATCCTGGATGTTACTTCTGTTTCAGTAGATGTCTATGCTCTTGTAAGACCATAACCCCAGCAACATCCTGTCATAATGAGCTCCAAGGTCCAATTACACCCTATTTGAAAAAAAGTATTGCCTTCTTTTAAGTTTGAATTTGCTGCAGTTCAGTTGCACAGACTATTCTCTCGTTCTTGTACATTGCAATAGGAATTTCCAGCTGCAGCTTACATCTCTGTGTTGTAGACACACCAGTAACTGAAATGTGCCCTCATCATCAACTGTCCATCCAAATATAAGCTTTTCTCATACTCACCAGTGGATCAAATCCACGTGGATAAAAGTAGCAAGAGACAAAAACCAACACTGATAAGGAGAGAGTAAGAACGAAGATGCGCAGCAGGGAGTATTCACCTCGCCAGTGGTTAGTTAGGAGAAGGTATGGTCTTAACATTTTGCTGGGTGCTCCTACTGAAGTCTTCAAGGGATGCCGTGTTTATTGCTCTTTGAGCCAGCCTCTTTGAAGACCCCAGCTGCAGCATGATCACTGAACACAGCATCTCTCTTACCCAGTTTGCTATGAAGCCCCTTGTTTATGTTAGTTGCTGGGATTACCTGTATAGTCAGAGACAGCTCTAGAGAGCAGACACATAAGAATTTAAGGTGGGATGAGATGCCTATTGCCTAGATGGCTTGCTTAAACTGGACTAAATTTAGTAAGAGTGGACCTACCCTATATCAACAGGCAGCAACTGTAGAGAACATGACCATGGTTGTTGACCCATCAATACAATAATGTATTACGTGTTGTCTGGCAGGCTCTGCAGCAGGCAAATTGTTGGAAAGATATTTTGGGAAAGAGAAGGAGCATATCTGTACAGCTGACTATTTGCTTAGTAATCGATTTCCAGTGGTCAAAGTTTTCTCTCACATTTAGATCATGCAAGTAATACTAGACAGCCCCCTGATTACTTCCTATTTCATACAATTGTAGGTTGGAGCAACATTTCTCTTTCACTATGATTATGTTTCATAAAGCTTTCAAAAATACTAGGTCATAAGACAGAAATAAATTCATGCATTTTAGACAGTTATTAACACGTTATTCTGAATCTATTTTAGAATAATATGTTTGTGTGTGTTTGATGGTGAGCTGATGCGATAATTAGATTTCTTCCCTATGTTAGCATGTTTTTTAAAGTCCTAAAGGGGATATTTGTGACTGTATATAGTCCAGAATTTCACTCTGTGTTTTTACACAAAAAATTATTTTAACAAATTTGGTAAAGAAACAGAAAAAGGTACAAACAGTGCAGTGCATAGCTTCTCGTCTTTGTGTGGTTCAGGCAATTCATTAATTAGAGTTAAAAAGATATAAGCATGCAGACAGGTTGGTAGACTATCACATTACCCTGAAGGAGATAAGTAAATAGAATGGACCCATGCAATATTATTATTGTACTTAGAGGAAAAGTAGAAAATTAGTGAGCAGGAACTAGCAAGGAAAAAAAAAAAAAGGCAGTGGCTTTGGTGTTTCTGTAGCTTTGCAGATTGATTTTTTTTGTTATACCCTTTTGGTTCTGCTTTGGAGAGTGATTCTCTGCAGTACTGAACTAAACACAAAATCTTCCTTCTCTGCACTTTTTATTTTACCAGAAAGTTACACACTTCTTCTGAATATGAAAAAGACATCAATACATTAACGAAGCTAATTTTTCTCTAGATGTACAAATGGAACACATTTGATCCTTATCACATTATTCCTGTTCTTTATAAATCTTCCATACTATTTCATCCTGGTTTTTCTGTTGTTAGACCCTCAATCCTAAGAGCATTGACTACATTTGTATGGAGTTCAGCAGTCAACTCCTTTGTGTTGCTCATTTAGACTTATGGGATGTACCTTAATTTCAGTAACAGTGAGATACAATGTGATTTCAAGAAATGCTTATATGGTCAAATGGCTTTGACACACATACTTGACATGGAAGCGCTGTTTCTGGCAAGTGGCTCTGCCAATGGTCTGTACCATCTGACCATTACATTGGGCCTGATAACAATGATATATAATTCCTTCTGGTGAGAATATGAAGGGAAAAAGGACCCACAGATGTCACTCACACTACTCAATGCTCTGCTGAATAATGCATGACCGCTATAGTACCATGGAGATGCAGATTATAGAAGAAAAAAGAGAAAGGCAGCACCTCTCCAAGAGGAACCCGGGGTTCTGGATGGCATCCTGCTAGGACTCAGCTAGATTTAGAGACACTTAAAACACATGTAATGGGCACTGTGAATTCTACTTTTGTAAATTTAGACTGATTGTAATTGCCATATAAAAGAAGAGTCCTTGTGCATCTGACCCTTACTATTATATTTATCGGTGTCTGTTCTGTTAATTGGTGCCATTGGGAAGTGGAAAGCCTTGCACCATGCACAGTCCCCTGCAGCGAAGGGCTCCGAGAGCCCAGCTCTGAGTAGGTCCCCTTTGCTGGGAAGGAATGCAAGGCTGAGAGAAAGTTGTTTTCTGAGATGAATTGTAGTTGTTTCCAGCCAGAACCTGGCCTTATTTTCTGCCAGTAAAATAAAAGCAGCCAAATTAGTTTCTGGATATGAACTTCTTTGGCACATTAAAAATCTTAGCTGTCGTAAGCCAACCATTCTTCTGAGCCCGTCGTGGAGATACACCAGAGGAGAAGGTATGATAGATTGATGCTGTATCCCCTGCGCAGTTAGTTCTTTGGAAAATAATATTAGCTAAAGTAAATTAGAGCAGCCCTGAGGCTTCTCTAAGCCATGAAACATGCACATTGGTTCCAAGGAGGGAGGAATAAGGGTGAGTGAAAGGTGTAGGAGCATGGTTTAGCATCTGAGCCGATGTTATTGCAGTCGGAGTAAGTCTTTCTATTGAATTCAAAAGGTTTTGAATCAAGCCCTAAGGATGAAAGAACTGAAGTCTGACTGGTTAAGTTATAATACTAGAAGGATTTAGCTTCTCTTACAGGGGTAAACTTCATCCCTCCTTAGTTGTGAGACAGAAAGAAATGTGTGAAATATGCCAGCTGCCCCGAAGATACCATTCTCCAAAAACTATCTTACCTGTTTTACTGTGATACTGTATATGATCATATATTCTTTTGTACACATGAAGCAAGTTCTTGTCCAGTTTTCTGAATAAAAGAGCTCTCTTCACAGGTGTGATTGGTTGAATGTAATCTCTTGTAAACATAGAAAAACAAACTTGAAATTCTGTTGAGAACCTGATAAAGAGGAGTTCAGTTTAGTGCCATTATAAAGAGGCAGAGTTTTGTGGCGATGGTATTGATTTCTTTTCATATCAACTAAAAATTACAGCTGCACATAAGAGCCAGTTTGACTTTCAGTGACCCCAGGGAATTGTCTCTTTCTCTGTAGAATAAAAGCCTGGAAGTCTCTTGCAATCATGTTGTCTCTTTTGTAGACTCTGCTGGAGTTTGGTTATGTTTCTTTACCTGCAAGCAAGAAAAGGCAAAACCATGTTAAGTGAATTTATACTAAAGAAATAGGTTACTCACAAAAATGTTTCAGTGTAAATATGAACACAAGTATTTGTAGCATCTGGGGTTTTGTTGCTTTTTTTTTTTCTCACTTAATTCTTTGTCTCTAGTTAGGAAGTTTCTTTTAATAGTGTTACAAGTAGTCTGTACGTATCTAAAACTGTAATTGAGGAATAAAGATACGTTCTTTTGAATTATAAAGAAGTTTGTGTAGAGCAGTAATAAGGAAACAAATATGTCTGTAGTAGTGAAATACTACAAATAGTTGTATAAAATGAAAGTTAGAGATTTCAAAATATTGCAGTTTCAAAATATCGCAGTTTCAAAATATTGCAGTACACCAATGTCTACTGATAGTTGTTTGTGAAACTGATGTTTTTGCTTTAGGAGCTGGGATGATTTTTTTTTTTTTTTAAATGTGCTTATTTTAACCCAAAAGAAGAGTTCCCTGTGTATGACATTCAGGAATATTTAAGTATGCACGTTGGGTTTTTATAACAGTAACATTTTTGGAATGTACCGAACTGGTATATTTTGAAAGGAAAAACATGTTAAACCAATCAGTTACATGAAACTGGATTCTGTGTACCGGGTGCTAACAGCAGAAACCTCACACAACACTAGAGCACCAGTTTAACTGTTTCTTGTGGTCTAACACACAATTTGGCATGTGGGGCATATGCCTTTGAGATGGACTTTTCATGAGGGTAAATGACATCTCTTTGTAAGGTACTCCATGCAAAATCAGCAAAATAGCAGTCTTCAGTTTCATCAGTTATATACTTTCCAGGCAAAATCGTGTATTTGCACAGAGACGCAAAACTAAAGAGCAGAAAAACCACAATCACTTTGATAAGTATTACAGACACGCATCCTCCTGAGACTGTGCTGTGCTAAAACGTGGAAGAATGTTGAATGACTGGCCTGGTATGGAGGATGAAACCTAAACCTCTACCATTGTATCTGCATTGTTAATATAGTAACGGCAGTACTAATATTGTCTGTACCTTTAAACTATGAGTGTCTATGTGCTTTGCAATGGTTGGTGTCATTCTCCTTATTCCTTTAACACGGAAATTGTAGTACTGCAAGTCAAGTCATTTGCCTTGAGTAACATGAGCCGGTGACAGAAGCAGGACTTGCCATCCACGTCCTTCAGTTTGCTTTTTTTCCAGCTAGAATATCTTGTCTCTGATTGTATCAGGAGAACAGTAAAAAGATACTGATTTACAGTAATGCATAGAGGTGTATTTAGAAAACTGCAAAAACAGCCAGTAGAGTGTGCTGCTCTCTTACAATGAAATGAAAAAAAGAAAGTTATTAGTTGTTGGCTTGCTTAAAACCTCCTGAATATCTTTTCATTTTCTTATTCCCTAATGTAAAATTATTCTTGCCCAGTTAGAATTTATATCCCTTTACCATTGCCTTTTCCGGAGCGGCACTCACAAAATCAGCAGGTAAAATAACTTTGAGTCATGTAGAAGACACTGACGGGCCAGAAGTACAGTACAGGAGAGCAATGGAGTCAGATGATGTCATTTTACTTTCAGCCCGAAGTTCCCATTCTGAGAGTCCCATACAAGAAGATCCAAAAAAGTGTTTACATTCACCCTTTTCCAGCTGACCTTACCAGTTATCCGCTGACCCTGTGTTATGATCTCAAAACATCTGTGAAACCCTGGCAGCTTCAGTATTTGGGGGAGGGATGGAGAGGACTGTTGAGGTTGTACAGGATCTTTCATCGCCTTCTGCTTTGGTTATACAGACTTTGCATTATTTTGCAAAGCTTGCATAAGAATATTTAAAGTAGTTCAATTAATTGTTTCTGAAAGACTCTGTGACACCGCTAAATTATCTTTTACAATGTTGTCATAAGGGTTGGGGATTTATTTGCTTTTTTACAAATGACGTATTAGAAACAGCATTTCTCCATGTGTCCAAACTTTTCCTTACATGGCACTTTCTCACCAGCTGGGAATGGAGGTGATGAGCATCCTTTGCAGCTGGTGGGTGCCACTCTTGGCTGGCTGATTAGCTGGCACAAGATGTATTGTGACAGCATGAAAAATGTTGTGCCCTGGCAAATGAGCCCATGTCTTTTACCATGCATGCTGCTTTTGGGCTGGGAGTTCAAAAGAAAAAACATGAGTCATGCCCCAGAGTGGATGGGTTTTGCTGTTCACTATAATTTGAATAAACCTCTATCTTTTAGTGCGAAGACTAGGAGAAAATATTGGAATAGCTCTTAATCTTTATTTCTGGTAAAAATCAATTAAAAAAAAATAGCCCATATCTTCCTAGGTTCCACAGTATCGACTTTACAGTTTGGTCTGTTTTCAGACTTTTGCATAATGAGAGAGGATCTTTCCAGATTATTAGTTTGGCTTTGTATCAAAGAAATACTGTCTGTCATTAAAACAAGTCTGTGCCATTAAAACAGCCTTAATTATTTAACTAGAAACATGAAACTGGAAGCATGGAATTTTTCTGTATTCATTGACATACCAAAAAAAATCAGACCATCAAAATAAGTTTCATTTTAATGTTAGTAAGTTGAGATTTCTGGAAATTATGGGAAAAGAAGCCATAGTTAAAAAGATGGACTCAATAGGTAAAACTGTAAGTGTGCATGAGATCAAAAGAGAACAGTACTCAAATGTAGACAGCTCTTTGTGGCTTGTATAAACAAGCGCTCCTGTTGTTACTACCCCTGTTGGAGCTGCAGGCATAAGAATGATCACAGAAAACACCATGGAAAGGGGCAGATTTAGCAAATGCCTGAGAGGACTGAGGGAAGATCACAGCTTTCTTAATGACATTTGTTTAACTTTTGCAACCATATATTTAGCAGGATAGGAATGGACTTCAATCATGATGAGCCTTTAAAGGCCTAAAAGCATCAGTGCCAGAGAATATAGCAAAATCAACATGGGGGTCTGTACTCCCTAATGCGGGTGCCATTTCTGTTAACATATAGGGGAAATATTTCTGGTGTGATTTCCTAAAAATATTCTAGCCATGGCTACACACTCAGAAATTACTCAAGTCAAGATCTTCCTATATGGTTTATAGCAGGGGAAGCAATGCAAAGAATATGTGAGACTTCTTTGAAACTACATATATAAAGCACAGCACCATCCCTGACTTGTGCTCCCACTATCCATATCGTGCACCATGGACCGTATCTAGGGCAGCTACGTTACAGGGTTATGGGAGCTCAGGCTTCACCTCTTCCCTGTTCTGGGTTGTACACAAACAGACAGAGGAACTCTTGTCCCACACTTAGCCCCTACCTTCCATTAGTAATATGTCATATAGGCATACCATGATCAACTCCCTGCCAGAGACAGAGTTTACATGTCTCTGTTTTGACCCCAGTCTCACTCTGAATCTTTGTGACATTCCTGGGCTAGAAAACTAGTCCAATTCTTTTTGCACTCCATTAATGCAACATGTTTTCCTTTGTTGCCCATCCAAAAAAACCCAACCAACCAAAAACACAACAGCAACAACAAAAAAACCCAAGCCAAAAAACACCAGATGTCTACATGTACAGGCCACTTATACTGTTATCTATGAGAGGTGCACAACTGACATGAAGATGGTTTTTCATACTGCTTTCATTTGGGGTACTATAAGAATTGACTTTATAAAGCTTTTGCAGTATTACTGCATGTATATTTGACAAGAGTTCATTACACTAGAACAAAGTGTATAGTGCTCAGGAGGCATAATCATTGGTGCCTGTCTTAAAAAATTTCACAGTGCAAAATATACTCGATTGCTAAATAAAGGTAGAAATTAGTACCATAAGAATCAGTCAGCGAGATTGTCTCAAATCCTGGTGTTTTCTGCAAGAAGAAAATGGAAAGAGAGTGTACTTTGTGTGCTTGTCCTTTGCCTGTGTGCCTTTCTAATATAATTACTAGGTAAAAATGTAACAGCGTAAGAAAAAAAATGGAGTATCTGAATTAAGTGCAGCCTACTGCATGAATGCATAGGACCAAAGGCTTCTGCTAGATTCCTGGTGTCCCTGTGCCGCTTGTGAAGTAGGTGCACTATTTTTATTTAGCAGCAAAGTCCAGTACTTGTGATGCCAGTACATGAATACTCAGATTCTGCAATAGAATCATAGAATCATTCAGGTTGGAAAAGACCTCTAGGATCATCAAGTCCAACCTTCTTTGAATGTCTGCCTAACGCCTAGACCATGTCTTGAAGTGCCACATCTACCTGTTTTTTTAACACCTCCAGGGATGACGACTCCACCACCTCCCTGGGCAGCCAGTTCCAGTGGCTAATCACTCTTTCAGTAAAGAACTTCTTCCTGATATCCAATCTAAGCCTCCCCTGACGCAATTTGAGTCCATTACCTCTTGTCCTTTCATTAGTTACCCGGGAGAAGAGACCAGCACCAGCCTCACTACAACCTCCTTTTAGGTAGTTGTAGAGAGCAATGAGGTCTCCTCTCAACCTCCTCTTCTCCAAACTAAACAATCCCAGTTCCCTCAGGCTTACCTCATATGACATATTCTCCAGACCCCTCACCAGCTTTGTTGCCCTTCTCTGCACCCGCTCAATGTCCTTCTTGTCCTGTGGTGCCCAAAACTGGACACAGTACTCAAGGTGCAGTCTCACGAGTGCCCAGGAGCACAATCACCTCCCTACTCGTGCTGGTCACACCATTTCTGATACAGGCCAGGATGCCACTGGCCTTCTTGGCCATCTGGGCACACTGCTGGCTCATGTTCAGCTTTCTGTCCACCAGCACCCCCAGGTTCTTTTCCACCAGGCAGCTTTCCAGCCACACCTCCCCAAGCCTGTAGCGTTGCATGGGGTTGTTGTGACCAAAGTGCAGGACCTGACAGTTGGCTTTGTTAAACATCATACAATTGGCCTCAACCCATCGATCCAGCCTGTCCAGATCCCGTTGCAGAGCCTTCCTACCATCAAGCAAATCGACACTCCCACTTAACTTCATGTCATCTGCAAATTTACTGAGGGAGCACTCAATCCCCTCATCCAGGTCATCGATAAAGAGATTAAACAGAACTGGCCCCAGAACTGAGCCCTAGGAGGGCTCAGTTAGGTATCAGCATGCTATAGTTGTTGCTGTATTTCTTTAAAAGTTTGTGAGAACAAATGCTCCTGTGGCACATGCTTCTAATAACAGCCACTGTATTTCTTCCTTGGGACTTCAGTTTTCCCACTCATATGACTTGCTCTTATTTAAAAGAACAATATACATTTAGTTTGTTGCCAGAGCTGTGCTTGAGTAACGCTGTCTAGGGTGATAGACTTGATAATCTGAACATCAGCCTCATTATCCCAAATGTTGACACAACAGTCATCTATCCCAGACAGAGGAAATATGTCAGATGGAGCACACAGCCTTTAAGGCAGCTCTACAGTAAGACTAAACAAGACGGAACACTCCAAAATTTAGAAAGAGAAGGGCTGTGGCATGCTTTTTTTACAAGCAAGAAGTGGTTAAACAGTGATCATGCATTGAGGACTCTGATGTTCTAAGGGGGAAGCTCTGCTCTCTCCCCAGCAGGCCATTGTGTTGACGTGGTCAAGGTACAACACACGAAAGAACATGTGGTTAATGCAGGTGGCTTTCAGCATCAGTCCAGAACAACTCAAAACCCATGTCTCTGCATGCATAGCAAAACACCTCATCCACCAAACTCCATGTGCTCTTGTAAATATCTCACTTATTTATACACATCTATTTGCACGCTCCCAGTGTATCCGTTTTGTCCATGTGAATCCTAGTTCTTGCATGTCTGAGGGACAGTGTAAAAACTGTCTATTGTGGATCTTTGAAAATGTGATATTTGGTGTTACAGGGACCTATTTTAACCTCAGAAATAAGTGCTAGAGGAATGTGACTGCAGGGGGATCTAGGTTTTCTAATAAGAGAACACCTCTTTTGACCCTTAGGGGACTGTAGAATGAACAGTTTTTGAGAAGTTTATCAAGCTAGGTATAACTTGATCTGTGACAACTATCTAAAAAGATTTATCTAGGTTTCCCAGCACAGACAATTTACATTTTAACTACCCTGTGGTTACATTTCTTTTCCCCAGGTTTAATCATTAAACACTGAAAATCTTAATTTTATCAAATGCAATCAAAGAATTTTGTATAGTAGCAATTAAAAGTATAAAACTAGCATTTGAGCTACAGCAAATTAAACAGCTGCATTGGAGTATTTTTAGCAGTCATCCCAATCAAAATGCACAAAAGGCTTTTATTTTTTTAGGGAATATCTGCTGGGTGTAGCTCTGCTTTCTGTAATTCAACAACCTCACTAAATATATGCAAGTACTTTAAAAAATTCAGTTGCTGAGAAGCAAGAAACCATATTTTTTCTACAAGGCAACTTGGGTGAAAAAGTTCAGAGGGCTTGTGCTGACTGAGTTGCTTTTGCAAAAGGGGAGCTTCCAGCTTAGTTGAAGTGTTTAAATAAGGAAACCAAGAGCTACTTTGTTGTTTCTGTTACTTTTACCATACTTCATGTGTGGCATTGAGTTTTCCATATTGTAAATGCCACACATGAAGCCAGTGGACCTTGTTTCTCATCATTTCTAGCTCCTGCCACATTGTGGCAGTAGGTCTTTCAATTTATTTTACTTTTTTTAATAGAAATGCCCAAGGTTTTTGTGTGTAAGTTGGCCAACAGAGTCCGACATAATCAGCTATATAATTAACCAAGTGGTAGTTCTAAGCTTCAAGTACCAACATGTTCCCCATCCCTACTCTGTTTAGAGACTGAGTGAAGAATTTTAGAGGTATTTTAGAAGAACATTCTAAAACTGCATTAGAATTCTGAATTGCACTGTGGGAATTAGCCTGCATCCTCCTACTACTGGAGATTTAAGAAACCTGAGTCTTGTTATGGGATGATAGCTAGAAGTATAGAGAGGGTCACAAATTTGGTTTCTTTCCTGACACTCCCTGGAATCTTTTGACCAAGTATTTGAGCACAGGATGTGGAGAATATACTCACGAAGGTCCAGGGCATGAGTAGAGAAAGAAGTTTTGGAGTAGGAAGGAGAAGGGGCTGAGCTGGAAAGGCAGAGATCCATCAGTGTATGTGCCCATGGAGAAACCTCTGACCTGCCTCCAATACAGCCATGGAGTTTTGTGTAACTGTGAGGTGAGTTCACAGCTTGTCTACAATCTAAGGAGAAACCTGATCGTTTGCATTATCTTGAAACTGCTGTTGACCAACAAAGAAAATTTGAGTCATAGTATATATTAGCATAGAAATAGTCATAAACCTACATGTATTCATATCTAGTTCTCCCCCCTCAGAACCTACATCTTGGGTTTTTTTGTGTTGCCAGGCCTGTGCTGAGAGGCAGTATTCTCTTCCATTATTCTTCTAATTTCGTCCATCTTCTGTTTCACCCTTTGCTCCATCTGTCTTTTGGGCATTCCTGATGTTTTACAGATCATCTCCTGTTAATCAAATTTGTTCTCCCTCCCCTGGTGATTCAGTTTGGTTTTTATCATGAAATGCATTAGCTTAAAGTTAATGAACTTTCACTAGAGCTCTTTCCTGTTACTTGCTGCCATGAAGCATCAATCACTATCACAACAGTAAGTGCTAGTTTAGAATGGATGACATCTTTAGAAGGAGGGATGCAGCTGAGGAGGTGAAGGGAAGTGGCTATTTAGAGCTCAAGTCATCAATTAAATTACTCAGTGATAAAGTCACTGTCTTGTTCTTTAGTGATGTTCATGTCAGGTTGCTGTGTGGGGAGGTGGTGATGCATCATTGCACTCTGCTGCTTTGTAATGTTCTATCAGCACTGGAGATATTTTGGGACAGTGCCAATATTCTACAAGCTTTGCAGGCATGAGATGCTGTAATGAACAAGAGAAATAATTACTAAATCACCCCTCCCCTTACACTGGGAGCCGGGACTGGAACTCAGCTTTCATTTAAGTACGTTTCCCAGAGTGACAGAGGCGGTCTCCTCGCTGCTACTAAAACCGCATTCTCTGGCTGGCTGGATAACATGTTTTCATGTGTCTTTATGCCTGTTTCAGGGTGTGACATTATGTTTTTCACTGCCGTTTCAGACAATGCTATAAATAAACAAAACTAGTGCTGCTTCTTGTTGTGAGCTACTGCTATCAAGCTGAGGGCCCTCCAGACCTCAGCATAGCTGTTTTATTCCCTAGCATCTTCCTAAAAATTTACTCTGACTTGAAAGGAAGGGACAGGATGTCACTGACAGTTCCTCTGAGAAGCTTCTGTGGAGGAAGTATTTTCCCAGAAGGTGTTTGGAGGCAACATCAAAACTGGGAAAATATGGGCATTCAAAATGGGGAGTAACCATCTCAAGAAGGGAGGGACTTAATGAACCCCCAGTTTGCTTCATCATCCGACTTGCTCCATCAGCACTGGCTGGCACGCTTAGCCTAGAAATGTTAGTGAGGCTGTTCTTAGACACCTCGCTAGGAGAAAATGTCTATGTGCTGTTAGCCAGTCCTAGACATAGTGATGTACAGTGCGTAGTGCTCACCTAAACTCCCACAATTAAATTTGTCTTGCTCAAGACTGCTGCTTCTGAGTTTTGTAGACTCATGCTTTTGGGAACTGTAGCATGCACTGAAATCCATTTTGCTATTAACTGTTGGCATGAAAATACCATCCTAAGTATGCGGAACACATGATTACAGTGGTATTGATTAAAAATCCTTATCAGTCTACTCTGTTGCCAGTGCCTGAAGAGGTTTCTAAGGGATTTTACCAGCAGCACTATAAATTATTTGTCAATGAATTATGAAAACATTGGGTTGTTTATACTTCAGGGATATCCTCTTAATAAGCGACTGCCTGCTTGCCACCCTCAATTTTTTTTGCCCCTTCAGAAAGGTATCTAAGGTGGTGCTTCGTTGTGGGAGTTCAGATACCATGTTTATATTTCAAAAGCCAAGCCGAAGCCCTTAGATTTTGTCTCCAGCTGAGAGAAGCACACATTTAGAAATTACAACATTGGTATTGGCTATCTGGAGCTTTAGGAAGTGGCTGAGAGCTGGCAGTCAATTAAAACTGGGCTGGAGTTCAATAGTAGAGTTATGCTGCCTGTTTTTGTAGGATGTGTTTGAATCCCAGGCTATGCTGCAATATGGTTTTGATGTAGAAGTATGTAAAAAGGAAATGTAACCCTTAAGAAGCTGTCTGCATTTTCTGGTACAGACAGGTTGTTCTACATAACTTCAGTTCAGGACCATATTTTGGCTGGAAAGTGGCACCCCACGTACTGTGGTGCAGATTCTGATCCTATTTGTTGTGGTGTAAACATGGGGTGAAGCATCAACTTTGCTCCTTTGAGCAAGGAGCTCTGTTACATGAATATCAGAGTGTGATCAAGGTCTGTCTTTCTGTCTCTAGCACAATGCTGGCTTTGGTGTGAGTGCCATGTAGTAGCAGAAATGAGAGGTTGTTCTTCTGTCTGACAAGGAAAGCTGTAATCCTTGCACTCTGGAAGTGAATGTGGATATCTAGTGGTTCAGCCCCAAACTTCCCAGCTGGGCTATGGAGGATCTAACTGATCATAGCAAATCTCTGGGCACAGCATTTTTAAGCAGCTGGTTTATACAGCTGAATTCACAGCTGCATTTATATATAAGGATCCTGACTTTTCTTTCTTTCCTTCTTTCTTTCTTTCTTTTCTTCTTTCTTTTACTTTCTTTCTTTTTATCTTTCTTTCTTTCTTTCTTTCTTTCTCTCTCTCTCTTTCTCTCCTTCTTTCTTTCTTTATCTTTTTTTTTTTTTTTTAATCTGTGGTACCTTTCCATGGTTAGAGTGTTATGTTTCACTCACATGATCAGGACCCTAACAGTAATTTGCCCTGTCTGTTCGCCGTGAGTGAGGTGCCCAGGTCTGTTAGGTCTATTGCATTTGGTGTTCGCTCAATTATTCTTGCTCTTATCAGACAAAGCAGATTAGATTTGTATCCAGAGACCTACTTTGGGTTTTCTTTTCTTTTTTTTTCTTTTTTTTTTTTCCCTGTATGGTTTGAGGCTTGCAATAAGAGCGCTTGGGAGCATTTGCAGCACTGTTGTATATGCATGAAAAATACCACCTCTTGGCCCCACTAGTTGGAGAACAAGTTTCAAAAAAGGAATATTTGCCCTAAGGGCCTTCCCCAAAGACACTGAAACTAATTAAAAGGCTCCCATTAACTTCAAGAAGATTTGGATCCAATCCCTGGTGTTTTTGTTTTAGGAGAGCAGACTGTAACCACAGTTTTCAAGCCGTGGTGTGAGGTAGCTTAGCTCCGATGGCATTCCCAGCAACCAGTGCCCCTTGGAACAGGCTGCAAATGTGTAAAACAGATTTGCCTGTTTACAAACTATTCTCAGATGAAACCATTTAAACTCACTTTAAAAAGAAAGGAAATAATTGTTCCATTTACTTTAAGGGTTAATTATACTGGCTAACTAGACTATGCAATAAGGAAAGGATCCAGGGATCTTGGGCCTGGGAGTGAAGTCATGCCCCTTACCAGTAGAGAAAAGAATGGTAATTGCCTGCTGTGAGTACGAACATATTTTGCTGGCTAGCAAAGAAATGGCACTGACAACTGGCAAATCCACTCTGCTGAGGAAAAAATGTATTTTTGAGGCAGGCACACAGCCAGCATTTTCATTTGGGAAGTCTCATAAGTGGAATCAAAACTCTTGCGGAGGTAACATGAAACTGTGCGTTAGAAGGTTGGTTTTTTTAATCCCACATTTAATTCTGTCAACATTTCATGCTGGAATAAGAAAAATATTCCTTAGGTTGGTTTTAGTCAATTCCCCTCATCTTTTTTTTCCCCTCAGTTCCTTTCTCCACCCTTCTCCTCAAGATTTCTTTCAGCGACATTTGTTTAGAAAGCAGTGGTCCTTAGGAAAATGGTGATACGGTCTCCTCTCAGATGTGCCATATGAGCAGCACAGCACATTTTGAACTTGGCCCTGACTTGGGGATGTGCTGAAGATGATGGATTCACACAGAAAGGGTAGTCTTGTGGAAAAATCTGGGGAGCAGCAACCCATCCAGGTCACCTATGATGCACCCACATTTTCTGCAGCCTTTCCTGCCCTCACATAGCAATGGCAGCTTTGCAGTGAAGTAAGAATTGTAAAAACACTATGTGTTAGTGAAATTCATTGAATTCTTGAAGGGGCAGAGCTGAGGCCTCAGGGATGGGGCAAGTCTTACACAGTGCATCTAATAGTAGTAGGCACAGAAATTAACTTTTAGTATATTTATGGGTAGAGTCCTAAGGTCATGTCTGTAAATAAATTTAGGCCTTCTTTAGGTCTAAGACAAGCAGACTTTGTAATTGATTCCCTACAGGCCTCAAGGTGGCCATACTGGGAGTTGTTTGGTATTGAGGTCTTCTGAAAATCTTCTTGACAACGTAGATTTGTACCTAATCTTTTAAAATGTAATTAAGAACTGAGCACTTCTGAAATATTAACCTTCTGCCTTTGTGCTTAAGGATTTATAAAGAGCTAGAACTTTGGCTCATAAATCTGTATACAGGCACTTAACAGCCTGGTTACACAAAGTGCTGAGCACTCAATATTTCCAGTTGCTTTTCTAGGGTTTGGCCTAAAAAAAGGCTTATAGAGCTGAGCTCCCATACTTTCCTTTCCTCCCACACCTCTTAGTGGTTTAAACTGTGTTCCTCTCTATAGGGCTTTGCTTTGCAGTTATGTCTGCTGCATTTCCTGTATATCGCTTGTAAAGTGAATCATTAAAATGTGTTGCATGCAGAGCTTGAAATCACAGGTATCCTGCAGTTGCCAGAACATGAAGCCCTTTTTGTACCAAAAGCTCAATTTCAGCAAAATTCTTTGACAACCTCATTTTAGCTAAACCTTTGCTACTCCTCGTGCCTATCCTGGTCTCATCATGCTCAGCATATAGCTTGTAATTGGTGTATGCTCTTGGTATTTGTCTATTAGGAGTTAGACTAAGGTCACCTTCTTACTTTGTATACTCCGATGAGCAGCTTTCGGTTAGCATTCCTTCTTGCCATCAGGCAGAATTTGATCCATAGGGACCAGAAAGTTCCTCAAGACCATTTCTTTGTATCATTTGTTTCCCCAGTCATTACTCTTCCTTATAACTTGAACACTGCAATAAATGCTCTCTTGTTTAAGAGTTACCTTAGAAAGTCCATTATGTTCAGTCTTCTGATCTTTGTTGATGCTGTCTGGTGTCATTCTTTATCACAATGAACCCTAACTTACAGGAAATAAAATAAATATCTGATGCCATAAATGTCTAAGAGAGCATCTTCCCCCCCCTTCCCCCCCCCATTTTTAAAAGACTTCATAAAGGAGCAAACTTATTGACAGAAAACGGGTTTGTTCAGGCTCTTCTATTTGTTACAGAACAAGTAGCATAACAAAGTACAAGTGTGCAACAAAAAGTTGTGGAAGAGACTTTGGAACAGGAGCTATAGAAGGCATTGACATGGCCTTATTTATGGATGAACTTTAAAAAAAACTATTTGAAGGCAGGAAATAAATGTTTTATTTTCTCTAGAAATGATTTGCTGTTGTGTTAGAATTTTCTGTTCTGGCAGTTTTGTGATGGCACTGCAGCGGCAAAACAGAGAACAATATAAAAATTATTGAAATTCTTTAATGAATAAAAAAATGTTAGATGATTGTTAGTGCCAGGAAGAAAAAAAAATATGTATATTTTAATAGTCTGTCTGGATTTCCTCTTAACAAAGATGAAAGTAATTTTGGAGGGAACTACTTAGAATGGATCAAGATTTTTTTGCCTTACATTGTTTTATAGTTCTGCAAAAAACCCCATAATTGATGGAGGTAAATGCTAAAGATAAAATATATTTGTTGTTAACTCTGGGAAATATTTTTTATCATTTTACAAAAGCATCTGTAATAACTTTAATGGGGTTGAAAAGTGAGGGGCAGACAGAAGTCCTCTATAAAGTCAGGGATACAAGGCACCTGCCTACCGTTTTATTTGGCCTGGGTATAAATAGAGGGCTTTGGACCAGGTTGCCATTAATCTCTCATCTTTCATTATTATTCAGAAACTTGATGCGCAAAATACTTTACAATACTTTATTATGACCCTTTGATTTCTAAATTATTTTCCTCACAAACCTTTTTCTCCCTGTGTGTTTATAGTATGCCTGTGCATGTGGAAAGTTTGGTTCTGCTAGCAAGGCCAGAGCAAAGTTTTCCAAACAGAAACAGTTCACCCTCACTTTTGAATTGTAAAGTACTTCTAAAGGGAGGCTGGGCCCTTTTAAACATCAGAGGAGAACTGAGCAGGGGACTTTGCAGGGCTGAGTCCTTCAGAAGCAGGGCTGGCTTTGAGCCTGAACTTGCACTCATTGAAATTATGAGAGAGGTGTGAAGTAGAGCTGCACTTCTGGTGTGTAAAATGGGCCTCTGAATGGAAATGAAATGTAGAAGGAGGTTCTAGATGTGTTTCGTTATTGTAGGCACTGGAAAAGTTACAGAAGTAAAAGAATTACCCTTTCCACACTCCTCCTAGAAACAGATAACTGCAGCTCCAGTAAGAGGAAGTTGGTCTCAGGCTGTGAAAAAGGATGAGACAGAGACCTCAGCTACAAATACTGTGAGGGTAGTTGTTTGTTCAGAAATGCGTTTAGCATTTCATTAGTAAGTGCTGGCAATCGTAATGTTCAAGTAAAAAAATCTCAAAGATTCATCTTCTATCCAAAATTCGAACAACTTGTATTTTTGAAGACCCAAAAATTGAGTTAGCTTCATTTTTCATTAGTTTTCACAGAATCGCAGAATGTTTGAGGCTGGAAGGGACCTTTGTAGGTCACCTTTTCATCATTTTCCTCTATTACCTTTTGGGCTTGAGCAAACCCATGAAACAAAAATGTGAGCAAACTGCGAAAGACTGTCTCTGACCTGGATGAAACCTGAGTGTTGTGGAGATTCGAGAGTGAAAAGATTTTCTTGAGTGAAAAGATTTTCTTGTGAAATTTTCAGTGTATTTCAGAAAAAAAAATAGATGTTGGAATGAAGTCCTCTGAACTTTGGAGAAACATCTGAACTCTGGGATAGTCACCAAAACCAGACTTAAAAAAAATTTAAAAAGAGTATTAAAATGCAGTTAGTGTTTATGAAAGAGGCAGGATTGACATCTATGGAAAACAAACATCTCTGCTTAAGAATGGAGCTGTTGGCAGCATAGGTTTGGTCAGGACTGGGCTGAGGTAGTGCTTTTCCTCAAGGGAACTGTGTGCCCCATGTCCACAACCTTTTAATTCTTCTGTTCTGCTGAAGGATCACTCCAAAAAAGTCTAAATATTCCCTGTTTAAACTGTTAGAAACGTCTAGCTGGTGAATTTTATCATTTACATCAATGGAAATTGTGATTTTCTAATCAATTTCCATTCCTCTTTACTCATATCTTTCCCAAAATAGGTGATGAAGTATTACTTGTGTCATTCCTCCCAGAAGTCAACTGGTACTCATGATGGCTGGGTAGTTTCACTTCTCAGTCTTGCTTCTTGTGATCTATGCCCCTGGCTGGTTCTCCTTGCATATGTGGATGGCTCTTGGAGCCACCTACCCTGGCAAATCACAGTTCCTACTACCCAAAGCACTTCGTAGATAAACCTTAACTTCTGTAGAGAAAGCTTGCTTCTAACAATAAAAAGCTAGTTCAAGATATTGTCCTTTTTCTGAGACAACCAACTCATGGGGCAGCTATGGGAAACACCTGTCCTTTATGCTTGGAGAAGGAGACTCAGCTCTTCACCCCATTTCATTGCAATCCTCTACTGGAAATAGATTACGGACCACTTTAATAATTGCTTTCTTGTGTTTGTTTGTTTGTTTTTACTTAATAGGAAAAAACAGAAACATTCTAAACTGAGTTCAAAGGGAAATTGGTCATTTCTACTTCCCCTTCCAGAAGAAATGGGGTAAAATCTGTTTTGAGTTTAGCTATCAATCTAGAAGTAAATTGAATTAAATACGAAAATGTTTGAAAGCCGAGTTCTATTTCATTCCAGCTGCACTGCTGATTTAAATGGGGTGGTGGAAGGGGGAAAGGGTTTAAATATTCAGCATTTTTATAATGAAGTATCCCTTGTGCCCCCACCACACCTCCTCTGAAAACAAAACACAAAGCATGTTTGGAATAGCTTGTTACTGCTGCGCTGTAAGGCTCCGCTGCCCGTTCTATTAAAGCATGGCCCAAAGCAAGGTGAAGCGCGGGGCTGCACCGGTGCATGTCTGCACCGTCTCTTTGGACGTGCATGTGTATGCTTGCACATGCACACCAGACCTTGTACAAACATATCACAAGAGCCAGAGCCCATAGTTTGTATGAGTTACAGTGGACTTTCAAGGCAAATGAAGGAAAAGAAAAAATGTTTCCTGTATTAAAAAGCATGCTAATGGAAGACAATGCCGTTTGAAGGATCAGTGGGTAGAAGGAGAATAATGCTATTTAGAGTTTTCCAAGGGCAGGAAAAGAAAGCAAGTCTGCCCTTTAATTCTGAATTCCATGAGGAGGACAGGGAGGGAGTAGATCTCTGGTATTTATTTCATGTAAGAATTTTGTACACTGCAAGTGGTCTGTGCCACTATTTTTTATAGAATATTCTTCGGTCCTTACAGTGTTAGGCAGGCTCAGCAGGGTGACTGACACACCAGTTGAAATGAGAAAAAATGATATTCATAGAGATGAAGGCTGCTATTCACTAACATGTAACAAAAGGAAATAGTATGAGTAAGCATGGTCATATTCAGCATACCCAGGAAGGCTGGCATTGAGAGCAGAGCTGCCATCATCCTGGTGTAGTCTTCAGGAAGTAGTGCTGGCTCAAAACCCAGCAGAGCTTACATTCCTGGTGCTAAAGGCTTCAATTCAGTCATTTACACAGCCTTTTCTGTAAGGTATCAGATCAAAACACAGAGCCCTGGTTTCAGTTCTTGGCTCTGACACTTGGGCTATGTCTTTCTGTTGTCATGAGGGTTCACAGTTTGAGCCTCTTCTCAAGGCTGGATGCCTTGATGCTCTGTATTGCCTGACTGTTGACTTGCAGTGTGGCACAACTCTGAGCCAGCTGTGATCTCCAGGTGGAGAAATGCAGTTGGGTGGGAACACAGCAAGACACTGATCAGAGCTCAAATCTCACCTCCACAAGCAGGATGAGTGTGACTACTTGAATCCACATGGCACATAGAATGTGAAGCAGACATCCAGGTGTGGCTAAATAGGAAAGAGTCAACACATCCTGAACTGGGGATTTGTGAGTGGGAAATGGTGAATAGACAGGACAGACAAAGCATTAGGCCAAACACTGAGGCATGGACAGACTTGTATCAAGTTCCAGCCAGAAGGTAACACAGAGGGCCAGTGAGTACTGCTGCAGCAAACACTACAGAAGGAAGCTGGAGTGGTAGTAATATTTATGTGCCATTGATGAAGCTTCTTTCCTTAATACTTGTACAGCACTCTGGAGCGCACTATCTGTTAGATTATCCTGCACTGATTTTGCATCCTTTATATGGGAATACATGTATTTTTAACATTAATTCTGCTGCATGTTTAAATGAGACATGCTTTACAATATAATTAAGAAACCCTTCTTTTCACACAATTGTCAGCTCACACTTTTCCCACTTTCCTAATGCCTTCAATACACAAAAGCCATGAAGAAAATCTTTCCGTGACATGATGGCATTACCAGCTCTTTTCAAGTGGGAGGACTGTACTCCTACACAGCAGATTTTCCCTGTGTTGTGGTATTCATGCAGCACAGAGCTGTACTTCTGAAGGGTTTCTTGTTTAAGCTCTTTCATGCTTCTTGCCTTGGAGACTTCTTTTAGACTTGTAGCCAAGAGGACGTCAGGAAGTGCTCCATGCTGCAGCTTCTTTTTCTGTATATGTTTCTATGTGGTTCTCCACAGATCCATGGAACACATTCCCTTCCATCTTGCTGCCTTTCAGAGTAGCTTATGTTTCATTATTTGCAGATGGAAAAATGACAACTTGACAAACAGGGGAGGATCATTTTATTTAAATCATAGTTGTGTTTCAGGCTCCCACGTAATGTCATGGAGTAATACTGAGAATGCAAAAAACGATCAGATTTTATTTGCCCAGTGCATGAAAAATGAACTTCCGTGCATATTTCCATGTGAGGTTATTTTTAGCTGTCATTCTGCTGATGGAATTTGCCCGTCTTCGTGACTCCAATGTGACCAAACTACTGATGCATTTACTGATGCGTTTACTGCCATTGATTTTAGGGGGCAGAGTTTGGCTTTATAAAATCTGTATTTTCATCTCTTTTGTACTTCTTTTTTCATTGCTAAGCACACAGAGCAACAACCAGGGATAAATTAAATTTTGAAAAAGACACTACCAATTCTGCAGCCCAAACCAACCCATCTGACCCAAGACACACAAGCTCCGTTCCCCAGTTTTGTTTATTTTTTTCCTGCCATGATTTACAGCCAAAACACACTAGCTGTGCTCACTCCTCATATCCCAGGAAAGACTTTCTTGAACTGAGCAGCACTGTTAAGCCCTTGTCTAATAGTTTCAGATTAATTTAACTGTGAGCGCAAAGTTATTGAGGTTTCAGAAAAATCTGGGTGTGATCTCAGTCCTGTTAGTAGGGGCTCTGAAAAGCAGTGGAGTTTGATGTCAATGTCCTGCCCACTGTTTGTGCCAACAAACTTCTTGTACTTCTTTCTCTGCTGTTACATTTCAGTGCTGTAGGGGAAAGCGCAGGGGGCATGGCACTGTCAGCCAGAACTGATTCAAACCTTTGGTGGCAAAACCAAGTGATGAGGAAAGCTGGGACAAGCTCAGGGAAAAGCCTGCCTCAGAGTGATCAGCTCAGGGAACCGAAGATGGGGACCAGTTGGCATTGCCTGACCATCACTCCTCCATCTTCCACCTTTGCGGCACTGCCCATGTGAGAGGGCGGTGCTTCCACTTTCCTCCCTGTGAGTGCAGGACCAGTAACTGGACCACTTTCCCACACAACTGGCTGATCTTTTTGTGCCTAAAGCAGCCTATGCTGTAATGCTATAATGAGGAGCAGCAAGGCTACAGCTGCATCCCAGCAGTGGGGCTGGCAGCTGGGCTCAGAGGGTATTAATTACAGAGGGCATCCTTCTGCCTTTCTGCACTGCTGGCCCTTGGGCACACTGGATGCTCTGACCACTGCAGCCACTATTTCATTTTGCATTTGTGTCCACATTAAGACCTGTAGTATATGCAGAGGTCTCCAGCATCCCAGTTTTCTAGCATAGCAACTGAGCTTTGAAGTGACTTGTGTTTATGAAAGCAAATAATTACTTTGTAACAGCATTTACTGTCCTGAGTCTGTACTATGAGCCAGGAGCAAACCTCTAAACTTTCCTGTATCCTATCTTATTGGAATAGATGTTTTTACAGAAATTGATGTCATGGAATCAAAACAAAGTGCTTCTTTTTTGTTTGTGTTTTCTTCTGAATCATGGTTGTTATTGCAATATAACAGAGTTCTGCTGTTGTCTTCCACCTCTCCCCCCAAAAATCAACCCATAAAAAAACCTATCTGGATTTTAGCCACCTGGTTATACTTAGTTTCTTATTTTAAAATAGCTTTCAAAATAGATCAGACATTACACCGTTAAAAACAATTTTCCCTGTAGGTATTGAATATCAGACAAGGCTTGTAGTAATAACTGATAGGTATCTAGAATAATCTTCAGTATGGACTGAGACTACAAAGATCTGTCAATCACTGCATTTAACTTTAAACACAGATGATTTGAATTCGTGTTCGCAGCATGAGGAAGTCAAAAAGATGGAATGGTGCTGTCAGAGAAAAGATGATAGGATTACCTCTGCTGTTAGCCTTTCCTGCTACTTGTTTGAGATACTAAATCAAGGTGAAGTTTATGAAAAAGCCTACAATGAGGGTTTCTAACTCTTCATTCCTGCTGGGATTTTCCTATTATAAATCTGCTGTCAGAAATAAGTGCTTTACTTGTGGCTTAATTTTATGCAGGCACAAACACCTTGGTTCAACACGTTTTGCCAGAGACAATCTTGACTGTCTTAATGCAACAGAGTCCTCATTAACAGGGACCTGTGAAAAAGAAAAATGCACACATGCTCTTTTGTCGTTGGCCATTCATAAGCAGTCCGATTAAAACTGAAATAAAACATAAATCCTGAGGTGGTGTGGAGCTGGTGTGGAGACATGAGTGCTTGAATCACACAGCTTATGTGAATTATCCATCTTGAAGAACATTACTCTTCACCTTTTGAATGAGTTTTCATTAATACGATGGAAAGCTCACAGTTTCTATTTGTTCTACTGTGGCTGCTGAATTTAGCACTGCCCCCAGTGCTCTCCCCCCAAGCAAACACCTCTGTTGTGGTGAATTTTCCTTTTTTATCTAACTATATAACAGTACAGGTGACTGAGACAATGGTTTCCAAGAACCTCATCAGGCTTGTTTGGGCATTTCTTTCTCCATGCAAAAGCCGTCAAGACAGATTAATAGTACTTTGCTGGCTTCATAATGCATTTGTCCTATTCATTTGGAGTACTGCATGCAAGAAAAAAAAGTCAGGATCAAGCCTCAAAAGCGATAAATGCCCATTTACCTATTTCCTCTGAATATTGGCACTGTCTGGTGTACTGGGCTTGTGTTTCAAATGTGCACCGAGTAGATTTGTCACCAGTGTCTGTTATCTTGTTCTTAGGACAGGGATGTGAAAGTTGCCTTCAGGTACTCAGTACTGGAAGCATGACTTCGGTTTTGTTCTGTCTAAAAGAAATTATTAGCATAAAGTCATAGGAGATGGAATCTTAGATCACTTAAAAAGAGATCTTGTCATTACTGTAATGAAAGACACCCTTACCTCCAACCCACTGTGTGCTTCTGTGTTGCTTTAATATCAGTTTTAAATGCCCACTCAACTAAGACTGCATCCCTTAAGCAGTGACAGCATTAAAGTCAGGCCCAGAGGAATCCCTTCTTCATGCATTGCTGTGAAATTTCAAACATCAAAATACAATTTTGTTTCAGGTTGAAAGAAGGGTCCAGTGTACTAAAACTACACCTTAAGTAAAATTTTGCCTGATTTTGCGGTTTCGTAATTCAGCACATGTATGTTCTAACAAAACCAAAATATTTTCATTTTTATTTGCTTGATCTAATATTTTTAAATAGTCTAAAAGGGAAAAATATAAGATGTACTTTTCAATGTAAAGCTCAAAAAAATCCATATGAAAAAAAGCCATTTTGATATTGCCAGAACTGTCTCTACATTTTGCATTTTTAAATCTCCCCCACCTTCCACAAAGAAACTGCACCTTTTTGATGGAATATGGCTCCAGTGTTGCTGGCTTTTGAGATTGGCTCTAGATGGAACAGTCAACTGGTGAAATATAATGTGCTTTGAATTATCTCAGCAAAACGCTTTGCTTGCGGTGAATTCATTGGCATGTATGCACATTGTGTTTCCTCAGATCAGGATGACAACCTCATTGCTGGCTGGCTTGTGGCATCCCAAGTAAATACATGTAAACTTTGCAGCTGTGAGCTGTGTTAACAACCAAAAGGACATAGGGGCTTCTTTCTTTTGTTCTTCTCTAAAGAAAAAGTCTATGCCAAGATGCTTCTTCAAGCAAAAGATTACGAGGTAGCATAACTCAGTTTATTTTATCTCTGTTTTCATGTGGTTTCCTTGCCTTGATGCCCCAGTCTGTAGCCAAGAGCTCCCAAAAGCTGGTGGAGGAGAGGGTCTTGACAGTATTTTGGGAGAAAAGGGAGAATTCTGTTATACAGGCAGCCTGTTGTACGGCACTTCAAAGTATCCATTTTCCAAAGTGTGACAAATAGAAAGTAGTCAGAGAAATTAATTTCCTAATGGGTCTGAACTGTGAAGTGGGAAAAGGGAAGCCTATTCCAGTGAGCAGTTGTGGTATAGTTTAATCTTGCCGTGTACCCCAAGTGCACATGCAGTTTGACTGTTTAGACGGCTAAAGCTACTGAAATCTGCTCATCTTAAGCACAGAAGAATATACCTGATCCTCTGAGCTGCAGCAGATATGCTATGTTTTAGCCATAGCAATTGGGAACTTAGAAGGCATGGGCTGGTTTTGTTCATTTGGGTTTTATTTATTTATTTATTGTCTTACAAATCAAGTTCTCAGAAAAACCTTGAAGTGTTCATCTGAGAATCCAAATCAGAGGGTATTTCTGTGTCAAACAGGTATCTGCAGGTGGGTATGGCTCTTGGTGTACACAAACCCCCAGATTACAAGTAGGGGATTTTTGAGATCTGCTTCAGGAAGACTGATTCCAGGGAGGCTGGAGAGGAGCCAGGAGGAAGGAAGAGGCCCTCTTGGGTGGGGCGGGAAACTTTGAAGTGTGACCTCAAGCAGAACTGGGGTGGGAACTGTGGGAGCTGAGGTGAGGGGCAGTGGCTGTGGAGGCAGGGAGGGGAAGGCAAAGGTCAGGGAGGAGGGCGTGCAGCCACAAAGCTCCCAGCAGCGGGGACAACCGTGCCGGGAGCTGGGTGCCCACTGAGCAGGTTGCAACAAACAGTTGGGGGAAACTGGCTGTGGTTTTTAACAGCTGGTTTGACATAATGAAGGCTGAGCCTTGAATCACTTGCCCTGGGGGAAGAAGCAGTGGCTGAAGTATCAGCCTAAGAATCATGAGACCAGAGTTTTATTCCATCATCTGCAGCTATTTCAGGAAGGACTTTGGGAAAGCAGTTGATGTGCTTGCACTTTGGTTTCCCCACTGTTGCTCACCTTGATACCCCCGAAACTGAGACACTAGAAGAGGAAGCCTCCACTGTCCCAATGCGGTGGGACAAAAACACTGAAATTAAAATATGGCAAGTTCAAAACTGTCAGAGGGAATTCATTTTTCACACACACTGATGCAAATCAGGGCTAACACGGGTGACTAAGGTGAACTGGCGTCAGTGGGAAAGAGAATTAAGTGGGGTCTGTTTAGTGCCTATACAAGTAATAAGCACACACTCATAGGGCCCTGACCCAGCTATTCTTCTGTAGTTTAATTTTTTAATAAAACATCTTTTTCCTGCCTTTTTTATGACAAATATTGAAATGAATCTTTGCTCATGTGAAATGCATTTGCCATATGACTAATGGTTATTTTTAAAGCACGGAGCAAAGTGTATACATGTGTGTGTCAGAGCGACAAGAGAGGGAGTCTTTGTGTATTTGCTGTGGTAATCGTTTATGAATATAGTTGTTTTATCCAATTACCCTTGTAATACATCAGCAATCTTGTCTCCATTTCTCTCTGTTGAGATTTGTGTATAAACATAGAGATTTATGCTTTCAGATATTTCAGTTACAAAAGTATATGCTACATCTTAAGCATTGATTTTTATTCATAAAGTGCCATAGAACAGAGAGAGAGATTTATGGAAAAGATGGAGTTAAAAGTTAAACCATGGTCACGCAAACAACTATGTTCCATAGGACTAGTTTCAAGGCCTTGGACTGAAATGTTATTTCATATCCAAAAAATAAAGGAGAAACTCTGAAAAGCCAAAACTCATGCTAATGCCTACAGGAGAAGTTAAGCCCAGAGTCAGGGCTGGAGAATTTGACCGAAAGCATGTTAGTGTGGCTTCAAGGATGGAGACACAATATGAAAGTAGAGAATTAATTTCTTCCACAACAGCAAGATTTTGTAGTCTTGCTCAAGCAGAAGCACGGAAGAAAATAGGAGAGGTGGTCTACGGAGTATAAAGTAATTTGCACCTGGAATAAATGACTCTTCAAGTAAAGTCCTAGCCCCTATGCCAGTAATAAAAATCCTACCCAATTTACTTGGTCTACATTGTACTGAAGGATTTAAGTACCTAGTGCCCAGCTGAGGCAACTGTCTTCTGTGATTGACCTTCAAATCAGGCACTGTGTAAATGCCAGATACATCATCTGTGTGCGTGTGTTTAATATAAAAGCAGCTTTTGTTTTACAATTGCTGCTAGTACCATAGGTTGTGGGGACTGGTTTTCATTAACATACTTAGACTTTGGTGATTTAACACTATTACATGATCTGAGTGTTTGAAAATTCCTTGACCAGGTCCAATACACAAAGTATGCCACGTGTCTTGGTGCCCTTTCCAGTGCAGGAGTTGTTTCACACTGCTGGCATGACATAGTTTCCTCCGGCAGCACAGCAGGAAGAAATCCTTACAGGTTTCAGAGGTTGTGAAAACCTGCATGGTTTAGCAACCCCTTCCTCATGCACAGAAACAAAGGGTCTCCACCACTGTCTCCCTCAGGGATAACACCACCACATTTATACTGCAGCAGGGCATTATGCTATTTTGTTTCGGATCTAGAGGTCTGTAAATGCTGCTGTAAGGCTTCTGCTGTTCAACCTTTATTTCACGTTGGCATTTTTATTTGAAGACCCAACCATAGCCCAGAAAAGGAAACTTCTGTACTTTTTGTGTTACATCTTCCAACTGGAATATTTTCAAGCATAATAGAATTGAACATGAGCTTTGGGAAGGGAGGAAGAGGAGAAAAGGGAATCAGCTAGAAAAGATGATGGCTCCAGTGGGGTACTCTGCAGTTTAGTTCTCTGGGGACTGAAAAATGCTTTCAACCAGCGTGATGTTGCAACAGTCCAAAAGAGAAGAGAAAAATCCATGTCTGGTCTAGACCGACCAGAAACTAAAAACAAGGGACACTTTGAATTCTGAGACTCTCACCACAACTGAAAACTGTGTCCAGGCCAAGTAACTGGAAAATCAGTTTCTTGGATTAGAGAAATGCTTTCCTGAAGAATCAGAGGCAGCTTTCCATTTTAATTGAAACATAAGTTATTATATTCTGAACATTGATTCTAACACCTGAACTGGTGCAAAGGTTTACAATCAGGGTGGTGAAGAGATCTGTTTCGTTTCATATGGAGCTTAGTGAAATGCTACAGTAAAACAAATTTTTCTGTGACGTTTTCTTGCCATTTGGCTGTCATAGTCTATCATTTGTCACAAAATGGAAAAATAAGATCTATCTTCATAATGTACCAAAAAGAAGTCTGACTACAAACACAGGTCAGGAAGAGGCACAGGGACTGGAGCTGAGTGGTGAAACCCTAGATGAGGAGATGGTTATAAGAAATCATACACCAGGAGACCTGAGAATGCCCTGACCAGGAGTAATTGAATGCGGTAATTGTTAAGGAGAACTTTAAAAAGAAATGTTGGGTAAAAATTACTTACCGGGTGCTTGTTTTAAGAGGGAAGTGTAGTAAATTTCAGGACAAATTTTTAAGTGGCAATAGTACAGGCATGGCCTGTAGGCAAAATAAGTTTTCTGAACTAAATGACCCCTCTCAGTCAGCCAGGCTGCAGTGTTTGGTTTGGGGGTGAAATATGTATTTCCTTCATTGCGCTGGTAGAAGGATAGCTAAAGCCTGAGAGGAGGACTCTAGGGATCTGGTCGTACTGGCAGGCAATACCACCTGCTGCATATAGAACAAGGGGTGAAGTTTTACAGAGATTTCCAATGCACACGAAGTGTGAGATCAGAAAACTCTCCTTAGATATGCCAGAGATATGTGAGTAGTACTTCATTTTGCAAGAAACAAGGAAACTTAGGGTTTTTTCTCTTAGTCATGCACTTTTAAAACTCATGCATTATTACCAGTCTACTTACTGTGGAAGATGTTAGGCTAAGTATGTTAATTCCAGGGAAAAGTGCCTTGCAATCTTCTGGATTAATAAATGTGTCAAACATTATATTATTTTATTATTAAATTTTAAAACAATATTTTCTTTAAAAAGATTCAGTCAATATACTTGAGTCTGGTGCTCAATATACTTTATATACTCCTACAGCCTGTATTTCATCAATATGTGAACCCTCTCTTTTACAAAAGAGCACCACAGCACTTCAAGATAACAAAACATCAAGGAAGTTTGAAGGTGCCAGGCAGTCTGTTCTGGTAGTTCTGTGATTTATTCTTGCTCTTGCAGAACTGCAGTCAAAGAATATGCAGACAGATAATTTTCTTCAGACAATTAAAAAATAGGTGGGAAGTGAGGGACAAAGTCACATGCTTCTGTTCGAGTCATTTAGGTGCTGTGGCTGCATGATCGTTCCAGACATTCATTTATCAAGTTTTACCCTTTTTTTTCCCTAATGTTCTCTTTTCATCTAGTGGCCATTAGAAAGCACAACTTCTTTGTACTAGTTTGTAAGGACAAGATGTTGTGTTGAGAATGCACCGTATCAGGGATGGGGAACCCTAGAAAGATGACCTGGAACTTTTTTATGTTCTTCCTGCAATGCACATTTAAGTATCCTTCTATGTAGGGGGCAGAGATACCTTGCATGTATATGATTCTTGCATGCAAATATGCTTGCAAGCTCAGGTTTACATTAAATTCTCCTCTGAAATTTGTTGCCTGTTGCATGGAACTTAGGCCAAGATCTGTTCACCTCTGTTTTTTCTCAGTATTTAGCACTGAGTAGTCTTCCCTGCTTTGGCTAACTGAAATACGTATTAGGAGGCAGCTGCCTATTGCCAAGAAGAGCCCACATGCAAGAATATTTCCATCTGGGATGACTAACGTGTGCCCAATGTACATCCAGTTTCACATCCCACTCTGCAAACAAAATTCACTGATTAATTAATTCCCTTCTTGCTTCAAAAGGCAGTCAGAAGATGAAAGTGAAAAACTGAACATATTTCAAAAAATTACATTATATGAAAAATAGGTCATTCAGCTGGACTGCAGATCATAGATTTTCAAAAATGTGAAATGTCAAGGAGTCCTATTTGAAAAAGTATGTGTTCCATTGCTTGTTGCATATTTTGCTAGTGATGGAAAGAATGAATTCAAAAAGGAAAGACAGTATTTTAACTCCTTCTCTGGATAATGCCAACAATGTTCAACCTGTGGTTTAGATGAGTGGATAGTGAGGTGGATTGAGATCTGGCTGAATGACAGAGCTCAGAGGGCTGTGATCAGTGGTGCAGAGTCTAGGTGGAGGCCTGTAGCCAGTGGTGTTTTCCAGGGGTTAGTACTGGGTCCGGTCTTGTTCTACATATACATTAGTGACCTGTATGAAGGGACAGAGTGTACCCTGAGCAAGTTTGCTGATGATACACAACTGGAAGGAGTGGCTGACACACCAGAAGGCTGTGCTGCCATTTAGCAAGACCTGTACAGGCTGGAGAGTTGGCTGGAAAGGAACCTAATCGAGTTCAATAAGGGCAAATGTAGGGTCCTGCACCTAGGGAGGAATAACCCCATGCACTAGCACAGGTTAGGGGTTGACCTGCTAGAAAGCAGCTCCACGGAGAAGGACCTGGGAGTCCTGGTGGACAGCAAGTTAACCAGGAGCCCACTGTGTGCTTTTGTGGCCAAGATGACCAATGGTATCCTAGGGTGCATTAAGAAGTGTGTGGCCAGCAGGTTTAGGGAGGTTCTCTTCCCTCTCTACTCTGCCCTAGTGAGGCCACATCTGGAGTACTGTGTCCAGTTCTAGGCTCACCAGTTCAAGAGAGACAGGGAAGTCCTGGAGAGAGTCCACTGGAGGGCTATGAAGATGATTAGGGGACTGGAACTTCTCTCTTATGAGGATAGGCTGAGAGACCTGGGTCTGTTTAGCCTGGAGAACACTGAGAGGGGATCTTATCAATGCTTATCAATATCGAAAGGGCGGGTATCAAGAGGGTGGTGCCCGACTCTTTTCAGTGGTGCCCAGCAATAGGACAAGGGGCAATGAGCACAAACTGGAACACAGGAAGTTCCATCTGAAAATGAGGAAAAACTTCTTTACTTAGACTGTGATGGAGCATGGGAACAGGCTGCCCAGAGAGGTTGTGGAGTCTTCCTCTCTAGAGATATTCACAGCCTGCCTGGATGCAGTTCTATGCAACCTGCTTTAGGTGAACCTACTTTAGGAAGATTGTTGGACTTGAAAGATCTCCAGAGGTGCCTTCCAACCTCCACCATTCTGTGATTCTGTGTTTGGCTTATGTCAATATAAACACGATTCCTTTGTCCTTGCTCAGTTTGTAATTATTTCATAACAGAAACAGCAAAATTAATTTGAACAGTTGTAAATATCAAAGTGACACAACAGTTTCTGTTATTTCATAGTTGCAAATATCAGGTCTGTTTCTTGTGAAGACACTTGAATGTGTCATATGCATGGCTGATCCTTCTCGTGCACTGAAGGAATGTCAATGCTGATACAAAACCCCATATAATAACCCACTGGCTTCTCATATATCAGTGACTCACTCAGGCAATAAAATATATGATTGTGATGCTAATTAAATTGCTATTTTAAAAATATGTCTTTAATAAAGGGATTGTTTGTACCTAGTCAGAATTAAAAACAGAGCTGTCAGTCTAATTCAGTATAGCTGTCAATACTAAAAACGATACACAGAAGCTCCAGCTTAGCTAGTCTCAGAGGTGCAGGTCTGAGGAGGTGTAAATCCTCCACCCAAAAAGACTGCACAACATACTGCCCGCCTTTTAACTGGTGATACATATATTAGCAGAGCAGAGACCTATAATTACATAAATCCTCAAAATATGAGCTATTTAGTAAACTATTTGAGCGATACAAGTGCTAACTGCCTAAAACTGGCAATCCAAAACTCAGACAACCAACAAAGAAAATGTTGACCCAAGCAAAACAGTATTCACCTCGAGAATTAAAACCCTAACCCAGTGTCATGTGCAGTCCTCTCAGATGTAATTACTGTATTCTAGCTTGTGCCGAGTGTGCCTGGTATCCAGGTGGTGATCCATCCTTGTAGAGGCCAAGGCAAAGGCCAGGCATAGAACAGGTTCACTGGAGCTGGTAGCTGGGCAACATTCAAAAATTAGTAGCTTACACACAGATTAAACAAAACCAGGGTTGTGGGGAGAGGTCATGCTTTTTTATTAGAGCAGCTTCTATAGTTGGAAAAAACAGGCAGGCTTTTAGAAAGACAAGACCACTGTCTGGAACAGAAGCAGGAGTGTTCAAGCTTAGTACAAACTGAGAACAATTGCTCTGCTTTTACTTCTTCATGTTAAGCAAAGCACTCTTAGGACTGACTGGCCACCTCCTAGAGCCTGGGGAGTCATCAGGCTGAGTTAAGAAGAAATGGTATTTGCTCCAGCTATGTCTGTCTATATTGATCCCACATATGGCTCCACCAGCTTCAGCAGACAAACATCTTTAACCTGAGCATTTAATGATCATTTCCATTGAGGAATTGTTTATTTACAGTAAAAGGCAGGGCTTTAGGTTGAAACTCTGAAGCCAAGCCTCTATTCTTCACTTAGTTGCTGGTCTACAGTGAGTGGGTCTATACATCAGCTTCTGCGTGGTAAATGGGCATAATAAAACTGGCCTCCTTGCAAAGTCTTTTGAGATTTACAAAGGAGAAGTTTTATGCAGCAGCTATACACGCCTTCATTACTAGCTCTTTTTCATGTGGTTCCTTTAATAGACATTTGGGTTCTGATTTAGATCTTCTAAACAGGGTGTAACACTACTGGTGCTAGTAGCAACTCTGTGTTTGCCAAATGTGACTAGAAGACTCCTGCTACAGCAGTGTAAGCAGTTAAAAAGTTACTCCTTTAAACTTCCCAATGTTGGATAAGCTCTTAAATAGGGAAAGGCTGTTTGTGTTCAGGAACTACAGTAGTGTCTTCATCTCCCCGGATGGTTACTGTAATGGCACATCCAATCTCAGTAGGCACATGTGAAAATAAAGAACCATGTAGATGCTCACAGATTCTCAAATAGATGTACAATAAATGTTACCTTTTTCACATGTTAGTAAAGCACAGGAAAATGAATGCTGAAGCATTTCCCATTATTCTGTAATGTATGTATATGTGCACAGTCAAATTCTGAAATGCATAACCATATATACTTAGGCGCAATAGCAAATGTAGGTACTATGAACATATGTAGGTATGCAGACATTGGCATTAAATAGCACAAAATATTTTTTTAAATGGCAAATAAACATTCTGATTGCAAAGCCAAGCAATGTTGGATATTCCAGAATGCAGGTTTCCTGGGCATCCTTCATTAGCCTTTTGAATATGTATGATGATACAGTTTTAATTACGTGATAACATGTAGGTGTTTTTTTTTTCCTTAACAGATTCTTGTTTCACCTAGTCAATGAAGATGCAATTTTTTAACCCTTCTGGTTTTTAGTTTCTTCCATTTGGTGCTCTGGCCTCAGATCTCATGTTAATGCACATGGTCCAAGTGTTACACTGGACACAGAAAACATTAATCCCCTTCTAAGCTTTTGTTTCTCTGTTGCTTCCATGACAGCAGCTTAATATGCCCCAAATCCTGATGACCATATCTCTGCAACACATCTGTGCAGGGTGAGGATGCTGTTATCTTCACAAAATTCTTGCCATCACACAAAAGCACTGAACCACAGGGTAAGAAAGGACAAAAATGTCAGAATGACAACTTTCAGTGAAAGCTGAGAGATGTGGGAGTTTCCACATGTGTAGCATTTCCCTGGCACTTTCTCCACTCAAAGCACAGGGCCAGTTGACTTCAGCTCTCAGCATTTCTGCATTTTAGGCCCCAGGTGTCTTTTGTAGAGCACCCAGAAAATGAGGCCAAGCACTCAAGAGGGAGGAAATTCCAGAATGAAGTCATCATGCCTACATGTGGGGAGGGGGAAGGAGCTAATCATGCCCAGGCAATCCAAATTCTGGAATTTGCTAACATTTTAGCATTTGGCTCACAACCCTATCATTCTTTTAGCTGAGTTTCTGTGTATGTGTATACATTTCTCTGTAAATAAATAAGGACATCTGAACTGTGTCTAATTTACTAAAAACTCTGGCACTGCCTTCTCAGTAAAACAATTTATTGATGTGTATGCCCTTGGACAAAAGCATGGCATGCACTGTAATAGAATCATAGAATGGTTTGGGTTGTAAGGGACCTTAAAGATCACCTAGGTCCAACCTCCCTGCCTTGGGCAGGGACACCTTCCACTAGACCCGGTTGCTCTAAGCCCTATCCAACCTGGGCTTGAACATTTCCAGGGATGGGGCATCCACAACCTCTTTGAGCAACCTGTTCCAGTGCCTCACCACTCTCACAGTAATATAATAACCTTTACTTATTTTTCCTACTGCAATTAAATCTAGAGAAACCTCGGGAAACTTGGTTTTGATTGTTCCCAGAAGAGGAAGGAAGGGAAATAAAGAACATCTACCTTAATAGATGCTGAAGTATCAGTACATCTCCATGCTCCAGCTGTGCCTCAGTCATTCATGCTTACTGTGCTTTAGAAGCAGGCATGGGCTACAGGCAAGCAAACACTTTGACACCCAAAATCAGGGGGATCAAGGACTTCTAGGGGACAGGGATGAATTTGCTTCACCTCAGTCTGAAAACCCGCTTCTAAATCTCAAGTTCTACATTTGCTACATTATCCCTATCCACTACTGAATTACAAGTGAGGCATTAATAGGCATAGCACACTGCCAAGATTTTCAATTAAATATTGGTTTATTTTTTGTTTGTTGCCTGCAAGTTTTCTCAAACCCTTCCTCTTCTCAAACTTCTCTGTACAAGCTGACAGGTTGGAAACAGGTTACAAATGGAAGTTGAAATCCATATGTAAACATCTGGCTCCAAGAGCTGGTGCTCTAGGGAATGAAAACTTGTAATGCAAGACTCACAAAACTCTTGTGGGAGTTGGCTTCATTAGGTATCTACCATAAGCGTGTCTGAGTGCATAGATCTGCACACCGTTGCGATCCTATCTGTGTGTGCATATGTAGCTGAGGTTAGCAGAGTATTCACTCCCTGCTGCGCCAGTCACTCCTCTCTCTTCTCATACTTCTCATTTCTTCTTTGAGACTGGGAGTGTCTCTTTCTTTCATTCATCCCCATCTCTGCTAGCACCACAGACCAGTGGCAGAAGGACCTTTTTTTACCCCTCCTGTGTGTGTACAGCAGGAGTGCTTTTCTCACGGACGCTCTGCTGACTGCATCGGATGTTATCTGTCTTTCAACCAGTGTACAGAGCAATGTGTTTATGCTGCTGAGCTGGAATGCCTTGGCTTGTTCTCTAAAAACTCTTTTCTGTATCCCTTCTATATGGGATACCTAGGAAAACGTAACTGTCAAGTGAGGCATCAAAGGGAGACATCGTACCTCTTCCCCACTACCAAGTTTCATGGTCTGAAAAATACCTGATAAAGGGCTAGCATTTGTTAGTAGTGCTTTTAATTCTGGAGATACCTCCCCATCCATGCTAGATTCATTCTCCCTTCCCAGCCTGAGAAGCGCATGGTTACCCCTCCTCCCTGACGGCTGGAGAGCTGAACTTTCCTTTTCTCCTTGCTGCAGTCACTAGCAGTAGAGGGAGATTATGCCGAGATTTCGTTGTTTTCCAAAGAGGGGAAAGCATCTCTGTCCATGCTGAGACAGTTCCTTACAGTATGTGGCTAAGCCATGCTCTCCAGCCAAAACGTCAGCTAGCAACATGCACTCTGTGGGCCTCTGAGGGAAGAAGTCCTAGGGTAGGAAACATGGTGGGAATAGTATGTTGCTTATTATGTTATTGAAAACAAAATACAGCTGCGTGTTACTGTTGGCTGAATGCAACCTGTCAACACCAACATCTCCACAAGAAGCCAGGACTGATTGCAGCCAGCCTTCACAGTAGAAGATGCCAGTAGCCAAGCAGTTGGAGAAGCCTGACGTTGCCCCCTGCCCACTTCCAGGCCATGTTAACATGGCAGCGTTAGAGCAGAGAGTGTGCTTGGAGAAGTGCCATGTCACAAGGAACCATGTGGTGACAGGCAAATTGCTCAGAAAGCCCTGAAGGAACTGTAGCCCCAGGGCCAGGACAACATGTGTTCTTTCATGTGATAGACTGACCTAGTGCACCAGTGGTGCTTGCTATGCCTTGATGGTATGTCATGCTCCAGAGTCACTCCAAAATAATTCCTCCACAGCCCGTGGATTTGCTCACCCTAGTGGTTAATTACTGAAACTCACTCTTTTAGGACCAGCTCTATTTTCACACTTTGTAGTTCACTGAATCTAGAAGGCTGAGCGTCCCTACCCTTCCAAGAGTGTGAGTGGGTTGGGTGCCAGTCCTGGACACTGGAGAATGAATCATGTTGCTGTAGCTGGGAACAAGTAATGAGGGTTAGGTAAACTTGGAGCCATTTTTGTGCATCACTGTCTTTCCAGCTCTCCTTGTATTATGTTTTGGTGTGGACAATCAGAACCCTTGTAACTTCAGACAGACATCTAGGAATGAATGGTTTGCTCTCTTGAATAAAATGAGAACATGTGAGTGAGAGGAGAGAGGGGAAGGGAGAGAGGCATTTGCATAGGTCAGGAAGGGTCATTAAAACATCTGGCATTAGTAACTGACATGTGTCAGATTTTAGTGTTCATTAAATTCATATTAATGCAAGAATGGTTCCTAAGCTCCAAATGCCACTTTTGGTTGCTGTGTTCTCCCAGTTGATGGTGATGACTTTATAGAACTGTACCATGCTTGTTTGCTTGCTAGTGGCATCTGACCTGAGGTCATATTTCTATTTAACCCCTTCCTGTAGGTCAAAAGACAAATTAATCTGGTGAGAATTGAATTGGAAATGAGGTGTCTGGATAGCAGGTGTCCCAACTGTGGAATAGCTGCTAGGCTGAAACATGTTTACATCTGTTCTTATGCCATACAAGAAGTCGTCTCTGAGGTCAGGGAGATATTCAGTTGACATCTGAGATGGGAAGTTGCCACAGGGAGCAGAAGTGGCAGGTGCCCTGTGTTACCAGATTATCTTGCAGTCTGGGGGGAAATGTCTGAGATTGTTACTGAGTATAAATGTAGACATTTCCATGTATTGTGCACTTTGCTTTATCTGTGTTTGTTAGCAGCTTGTAATCATAAAGAAGACCCACAATTTCAATCCTTTTTAAAGAGGAGAATCTCACAAATCTTTTTCTTCCTTATTTATAGAGGATGAAGATGATGAAGAGATGGTGGAGCCAAAAGCACAGGATGACTTAGAGACAGAAAATCAAGACCACAAGCAGGAAGTGAAAGAAGGTACTTTAGAAAATGAAAAGGATTTTGTTACAGCTTTAAAACACTGAATCCTGCAGCCAGTTATTCTCATAGGCAGTTTATATTATTGAGAACACTGTGAAATTGAAACAGTGACTGGTTTTATTGACTCAAAACCATATGAGTGGCATAAAAGCAGAAAATTGTGTCCCAGTGACCCCGCTGGTAGGTCTGAGAAACTTGTGAAAGGCACAAGACTTTGGCTGTTTAGATGAAGCTACATATCCTCATAATCTGGGAACAAAGTAGAGATTCTTGGATTCCAGGACTGGTGCTTACTTGTCCTCTGGCTCAAATAGCCTGCTTACATGAAAGATTTAAAACACGAATGCCAGGCATTCCAGCAGCTCCATAAAGTTGGTTGGTCTTTAGAGGTACTTAGAGCCCGTAAGCTTCTGCCTGCATGAGAGGAGCAAACTTAAGCCTGGTGGTGGTCAGAAATTCTCCAGCAGAAAACCATTTCACTGGAAAATGTTGACTATCAAAATCAAAACTTTTTGTAGGAGCTGCCTCCAAGGAACTTAAGGTTAAAACTGAAGCCAGACAGATCGAGCCCTTCTATCAATTTCTCTGGATTGAGATACTCTCCAGGGTTACCAGAGACAAAAATTCATCTTACTACTTCTTTCTGGTGCAGACATCAGTGGGACATGTCAGCACTTGCCACAGTAGATATGCTGGGTGTCTCCTGTTTGCTTCTCTTGGACCTATTCTAGCCTTCATAAGTTAGAAGAGGGATATGAAATTTGGTCTTCCTCATCTGTGAATTTACTAGATTATTGGCTATTCTCATGTGTTGCCCTGAACAGTCAATGCTCTCTCCTGTGTGGAGCGGGGGAAGAGAGCTTAAAATATCAGCAGCTCCAGTATTTCTTAGCTCTGTATTGCCAGGACTGCTCACAATGCTGTTTACCCTCTTGAAAGGTAACTTACTTCCCCAGGTAGTGCCCAAGTCACATTGAGCTATGGTGATCATTCTGTGACCTTAGCTTTGTTTTTCACAAGATAATCTCACTACAGGAAAAATATGATGTCATTTTACAAAGAAGCCCATGAAATTATTAACTGTGAATACAGCAGTGGATGCCCCTTTCTCACCCAGGGGGGCCTGTCATGATTTACATCAGTGTTCAAAAAACTTGAGTCTGGTGTATAGTGCCCATACACCAGTGCCTATATAGTGCCGCTGTTCTCACCCACTGGAGTGAGTTGCAGTACCAGCCATGCTGTTTTGGTTATAAACTGGGGTTTTTTTCCCCCTTAAGAGCATCACAGAATTCCCCCATGCCATAAACCCTGCAGTGTCCACTACTCAATAGGTCCTTGTAGAAACGTGGAGGGGGGAACTCTCTTCTCCTGCCCCTTGTCCTTCTACTCTCTCCCACTGCCCCCAGCCACTGCTGCTGTGGGTGGAGGGGAGCAGCATGAGCAGCAGAGACAACAGGAATTACACAAGAGTCTGCAAAGGCAAAACTGAAGACATGAGTAAGAAACAAGGTGACACAGAAAAAATTACTTTTTCCTGAAAGTTACTCTTCTTCCCAAAACTAGGTGGTCAACTCACATATGAGCTCTAGCAGTCACGGAATCTAACACAGTATTTCTTCTACTGATGACAACAGGAAGTCATAAAAACTGGTATCACTGCACCCAGTGCATAAGCACTGTCCTGAGTTGCTGACTGTCCCTCCAGTGCTCAGCTTAGAGCTGATCCCATCCCCATTTATTTCCACATAAAAGCAAAGCTAACGCTTATACCTGGAGAGAAAGCACAAACTCCTGCATGAAGAGAAGAAGAAAAAAAAATCTAAATACATTCCTGAACTGATTTATTTCACTTTTCCATGGGCATTCAAGTTAGATTTTTATGTACTTTGCTGACCAAGTGCCACTGCCAACACCTTTTATTTCTTTGTTGTGTTTTAATCTCAGGGCAGTACTCCCCTTCCCTGCCTAGCAGACCCCCCAGGAATGGTGGATCAACTCGGCTCATTTAGCACTAGTCTCAGACACACAAACGGCAGGCTGTAAAATCAAGGCACAGCTTGTTTTAGCAGAGCTGGCTTTGTGAGGAGCTGACACTTGACTGGGTTCAAGTAAGAAGAAAACATGCTCATTGCCTGATAGAAAGTGAACTTGACCTGCAGTATGTGTTGTTGCAGATGGATAAAATAGTGGTGTGCTGATGACTGGTATTAAATGAAGCAGTTATCCCCAAATGGACAGGGAACAGAGTCACATCATTTAGCATTTGGTGTCATTCTCTCCCTGTTGGCTTTAGCCCTTTTGCCAACAAGATCCCGTTTTCCTTTCTGTTGTAATCACCCTTCTCATGTTCTGAGCAACATTCAGAGTTTGAAGCCATCGTTTGTGTTTCATGGAAGTGATTAAAACCATGTTACAAGTCAAACAGGAGTTTAGAAGAACATTTCCTGTCGGTGCTGCACTCTGTGTGCCTACTCAGAATTAATAGCTTTTCTGCAAATTAGCACATAATGGGTTAAAAGCATGTTTATGTTGGCATTAAGTACTCTGGCTTCTTTTTCTCTGCAAGGCAAGACAATATTTTGCAAACTTTTAAAAGAATCTCTAATAGATATTATAGTGGCGCCATTCACACTGCTATATGGTAGTTAAGGCTGTGTCAGCACTTCCATTATGAATCCTGTTTTTCAGGGATTTATAACCCAGCCGTAAAAATTTGCTCTGGGCTGAAATTTGGTTTCAGCTCAGGGAGCACATTTTTTAACAGATTAAAAAAAATCAGTGTGGCCTTTTTTGAGTTATAGGAGCGCAATAAAAAAAACCAGGGGAGAGAGAAGTGCGGGGACAGAAAGACAGACAATTTTTTCATGAATATAACTTAAAAATAGGTCAGGATAAAAAGTAAAGCTTGGATCCAGTCTGTTCAGTCTCCCTCTCCCCAAGCCAGCAGGACAGGAGTGCTCTATTTTTATAATGGTATTTTAAGAGGAAATGTGATGGGGTTTTTCTTTGTGGTTTATAGGTAGTCCCATTTAATTCTACAGACATTTATTGCATGCTTAATTTCCTCGTCTTCCTCCTGCACATGCCAGAGTTGCTCTGCGGGGTTTGGTGGGATTATTCAGCAGGCATGGCTGTTTGCAGGGTCTGACTCTAGTTCCCGACCTGTCTCAGCATCGCCATAAGGCACACAATGCACCTGCAATAGGGCAGACTGCCTGGCACAATACTTCTTGCAGCACTTCACTGCCAGGAGCATCTTGAGCTCCCCAAAGTATTCCTGGAGTAGGAGTTGAAGACCTGGCTTGGTGATTATTTGAAGCATAGGAAGCCTTGGGACTCCTCTGTCTTTCTTCCATGGGGCTGCCTATTGTCACCCCTGTCTCATGTGCATAGTGTCTCCGCCACCCTTGGAAGAGCTGAGTGTGGGAGCCTGCTGGTGAACCGGGCTGGGCTCTGCCTATTCCCAGCCTCTCCTGACCACAAGCAACTAGTCCCAAACTGTGGCATCAAGTGGGTTGGGGCTTTCCACCACCAGAGAGCTCTGGAGCTCCACCTAAGGCACCTCTTTGTGTCGTAGAAACCACATGAACAGAGGGATGGGCTGGATCTTAAAAGTAGGCCTCAACCTGCATTTATCTGAAGCCGTGGGTATATCTACAGGAACTTGCATGAAAGTCTGTGATGAGGGTGGCTGGGATCTGCAGCTTCAAAGTATTGCTGTGCCCCTCTCTCACCCTGGCCCTGTACATGGGGCTTGAGTGTCCACACAGCAGGCTGTGGTAGGGCAGATGGTTTAGCTCTCGCCAGCTCAGGCATCAGTATTGGAGAAGCAAGACAAGGTTTCTGGCTTTGCCTCTGTGGTCTCTTTGAGGTTTGTAATAGCCTGTAACACCACAGTTTCACTGCCACCAACACCACAGTGAGCTCAGGTGTGCCAACGCATCCTGACAGCCCAATGAAGATGTGCTCAGGGATGTTGCTCATCATGGCCCCTGGAGAAGCACAATCAATGGGAACATCCCTGTCTGGCACAGCTTCAAATATAAGGCTCTGGGCCCTGCCACACCAGAACTGAAAAATCCCTAAATGCACCTCAAAATCGCCCTTTACATGTTCAGTAACTGTGCCGTGCAGGGACTTGTGTTTTAAACCCAACACAACCAGGATAAGGCACATATCAAGCCTGGTGTGAAAGTGAGAAGCAGGAGAAAAACAGCAGCACCACAGGCTGTCAGCAGACAAGGACTAAAAGCTGCTGAGAGCCCTTCAGCATCTTGTGGTTCTCACGCTGTACATTTCTACTATCCTTGGTCATCAACACATCTGCAGTTTACATGGGATTAAATACATACTGAAAGAAATAATACAGCTCTTAAAAAGGGTTTTACTAATCTCCTTCAGTCTCTTGTTATGTCTCTGGGCTCATAACAAGGCTCTTTCTTGCCTTTATTAGTTCGCCCTTTCATTCACTTACTCTTTCTGTTCTTTTCTGCCTTTAATAGACTTCGTTTCTTTTGTCAGGTTTTTACAATTGCTGAGGTTCCAGGAGAGTTCCTAAAGATCCAAGGAAATGTAGTATCAATTTATTTCTTTGTTTTGTGCAAAGAAATTCGTGGACAAAGGGCCTGATGTGAAATACAGTGTTTCTGAGGATCATGTTAAATTACATTAAATAAAATGCTCTTATTTTTCAGAAATCTGTTGTTTTCATATCACATTCAATTTTTGCTACATATTCTAGACCTTTTTGCTCATGCAGAAGCGTACAATGTCTTTCATTGAGAGTATACCTCGCATTTTCTTCCCCTGCAGTGTCTTCCATGCATATATTAACTGCACAGTGTTTTAATTTAAAATGTAAATTCCATTTTATTTTGTATAGTATTATACATTAACATGAGCACAGACCTTCTTTGATACGTTGCCCTCATAACCCTAGAGCCACCTGGACTGCACTTTGCTTGTGGATACATGATTCCACTGACAGTTCAGTGGGTCTGTTGACAGATAGGATGCCCAGTGGCCCTATTAGGCAGAACATGGGTCCTCCTGCCATGAGCTGTGTGGGGCAGCTCCTCTGGGTGGGAAGCAGAGTACAGGCACAATAGTTCATTACAAAGCCTCAGTATAGAAACAAGAGCAAAGTAGCAAAGTGTAGGTCTTCCCTTGCAGGAGCTTTCATTGCACTCCAGGCAATAAGCATGTAACTTTTAGCACTGGTAAGCTAAGCATCACACTAGGCTTTGTTAGACATAGAAGGTTAGATGTGGTTTGTTTGGTTTTTACACTAGGGAAAGCAAATACTTGAAGACAAATGCTGTATTCTTATAGGGAATTTCTGAAGATATTGTCACATCACGTAGGTCTCTGTGACAAAACAAAAAATACTTTGATCATCTACTTATGTTTCTCAGAGTTTTCCTTGAAGACAGCCTGTATCTCTTGAAAGCTGAGATCAAAGTAACTGTAAGCTCCCAGATAGGAAGAAAAATTGCAGAAAATTACATAAATTCTTTTTGTTTTATTCGAGGTAATGGACAGACAGGGGAAGGAACAAGGGGAAAATGGAAGTGGCTCTGAAAGATAAATGGTTAGAAAATCTTCAAATTTGAAAGAACAAGCCTGTCTGTTTTGGGTTTTTTGCTTATACTTCATGTATTTGCAGTAGTTACAGCAATGTTTTACACTGGAAAAACTAATGATGTTAACATTCTTGTAAGAAGAGATTGCCTCAAATAAAACTTCAGAGGCAGCCGAATGAAAGAAGAAAATAAGGTTAAAATATGAAGCTAAATATTGCCAGGGGGCATCTGGTGTGTCAGTCAGATGAATGAGGTAAGCTGATTTATGCCCTACAAACTTCAGCCAACGTGTTTCTGATGCCGAAGAGGGTTTAATAGACTGCTGGCCTCCCACAGATCATTGCTAACAGCAAGGGAGATTTTGCTGAGGTAGAACTGCAGTTGTGCGTCTCCATTGCTTCTGAACACTCCACAGCTCCCAAGTGGTTTAATTTTTGCCTTTTCCCTTTCTATTGATTTTTTGTTATATTTTCTTTGCCAGTTATAGTTGGCAAATGGCCGAGTAATAAATTTGTATTTCCAAGCTGTAGAGAGGATTTGATTTAGCAAATAATTTTTACCATTTGGAGCAGTTTAAAATGAGTTTTCCAGTTGCCTTGGCAGTTACTTTCTTCCCTTTTATGCCATTTTGCTGCATTGTCATGCTTGTTGTCTTTGATTCTCGGAAAGCGATGCTTTAGTGGTGACAGTGGGATATTGCCTCATTACAGGCTTCCTTGCCAGATGAGTTCCCTTAGTGCCAATTACTATTCAGCAGTGGATGCTGCAATAGGTCAACCTGTACTTTTTGCTAGTCATTCCTTTTTTTTCACATGCATTGCTTCTGTCTAAAGCACTTAGAGGCAAATTGTGCTCCTGCCTTGGTAATTGTCGCACTGCTACTTAGGGGGACCGTGTGGGGGGATGCAGATATTCTCTGGTTTTGTGGAGCTCCACAGGGACCGGGTGGTAGGATGCATAGGGCCAAGGCCATAGGAGATCATCAAAGGCTAAAGTTTTCAGCTTCTTAGCTGCTTTGTCTCCTGAGGGCCAAATTGCTTCTCTACTTGTTGCATTTTTCCTACACTCTATATTCAACCTAGGTGTAGCGCAGATTCTGTCTTTTAGAGCTAACGCTTTCACCATGCGTAAGCATGGTGATAACAGCCCCTCTCAACCACAGGGAGTGCTCTGAAAGCAAGCACACTGAAAACAGGGGGAGCTGAGCACTGCGGTAATGCTGACCATGTCACTACTCTCGCCTGCTGTTGCACCTTCCAGTCCATCCTTGCCCCTGGGGCTGGTGGTGCCCCTTGGGCACTGGAACTCACAAATCTAGGGTGAACCATTGGAAAATCAGACAGCAAGTAAGGGCTACAGCTCCCTGACAGCTGAAAGAAGCTGTGTGGCATGTCACAGCAACTGGAAAATAATTTTGAACTGCAACTTAAAAGCTGTGTCACTCATTGTTTAATTAAACATTAAGATATATATGATAGGGCTGGGAGTTAAACTTTGATGTATACTGAGTGATCTCTGAGGCATCATGCTGAATTATCTTTTTCAGCTGCTGGTATTTTAACCCAATATGACCTAGGATGACTGCAAAGTCATTTTCACAACTAAACACCTCAAATCTGTAGTGTAAAGCCAAATGCAGAAGACCTTTGATCACCACTTAAACTCTAAGTACAAGTCTCTGTAATTTTGCAATAAATCTGGTTTTGATATTTTGTTTGTATACCTAGTAATGAATTTGGAACAAAATTCTCTGTTAGAATAATTTCTGTGATGTCAACAGAGCTTTTCATGCTGGGAATTTAAGCTAGTTGCAAGGTTGGTTTGGTGTAACTGTAAAGATACTAGCGGCATTTTTTAAAATACAAGTAATTCTGAAATGTAACTAAAATGATGGTTTAAAAGCATGTGGGCAAAGGCATAACTGATATACAATATTACCACAATATCAATATGACTCTGCTAGTGTGACTGAGAACAGAATTTTGCACCACAGTAATAGCAGCATCCCAATTTCCTTTCCCTCTGATGAATTACCAACAGGTCATTAAAGTGATGAAGACATAGCATTGGTGCATCCTGCAAAGATAGTATTTTACAAATGAAGGTCCATACTGGAAATACTGGTTTGGAAGTAAAGGTTTAGCATCTCTGCATACGTGTAATGAAGCAACTTCATCTTGTAGGGGCCAGGCTACCGTGACTGGTGCCCGAGACGGCTCCTACACACTTCGAGGGCAGCTTTGCCCATGGCTTAGTGGCAGTGATTGTTCTGGTTCTTAGAATTCTTCTACAAGGAAAAAAACTGCCTTAAAGAAACTGTTTTCTGGTCAGTTGCTTTCAATTTTTCTGCCTCAGAGAAGATCTTTGGTTATTTACTTCATTGCTTTGCAAAAGCTCTAAAGCAAAGGATTTATCAGTGACACCAAAGAGAAATGTGAAGAAGTAAAGGGAGAGATTATATGAGCCCTTTTAATACAAAGAACCGTAGTATAAGTTAAGAAGATTATTTTATCTTTGGCTTTTCTGACAGGTCCCCTGTTACATAAGTGTTCTGCTTTTTTTGAGTTAGGTATTGCCTAAACGTCAGTCACAGCCATTTCCTGAAATAGGAACACTGAGTTTATTTAATTTGGAGGGTTTAAGTATTTTCCATTTCAGAATAATAAATATATAAGATATAGGATCTCTTCTATGTAAATGCTACATTCTGGGAATATTCAGGAGTATGTTTAGATATACTAAAAATTTCTTAGTCATGATTTTAAGAGTAAAGCTTTGATTTTTGTCCTGACATTGCTACGGCTAGCTTTCATGTCAAAAGAAGCCCACTGAAGATGTTTATTCATTGGGAAAGGGGTGAAATGTCATACTCTTAACTATGCCTATTCATTTTCCAAGCTCCTCCTAGAGAACTGACAGAAGAAGAAAAACAGCAAGTTCTCCATTCAGAAGAATTCCTGATATTTTTTGACCGGACAATACGTGTAATTGAGCGAGCTTTGGCTGAAGATTCAGACATCTTCTTTGACTACAGTGGCAGAGATGTAGAAGAGAAAGATGGGTCAGTTTTTGGTTTATCTGCTTTTGTAAAATAACCTTTATAGAAAGAATTCCAATGTCAGGAAGACTTAATTTTAAAACTAAACTAAACATGCTTATAGTTAAGAAGAGTTTAGAAACTCTCCATGAAGGCCTGGGTCACTTTGTTAGCATAAATTATTTTGTAAAATAGCCTCATGCTTTATTGCATGGAGCTATTTTGACATATTATGCAGGTGGTTTAGTATTTTGTTTCATTTTGGGGGTTGAAATTTCAAATTCTGAAGAAAAACATTAATAAAAGTGTGTACACACATGCATATGTAGATGTGCATGTGTACATTCCAATGTGCTTATATCATGATATTTTTACACATTCACATTGCTATTGTTTATATTCTATTACTGCCACACTTCTGTAATGGATCCCACTGTGCTATGCATTGTGTGGATGAAAATGATGATCTCCCAAAGTGTTTGCAATCTAAACGCAAAAGATGAGAGGTGGCAGGTTGCGTATGCAGCAATTGGTAGGGGAGTAGAAGCAGCAACATTTATTAGTACAAGAGGAAGCATTTAGATTTCAACAGCTGCATATCTGTTGAAGCCTCATGGCAAATCAGTAGCAGTGTTGCACTGAACTTATTTACTGGAGGTTACTCTAGAGCATTGCCCCTGTGACCAGCTAAGTGCATCAATGTGGCTGCGTTGGTCCAGCACTGAGCTTCAGCCCATCCTAATGGTGTCAGAAGGCATCCACCATCTCTAGCGCTGAGAAGAGGTGCTGTTAAGACTTCAGGAATCAATAATATGAGAGACTTGGTTATAGCTTGGGGGTGAAGATGCAGAAAAGGTGGAACTGAATGCCAGGGCTAGGTTCAGTCCTGAGAGATGAAGATGGCAGAGGTGGCCTAGGATGACCCAGAAAAGTCATGAAGGCAGTGGGAAATTAAGAAATGTGGTTTTGTGAAGTTTGTCCTTTGGTGCACATTTGTTGTCAGCAAGACAGTCAGTGAGAGCAATTAAATCAAGGTGGCAGTCTTCCCCAGGCTGGGCAGAGATTTGAGAAGAAGTAGTAGTCAGAAACTTTTACATTGCTTTTCACAGCATTTGAATCCTGGTACTTCAAAAGGTGTCACTTTGTTTGAATTCATACAGAGATGTTCAAGCAGGAGCCAACCTTTCCTTTAACCGCCAGTTTTATGATGAGCACTGGTCAAAGCATCGTGTTGTCACCTGTATGGATTGGTCTCTTCAGGTAAGATGTGGAGCTTGGTATTCCAAACTAGAATGTTGCATTAAAACTATAGGTTAACAACCTATTAAGATGAAGGAGTCTTTACTTTTCCTCCCCCCCTCCACTCCTTCAGCACATGGAAATGTTTTTGGAATAAAAGGCTTAAAATTAAATGAATTAAAAATTATTTACTAAATATGTAGCCATTGATTTAATAAATAGCTATAATAATATATGAAATAAAAAATAAGAATAGTGAGGACTAAAATTTATTTTTCTAATATACTAAAACTCTGAATGTGAAAGTATCTGAACAACTGGAGAAGACTGAAAATAAGTCTTTCAAAAATGCTGTGTTCTCTCTTCAAGTGATGGAAGAGGAGGCTGCAGCTGGCTGGGGGGGCATGCTAAAGCAGTGTCCCTGAAACTCACCCAGTTTCTGTGCACTGCAAAGCATTGTCATATTGCAAAACAAACTGATGATAGAGCTGCTTAAGCTTCCTAAACCAACTACAGCCTCACCAGCAAAGCACAGGAACCAGGTTAATCCATTACTCCGTTGGAGAGCTGGGATTAGCGCGCACACACACACACAACATCACAAATCCTGTCAAATTCATTTGGTCCCAGTTTCACCCCAGCTTCCTTCATCCTCTCTGCTTCATCCCTGTTAGCCTTTTCCTCGGTTGCAGCCTGGAGCAAAGCAGCTAGCTTCCCTGGGAAGGAAACCAAGGAGACTTTGCTCCTTGGTCTACAATACATATATAACAAAACTGCTCCAGGAGGACACAAGCCACTCTACTTAGCTGGCCCCAAACCCAGCCTCAGGCATCCCCTGGTGTGTCCAGAGCCTGGTGTAGGTAGCAAAGATGCTATAGAAGTAGCTCAGCCCAGTGCTAAGAACAGGCTTTGCTTAGCCTCATCTTAGAAGTAGCTGCTCTTTCTGCACCATGTTAGCTGTGCAGATGGACACAGCATGTGTTTAAGCCCAAGTACGTAAATGGTGTGTGTGGGCTGGAGAGAGGCAGTGGATAAGGAGCACAATGACTCTCACATCCATCCTTCTCTGCTTCCCCTTGAAATGGCAGCGGGGCTGCTTTCATCCCTCCGGGTACTTCTCAGGTAAGGTGGCAGCTGACTGCATGGAGGACATGGCAGGCAGCAGGGAGGAGTTGGAGGGTCCCACCAAGTGTTGCTGGTAGGTCTGGCTGTCTGACCGGGTGTGGTGCACAACAGCCAGCTGCAGAGAGCCTTCTTGCAATATCCAGTTCACGCCTTGTGTGTGAAATAAAGGCTTTATCCTTTTGCTTTCATACAAAATATCAGCTTAAGAACAGGTATGCACTGGTGTGATGTGGGTGGCCTTTAAGCACATATGGATTTCCACAGAACTCAAATATAAGCCTGAGGAAACACTTATCTTAGGTTGTTCACTTGTTCAGGGGCTGGAAATTACACGGAATTCTTATCTGATATTTTCCTAACAGGCAGCTCTTACTGTATTCCCAGAGCAGCAAGTGAAAAAGCTGGCTCAGAAGAGCACTGCCAAATGTAATTGCTCAGCCCCTGGGGCTCCCATGCTTGTTCTGCTTCCCACCTCTTTGTTCCAGGGTGGCCCCTCCTGCCTTCCCCTCTGTTAACTCCTCACACTCAGCTCCCTGGCACCTCAGCGGGGGCTTCTCCACCCAACAGCATCTCCCTGCCAGGGTCTGTGTGCTGCCCCACACTAGCTTGGGAGGATGGATTTACTTCCTCTCTTGCCTCCTTTGAGGTGTATCATGTGGCAGGAGCTGGAAGCAGAGGGAGGTATTTCACATAACCGCTAGCTCTGCTTCTCACCCATGCTCTAGGACATGGCAGTGTCCAGTATACCAAAGGATAACTTCGGTAATCATGGGAACTGCAGAACACGTTGCTTAATCTTCTGTGATAAAACTGTTGCTGCGAAACAGCCTGGAGGCAGACAGAAGCTTAATCAAACAGAAGACCTTGATGCATTGATTAAACAAGTTATTCTGTTCCCAGTCACATGCAAAATAAGGTCCCAAACATGTGGGATCATTCATACCATTAAGACTAACCCACTAGCCCCTTGATTCTTTTGCAGAGCAAAGGGAAAACAGCTCAGATGCTTCATCAAGGATCTAAGGGAAAGGCCCAACAGACTGAGTATAAACAGAGAGAGAGTGGGAAAACCTTGCTCTGTCCATGAGGAGGTAACTTAGCTCATCTAAAGCCAAGAAAACCACAGTCTCAGGGATACTGCCGTATATCTCTTTACTCTCAGGCAGCAGTCTTGAAGGTTTTCAGTTGCAGTCACAGGACAGCTGGGCACCTGATGAGGACTGAAATTCTGTAAATGCAAGTAGATTGAATGAAGCAGCGAGCGTACAATCCCAGCATGGATTTATGGTGCTGCAGTTAGCTCTGTTTTTTTAAGAGTTGAAAAGCCTCATCATGGTGTTGCCCAGGTAGGTATGACTTCTGCATCTGTGTAAACTTGTAACTGTATCTGCAGTCAGATGCATAATCTGTGATTGCAAAACCTACATATAGACCAGTAAGATTTGAGTCAGTGTTTGTTCATGGCCAGATGTGCTGCCAACAAGAACGTGCTCACTAAACTTTCCAGGAGCATGAAACAACCCCAGAGTGCCTCTAAACTCGTGCTTCAGACCTGATCACATGCCATGGCTGGCTGCAGTCATGCCAATGGAAGGACTTGTTGCTTCTGCCTGCCAAGGTATCTGCCCCTTCATGACTGCAGGCTCAGGTGCTCGCGTGAATGATACCTAACCTGTTCAGCCAAAACGAGATGCCCTTGCAAGAGCCTACTGTGCACACTGTTTACTTGGACCTGGGCCAATGTGGGATGAAAGCTGAGAAAGGAGAAGCTGAGTGCACTGTTCAGAAGTGGTTGTAATCTCTTTCACAGAAGATAAAAAGGAGGGAGTTGAGATGGATGAGAGCAGTACAGGGCAGGCTGGCACAACTGTGTCCAGAAAGGTGGTGTGTCAGGTGTGAGATTAAACCACCCTCAGGCCTCCTTCAGTTCTTAGGGAGAGAGAGGAGGTGGTTGGTCTACTGCATGCTCTAAACCCACTAAAGCAATCTGAGTGCTAAATTGCCCTTACAAGCTGTTCCAGCAGCCAGGGTCTGCTGGATTGTGGGTACAACCCAGTCAGAGCTGCCTCAAAATGGGAAAGAGGCAGCTATGGTGGCCACATATTGTTGCTGGTTCTCCCACATGTGGGTCTAGGCTCATTTGGAGCAATGTGCTTGAACAAAAACATCATCAGCCCCATGATATACTACCCTTGGAAGTGTACACAAAGTGGGAAAGAATAGCTGCTGATGGCAAAAGTTATAGCCCTGCTCATGACTTCTTCCAAATGGATTTTGAGAGCAGAGAGTTTCAAACTCCAATAATAATGATACAAAGGGTGATGGCTGGATTTTTTTTTTATTTTCTAAAATGCCTGGTTTGGACCAAATTAAAAGCTCCCAATAGCACCATTGGCAGTTTCTTTGTCCCACTTCCTTTACATCTACCTGTTGTGTTGTTCCCCTATAAAGTGGTGAATGGTTTGGCAGGAATTTACCTGGGAAAAACAAGAAGTGACAATTATGTGAGGAGATCATTGAGAAATTTTGAGGGAAAGCATACCCAGTTTACAAGAGGAGGGTGTGGGTCCTGTGGAGCTTGGTCTGCAGAAGCTACGTGCCTTTCTCTGGACATGCCATAAGGTCCACTTCCTTACTTTGACTACTTAGACGGAAAGACAGGCTACCAAAGGTACCTAGTGTGAAACGTGAGAGTGGAGGACTGGATGTTATTGTATAGGCAGAAAGTAATTGATGTTTTATAGGCAAATTGTTACTTCTTATGGTGTTTTGTAACAATACAAGATTGACAGAATGTGAAAATCTGATTGGTCATATATGATATTTGTGTATGTGTATAGATACGCATATGTGTGTTGCATATCTGCTTCTCTGTATCAGTAGATAATGAGCGTACAAGAAAATATGGATCTGATTTTAGAGTGTTCATTTCATCAATCTTACTGAGTCAGGGGAATCCAAGGTCAGCCTGTGCTTTAGAAGATGACCTCAGCATCTTACAAAATTGAGCTTCTGTGAAGAAAATGTTTTGTTTGCTATTTGAATTATCAAGAAGAGCTTTAAAGTTTATTCTACACAGAAGTGAATAGAAAGAATGCATAATGAAATAAGAAAGAATAGTTTTCAGAGATGCTGAAAAAACTGTGAATTTCAGAATAAAAGCAAGCCAACACTATGGTCCTAATGTATTTATTATCAAAATCAGTTAAGAAATAGTTAAGCAAATACATTAGAGTTACTTAAGCTTTCAGAGTTTCCTCTGCCTTGCTTTGCATTCCCTTTATGATTATCCTGCTAGTTGTCTTTTCTGAGAATTACCTGCAAAAAATAACATTCCTTTTGCAGTATCTGAGCAAGGAGCAGGGGCTTTAAGGATGTCAGGGACAAGTAAAATATAAAACCAAAATGAAGCTGAATACTATGATTGGACTAGCGTGTATTATAATTAAAACCAGATGTTGCACAGTTAGTGTAGATTATTTCTGTCTCATCTGATTTTGTGTAGGTTCTTCATCATCCATCTTATTTCATTTGCTTTTTCTTTTTCTTTCTAGTATCCTGAGTTGATGGTTGCATCTTATAACAATAATGAAGATGCTCCACATGAGCCTGATGGAGTAGCCTTGGTATGGAACATGAAGTTCAAGAAAACCACACCAGAATATGTTTTCCATTGTCAGGTAAGACTGAGGAAGCCATTAATTTCATGCTAGACAAAACAGAGTTTGGTGCATCTTCCCACTGTTTATATTAAGAGGTTGAAGTGAAAAATAGGCATTTTTTTAAAAAGTACCAGTGGCAGTCCAGTGTTTTTAGAAGGCAACCAGCCTCCTCAAACGATACTGAAAGCCTGTCAGGGCTGCGTGTCATTCTTTGTCTATTTAAAACAGTCCCTGGGAGATTCAGTTTATGAAGCCCTTGCACTTATGAAGTAACTGTGGTGTACCACTTCCTCATCCAAACAGCAACATATGCTTTCCCACCCACGTTAGCTTCCTTGCATCCTCTGTTCTCCAAGCTGCCTACCCTTGCCTTGGTTCTGCTCAATATCACATTTTGCCTTAAAAATTGGGAAGTACACTTTGCATTTCTGAGCATGCGTCTTGCTTACAGCTTGATAAAAATGGTCTTGTTTACAAGGACTACTCCACCCATTCCTGTTTGACTGTCCTTTCAGTTAGCAAACCAGCATTTCTCTTCACTCAATGCTACTTTATGGCCATACTGTTTCAGAAGTTTATGGACAATTAAAAAATAGTTGAATGTTTTATTTCTGTAGGTCTGTTTACTTCTCTTTTGCCAGTGCTTTTGTGCATGAAATGGCACAGCCTTGTATTGACAGAAATGTTCTGCTCATTGGCTCTTTCCCCATCGAACTGTCCAAGCTGTGGAACAGGGCTTGGGCCAAATTTCCAAACTCATCATTAATATCGTTCTGTGGTAATTAAATACAGGACAGTGGTTTTTAAAAGCCATATGGAAAAGTTTCAGCAAGTAAAGCTTAACAATCAGAGATTAGTAAAATGCAGATTATTCTGCGGTAAAAATTGCTTCTCTTGGAAGGATATGTATTACCTGGCTAATTGTGTAAGCTAAGTGTCATTTTACATTCAAGGACCAAACATCTTTTTGAACTAAGTTTATGTTTGGACTTGGGTAGATTATCAGATGTAACATAGTGGGAGGGAATTGAAGTTACTGCTTCAACCCGATTAAGTAACCTTTAATTCTTGGCATGTTTTTCTAATTTGCTATACTGAAAAACAACTTCACAAGGAGTCTAGGCCTGCACAGCAAATATGCAATACAGATTTATGTACATATAGATGTATGTGTGTTTATGTATTACCTTTGAAATGAGAACTTGTATTTTTCTGGATATCATATTCGGCAGGCTGTGTTCCTTCAGACTGCTTAAGATCTTAGCTCAGATCCCACGTTCAAACTCTTCTAGGAGGTACATGCAGCTTAATGTTGTAAACAAAATATTCAAGAGAAGAGATTGCCCATTGCATTTTCAGGAAGAATAATCCTTAAACTAGATTGATTTTGCAAGGTAATAACCAGATTCAGAGTAGCCCTACGGAGGACACAAATGGGAGATTGACTACAGACATAGTAATGTGTTCCATTAATTAAAAATTCTATGTACTTTTGAAAGTGGGTACACTTAAACAGGGGAGGTATGACTCACTAAATTGGAAACATTGAGATAGGCTATAATCTCCACTAGAAAAACACACAGGACAAAGTGGTGGCCAGATATTTAGCCTGGCTAATACTCCTGTTAAATTGGATGTGCCCCTTTTTAGAACTTGAACTTTAAAACCTGTGAATTGGGAGATACATATGGCATCATGCTTTCACATGCATCCCGGATTCACTATCTTTCAGTTAAATGAAATCAGTTCTTCTGTCCATGAGAAAGACTTATTTTCTTCATCAAGCTGTCCACAGATAGTTTGCGTTATAAGTCTATTATGAGTTGGAATCATATTTGAACCACCATTATGGGGTTTCTGACATGGAATATCTTCTGCATCTCAGATCAGATGGGGATGCCCACATGAGATTAAATGGGGAAGCAAAAAGCATGAGACTTGGTCTCTTGAACACAGGTTTTGTTCTAACTGACTCAGATGGAAAATAAGAAAAAAAAACTATCTTAGCTCAGAGTCTGGAATTCAGTTCTGTAGATCATCATGTTATTCTGTTAGTTAGTGAAAACCAACTGTATTATTAGTCAGCCCATATCATTTATATTACCATTTTGCAAGAGAAATATTCTCTTATTCAGTCCTGATTCAGTCATTTCTCTAGGTCTTCTGAGAGACAGGCCCAATTTTTCTTCTGCAATATATGACCTTATAACCATGCAGCCCAGCAGCTAGAGATGAACACACACCTTATCACTACAGCTAGGTTGCCCAGATATGACACACTACTTTGAGTGTATTTTCACAATAGACCACTATTTTCCTTTCCAAAGACTTTCTATAAAATCATTGTCTTAATAAATACTATATGGTGCTGACTAATATACCTCTTGCCTTTCAATTTTTGGGCTCACAGAGTGAAATATAAGCAAGTAGAAACTCATTTCGGACGTGACTGTTGAGGTACTCATGCAAGTCACTTCTGAGAAGCCAAATCAATAAATTGGTTTACGAAGCCATTTTCAAGGAACTTCAAAGAAATTCCACCTCAGAAGTTCTGATAACATAATAGAAATAGGTATGTGAAATATCTCTGGACAGCTAAAGAGCTGGCTGAATTTCAGCAGGTAGAACTTTAGATGATCTCCTGTGCACATTTGATAAATTATTGACGCTAGGAACCATAACGTTTTTCTGTCTTCTTTGATATGTTATACAGATTTAAGTGAGACGATTACAAAATAATTTCTTAATTTTCTTTAACTCTTTCTATGACTTTTTTTTGTCATGTTACATAGGATCATTGAAATGGTCATAATCAGAATAATAGTCTTTCCCAATGCCTTTGCTGAAAGTTGCCAGAACTCAGGGCTTCAACTAAAGTTGTCTATCAGCCATGGAAGACAACGATGCAAAAGTCTACCAGCAATGATGTTTTTTCCTAACTCCAATCAGCAAAAAGTTTTATTTCAGTCCTCAAATCTGAGGGATGATGTATTCTGTAAGTGTTTATCTTAGCTGTTGTCACTAATGAACTTACTGTTTTGCCCAATTTAATGTCATATTAGGTTGTTAGCTCATTAATACAGTGTAGGTGGTGGTAAATTTCATAGCTGTACAATATGTGGTATGACAAATACTGGGTTCAATTTTAGTTAATATGCATTAAGGGAAAAATTACTATCAGCCAAGTGGACTTATTTACTCATTAATTCATGTGCACTGCCATGTGATCTATCAAATCCTTTCTAAACACAACAGTCCTACTGGCTTCTACTTTCTTCTCCTGTGGAATATTTCTTTTCTTCTGCTTGTTTTATTTTTGTCCTTCGTTGGGGTTTTATATTTCTACTTTACCCAGTGATGTGCTGACAGTATTTTAGCTGGGACTCCCACAGATTTTTTCCTCTATAGCTCATCATACATCTCTTTACCACAAGGTTAGAAATGGGAAAACAAGGAAGAGTGAGGGATCAGGCAATTTGTTCACTTGTTTTGCTATTCAAGGAAAAAAATGTCTCAGAAGCAAAATCAAAGTGGAAGGATGGTATCATTTGTCAAAGGAATGAACACTCAACACTTTCCTTAGGTAGCAAGGAATAAATTGTGCATGCAGTTACTACTGCAGAGTGCAGACTGGGAATGTCCTTGTAGGGAAGAGTCAGGGATGTCCTCTTCCCCCATGCTGGAGCATCACAATCTCTTAGTGTAAGCCAGTGCATTCCAAAGGCAAAACCCAAGCCTTTCAAAAGCACTTTATGAGACCCTGCGGATGAGTCATCCCTAGTTGGGTTGGTTTGGCAGTATCCACAGAGGGAATGAATTCCAGCAAGGACATGGAAATCACATTGAGTCTCCCTTGGTTTGGTGGGAGAATTTTAAGCAGTGGTTCACAGTGCTTCTCTCAGCTGCTGTTAGTCTGCATTTAGGTGGGAGTGACAAAAATGAAAATAGTATGACACGGTTATTGATGATATGACTCACCATGAGCTCAATCCTGTATTGATTTATGCAATGCATGGGGCTGTCCGTGTACATGAACATTCCTATCCTATTGGATGATAGAGTAGTGTCAATGATATTTCTCAGTCTTACTGTCTTTCTTAGAAAGCACTTGTATGTCTATAGTGTATTTTTTCACTGAGCAAACAAATAAAAATCTCATTACTCATTAATTAGGAGGACTATTTGTAATGCAATCCCCATTGTTTAGGTGCTACTGGTCATCTCTGTCCGTGATGTTTCTGTTTCCTGGTGGACTGACCTCAGCTCTCTAAGCCAAAGTGGCCTGAAGAAGTATCTGAATCTTTGAACCAACATATCTGATTGAATGAGGCAAAGAAGAACTCAGTCTAGCTTTGCCCTGAAGTGGCTACTTGAAGTCTGAGCCATTATGCCTTTCCTTTCAGCAGGACCTGTTAGAAGGGTTAGAGCACTGCTCTTATACCATATCTCATAACTTTTGGGTTAGAGCTGATCTACAGAGATGGAATCTTCTAAGGGAAAGAAATAATCAGTGGGTCTAATGGACTTTAGGGTATTGCAAACCATTTCCTTTCTTCTGGAACTAAAGAGGGGTTATTAAAGTTGGTTGAGGTATCTGGACCTCAGCTTCAAACATCCTTCACTTCAAGAGAGGAGGGGTGGGTGAAGACAGCTAAAGATATTAATTTCATGCAAATAAACCAAATTGAATGTTACTGTCTAATCTGTAGGACTCTGCGTTGTGTTTGGAAAGTTTGATGAATTCTGCTTTCCTACACCCAGTCTAATGATAGCAGCAACAAAAAAAAATTACTATATTGACTGTATTTTGATTTATTATAGATTATTAATTTCCTCTTTCTCATCTATGTCTTTTCCAAATGTCTCAAAAGGGTAGCGAGAAGTACAAATCTGACACTTAGAAGTAACCCCAATCGGCATATTTTTAAGAAAGGAGAGCATATGTGAAGTAACTTTTCTTTGATGAAGCGGTAACCATTTAAGAGTTCTTTCAAGGAGTCAGATCAACTTTTAGCATAATCACGGAAAGATTTCAGCAGTATATCACTTTTAATAGCTGCAGCTATTTCTGTCCTTTTCCTAAAGTGCCATGCAGTCAGATTTACTTGGTTGGTTTCTTCTCTTTACTAAACTGTCAAGTTTTTTGTGGTATATGGAACTTGTGGTTTCTATTTTAATTTCAAGAAAAGCTGTCCATGCTTGGAAAATATTGGTGGATTTGGTACAGAAATCAGCCACTCAGTTGCACCACAAAATGTTTCATTCTCCCCTAGTTTTTTTGTAGTGGCTTCTATACACTGTCATTAAGTTATGTGTTTGACCACTCTTCATTGCTTATCCTGGTGTGGTCTTTCCCTTTTCAACTGAATGGATGGAGTCAGAAATGCATATCTTAGAATTAATGCACTGAGGTTAGTGAAGGGCTGCATTTAGTGGCTGATATTGGCCAGAGTTGCCTTTTTTTTCTTCTGATTTGGTTCTTTTGTTGTTGTCTGCTCTTTCAAAATCAACATAAATTCCTTCAGATGTGCTTTTTGCTCCAGCAGCCTGCCTTATAAAGGTGCTGAGCACCCAGATCCACGGGACTTCTGTGTGGAGAGGGCTGAGGTAACAGCATGAATGACTAATATCCTCCGTTTCCTCTTATCCTTGAGTTTTCTTCTCTTTGGAAGCCAGACCAGAGCTCAGTCCCTCCAGAACTTTAACAGAAAAAAAGTATTAGAAAAAGTTTAATTGTTAATAAAATATGCTTGAAATACTTTAAAAATTAAGCAAACTTCCTTTGATAATTATATTGGTGCTTTTCCACAAAGGCTTCCTCACTTAGTTGCTACTATCTAAGTTTCAGGTAAGGATTCAGCTCTTCAGAACCACAAAAGAAATTACAGACTCTGAACTCCCTCCAAGCTTCCTAAGTGAAATCAATCAGAAGAACCAGCAGCATGTCCAGTCCCAGAGCTGACTTGTCTAGTTCCTTAGTTTCTGGTCAGAGGAACTGTGGGCATCTGTGATTGGTCTCTAAAGTGCTGCAAACCTCAGAGAAGACATGTGGCTCTGAGCTGACTGCAAATTTTCAAAACAGAAAACCTGCCTTTGGAAAAGGCTTTTTCATTAAAGTGTCTGCTAAAATAGCGCTGGTCTACAGTGGAGTAATGGGTTCGATGAATAGCCACTGAAACTTGGTGCGTGATTGAAGAGGGAGAGACAGTGGAAGAGAGGTTCATACTGCATGGAAGGAAAAGGCTTTTCCCCATGAGGACAGTCAAGCATCAGTGCAGACAGTCCAGAAATGTCATGCAGCCTCCGTCATTGTCTTTTGAAAATAGGCTGGATGCAGCCCTGAGCAATCTTGTCTAATCTCGCAGCTGTCCCCACTTTGAACAGGAGGTTGAACTAGACATCTCCTGAGCTCTTTTCCAACCTGAATTGTCCTGTGATCCTATGACTACAGACATGAATCAGTTTCTGCTTGTTTTTGTAGCAGTTTGGTAAGTGGAGCTCTGAATGTCTGCCTTTGAAGATACTGGGACTGCTCCCATACTGGCAATGCTGCACTAGCCAGGGACCTAAATTTGTTGCAGAATTTCTGTAACACATACCAAAATGCTGGAAGATTAATCAGGTAGATATTCTTCATAGACATAGAGGTTCTTTTGTTTTCATTTCTGTTTCATTTCCTGCTACACATTGTTGGTAGGATGATCTTTGTGGAGCTACGTAGAGATCTTCTGTGCTTATCCTCCAGGACACTTTGTTGCTGTTACATTTATGACTATGTGATCATTTGAACACTGTAATAATGCATGCATTATTGGGCATGGCATGGGTGCACCATTTTGGATTAAAATTTAGGGGAATTTATAACTATGCTACTGAGGGAGAACAGTTTCAGCTACAGCTTGTGATAGAAGGACATATTCATTCTGTTCTTATTTTAAAACTTTTCCTTTGTCCTCTTGTGTTTGTCCGGGCTGGAATAAAGAAACACAGCACACAGTTTATGCTATGAGGATTTCAATAAACAAGAGCCCATGTCTTATCTCTTAGGCTTTTGTTCTGGGTTTCTCCTCCTGTTCTCAGCTGATACCAGCTGTCTTTTTTTGCTCGTCATATTGGGGTCTACACCACTTCTAGCCTTTGATGAGTAAAAATAACTATAATTTGGCCATGTTTTCTTCATAGTCTTTTAGTACTAAAATCTCTTAAAACTGATTTTATTTCCACAGAAAATCAAATCATTATATTTTTCATAGCAAGAGTGGGAGTAGGAAATCTTCTTCCAGGTAAAGGTTAGAGAGAAACTAAGCATCATTATTTAGACTAAAGGAATGTCAATTGGATTCACAGATAGGACTCACAGGTTTACCTATGTCTTTCCTAATCCTTAACAAAGGTGCTTTTTCCATAACTTGGATCCATCGCTATCTTGTGCAGAACCCTGAAGAGCAACACACCTATCAAAGCCAATGTGTACATTATAACAGCATAATTGTATGCCATATCCTATCAGTCTGTGAAATGACTGCTAATACAAAGGGTGGGTGCAGTTTCTCTATTAGTAATTAACATCCTGAATTACTTGAGGACTGTGTTTATACACACAAAGTCTGCTCACAACAGAATGCTCCCTTTCTGAGAGCAGTGCTTAACATGGATCATCTTCCTCATTTGAAATTGAGATTTCAATTATGAATCAAAGAATTAGGAAGTGACAAATTTGCTTGTCTTGGATAGAAAATTTTAGGCAGTTCCTGCTTCTAAGCCTTTTTTGGATGGGGTAAAGTGTCATATGTTTCAATTATATGCTGTCACTACTAGCAATAGCGCTGTGCTTTTTGTAGGTGTTAAAATAGTGATTTGTAATGAATCTGCACTTAAAGATGCTGTTTCTCTTCTTAAAGTTCATGTATTCCTCCTTTCAGACCAAATATTAAGAATATGTTTGCCACTCAACATATCAGGCATGCTTTTTTTTTAAAGTTTGTTTCACTGATAACTTGCATTGTATCTTTCTGAATTACTGGTATCTAATATCCAATATGCAAATAATGCATTTTGGAGAAAACTTAACCTTTGAATTTGCAGAGTTAGTCATGTAGTATTTTTAAACTTTAGCTAGCTAAGGAAAATTTAAAAATCTCAGTCAAAAACTATATTTCATAAGAGAAAATTATAGTGATATTGATGGTTTGCCAAAACCTCAAGCAGTGACAAAATCCACAGAGTGTCCTGAAAGAGATGCCTTTGCAAAACCATTCCTTAGCAGATGGCTTAGATTATTGATACTTATAAACATATGACATTATTCATTCAACTCAGAATTTTGAAAAACTCTGTTGATAAAAAAATGCAAATTTGTCACACTATCCCAAAATCACAGAGGAGAAAAATCACCAAATCCTGCAATTGTTCCTGAGGGTGTTTTATAGGTTAGTATCATTGATTCAGTTAGTTACATTTCAGCATGACCTAGTGTAAAATATTTTAAGAAAAAGGGTGGGAGGAAGGGGAAAAAGGACATAACTTCCCTTTGTTGATGTGAACATTGCATTTTAAAGTTTGTCTTGTATATCTGAAACTCCCCGTGCTAAAAGTTTTGGGTGAACAAGAAATGCAGGATCAGATGTGAAATCAGTAAGTCACTGGGATCCTTCCACAGAAATTTTTTCCATAAAGGAAATAAAATACCCTGCAATTCCCCAGCTGCACTGCAAATGATGGATAAACAGCCATAGGCATGACTTTTCTATTTGGGTTATGTAACGGTTCACAGTGCAAGCTACTTGCAATGGAGAATACATTTGGTCCAAATTCGAGAAAATTGTTTCACCTCATGATTTTTGTCTCTGTGGGAGTTCTATGTGAGGAGTGAAGCCTCTTTCTGTGTTACCTGGCACAAAATATAAAACAGTTACTCTTCTAAAGTGCTGTAAAAGGCTCCAGAATCCAAGAATCCATCATTAGAGCCCAGGGTACCACTGTCCTCTGCCTTAGGTCTAAAATCAACAGTTTTCCACCCTCTGGCCCCACGGCTGGATGACTGACAAGTACTTCCCTGAAAAGAACTTTTGTATACCAGCAACATTGATTTACTGATTATTAATGCTCCCTGCTTTCCATAAAGGGAAAGCAGAAGCACATGCTGACTGGCTGAGATACTGATATTACCCTTGGAAGATGTTTCCCATGGGGGGCAGAGAGTCTTCTGGAAAGTGGCAAAAAGGGGAGTCTCTATCAGCCCCCTCAGAGACTGGCCAGTAATTCTTATTGTATGAGCACCACTCTACATAACGGTATTGTATTTGCTGTCACTATAATGATGATTATAAACACAGAGCCTTTGTTAGTAATAAGTGCCCATATGATGTCATTCATAGTGTTCTGTGAAAATTTCACAATCTATTATAGAACCATAATAACAGAATATTAATAATGATAAATACCACAGATCTAACTTTCACAAAGCAGATCTATCTGGTGAAATTCTATTAAACCAGGATTGCCTTTATCATGAGAAGTTTCAGAGAAGAAAAGCTAAAGTACATTTATTTTAGCATGACATGACAAGCAAATGTCCTATGTACAATAAGCAATATGCTTTTAAAAAGTTGTCGTATTGGAGAGATCAGAGTGTTTTCATTATCTCTACAACAAAATGTGCCAGAGTGCATTAGGATCTATGGTAATTCATTCTGATTGCTTGTATAACAATGCTTATTATTTTTGTAGCTAAGATAAATATTGATTCCACTTCAGTTCCATATTGTTCACGAACAATATGGAACTGAATAACCAGTCATTTCATGAGGAGAAGAACATGCTTAACATTTGCTATCTTATGTTTACATTTGTAAATAAATAGACTAAGACAAATTTGGACTGAGATAATAATGTATAGGAGTTGTGCAGAACTGCTGTTTGCTATGAGTTGTCTGAGCTAACTCCGTTCTTCCTGGCAGGATAGGGGTGTGTTATAAAATGTCTCATCACTGGTAAGAATGGATGACCCAGGCAAGCTGGTTTTTGAGCAAGACTTATCTCATTCTTTCTTCCTCTACAAGACTACTCATGGAAAAAAAATAGCAGAAACCAAACAGTAGAACCCTGCGAAGTGAGGAAAGTGGGATGTGAAATTTCAGGACACTAAGGTTTGTTTGGGAAAAGGAGGATTAAAAATTGGGTCTATAATGGCAATTAGTAATCTACTCCTGCATGGCCTTAGCTGCTCCCTAATGCTCTATGGGTGCAGAGCCAGGCTACTAATATCAGAATTTGTACAGTAAGTTACTGTAGGAGACATGAACAGTGCAAAGGCAGCTCATGTTCCTGCCCTTATTCTTAAATACAGACTTGCCCGTGGTATCTTCTGCGTTCCCACTAGATAGCTATTATCTGTCCCTCTCAGTCTGTCAATCCTCGTATCTATGTGCAATGTTTAATTAATTTTCAATTATTTCCAATTATGTAGTGACTACTTTCAAATGATACATTGGTGAAAGTGATGGATTTGGGCAAATATAATAGCCTGTCAGTCTTTACTAGAAGCTACAATTAAATAAAAAAGATAAGAAAAGATTACTGTAATTATTTTGACAATGAACTAATAGAAGTTTGCCCAAGTGACACAGACTACAGAATATAAAATGCCAGTTGCTTATAAATAAGTAAAATAGGATATACTGTTGTCCCTTTGCTCCCTAACCTTAACCTGGAAGACCAAGTGACCTATGTCCAGGATCAGGCAGAGCTCCATTCAGTCAAAAGACTTGTAGGGTCTTTGATAAGTAAAAAGGGGTCCAGTAAGTAGAGATTCATACAGTTCTGGGCTCCCTAGTGCAAGAAAGACTTGGACATACTGGAGTGAGTAGAGGAAAGGGCCTCTAAGATGACTTAGGGATCAGATCATCTCTCACACAAGGAAGGCCTGAGAGAGCTGGGACTGCTCAGCCTGCAGAAGAGAAGGCTCAGGGGGATCTTATCAATGTGTATAAATATCTTATGGGACAGTAAAGAGGATGGAGCCAGGCTCTTCTCAGTGGCACTCAGTGACAGGACAAGAGGCAATGGGCACAAACTGAAATACAGGAAATTGCATTTAAACATGAGAAAAAAATTATTTTGCTGTGAGGATGACTGACTACTGGCACAGGTTGCCCAGAGAAGTCATGAGGTCTCCATCTATGGGCATACTCAACCCAGCTACACAGAGTCATGAGCAATCTGCTCTAACTGACCCTGCTCTGAGCAAGGGGTAGACAATCTCTAGATGTACCTTCCAGCCTCAGCAGTTCAGTGAATCTGTCCCTGACACCTCATGCTCCCTGTCCATTCCCTGTCTCTGATGTTATGAAGAAGTCAGGTGGGACATGACTATCTCTAATTTTACAGAGTCTTCCTGGGACCAGCTGAACATCAGGGTGTCCTTCCTTTGTGCCTGAAAGGAGGTCACTGGCTCTCAGAAGCCCTGAATCAAGAACCTGTGTGTTTAGGAAAGCACTTTCCAATTTGCTTGGCTGTGAGCAGGCTTTTGAGCCATTGAAATAATGCAGAACTTAGAAGAATTAACTACAATTAAGTTTATGGACTTCTGGTAAAAGATGGACTTAAATATATAGATAAGTTCTTTCCTCAGCTGAGGCTTTAAAGTGTTCTTGGTCTGATATGTTTAATCTTCTGGCTGTGCCCAGGTTCTCATGGCCTGTGCATTTACTGTGGGGGCTTGGACTGTGTGTTACGCTTGAGATATATCTGCAACTCCCTTATAAGCAGCTGTGACTACTATATCTAACTTCACAGGCTGAGTTGTAGATAATTTTCTTACAGCATCTGTACTGGCTTCTAATTCGTCTGTGGCTTTGCGTAGTTTGATTGATCAAATGTGTGGTTTGAGGAACTGCTGCCATAGAAATCACAAAGCTACCACCACAGCTCAAGAACAACTTGTGTTTCTATTCCTGTACTCCAGCTCTGGAATTTGCTATCTCTGTGTGCTTTGTAAAGCCCAACGGTGATATTTCCAGAACTTGCCATCAAGTGATTACCCATATTCTTTCCCTGTGAGAAGAGTCCAGGACACCAAGATGCCAGGCAAGCCTAGCCCATACTTCACTTTCTGGTGGATCTCTTCTGATCTGGCTCCTGAGGCCAGGCTGTGGTTCCAGCAGAAAGCAGACTCCCTGGAGAAGAGGTGTGCAGTAACAAGAAGCTTAAGTTCTTAGACTAATGGTTGGGGCGTTTTAGGAGCATGGGGCTAAACTGCCAAGACTATTTATATTACATAATATCAGAGAATATGCAGAAGTAATTCAGGAAAAGTGACCAGAACTCCTGGACTTGTCCCTTCCAGCCAGGTTCCCCAGGCATTTGCTAGATAGAAGAAGTGGCTTCATCTTCTTAGATGCTTTTGCCTGGAGTTGCCTAACTGCAACACTTAGAGAGGGCTTTGGTTTGTGTGAGGTTTTGAGTATGTGCCTCTCAAGATCTGTATTTCATTCTGCAGTGCTTAAAATATTCCCCCTCCCCCCAAAAAACCTCTAGGAATGTGAAGAGATGTAATGATGAATATATTGACCAAAAACGCTTCTCTCTTCTTTTTACTATGGAGTCTAACTTTGTTATCTTTATTCTGCCATCCACACACATGGATAATAATGCGTGGAAATGTGTATGTAAATAGTGCTTTAAGGCTATGCAGACAGAGATGTCTTTTGAAAACTTGTCCTATACTAAACACTCTGCCTCTTTCAGGACCTTCTGTCACTGAATGCTGCTATCTCAGCCCTGCCTACCAAAATGAGTGCTAAAGAGAAAGAAAAAGGGTTAGGGAAGCATCAGTTTTCATTCTCTATTATATTATCAACGGATCATGCATAAGGTATAGTTTTGAAAAACTAGTGCATAGCACTAGGGCTATTTGCTACAGCAATTGTTGGTGTCTTAGCTAAACTGTCCCTAAAATTCTGCAAAGATTGTGTCCTTAAGTGTATTTCTTAGAGTCTATAGGAATGCAATGGAGCTGAACAGTTGAATATAAAATCTTTTGTTCCTCATCAGTTACTGTCACTTCATTAATTACTGCAGACCCTTCATTACAACTTACCTTACTGATTTTCTGAGCCCAGATGAAAAATAAGCTAACATGCAGATTGCATGACCACTTCCATGGGAGGGTGGTCACACTAGAGTAAGATGGAGGTCATGGTTCAATTGAGGTTTTGTATTTGGGGTAGCTATCTGTGTTAAACAGTGTGTTAATATTAGAAGTCCAGTCCCGTAAGCCCTTTTCTGACCAAAAAAAAGGACAACAACAACAAAAAAGTGAGAATTGTGAGATAGTGTTGAAAGGAAAGCAGTATACATTTGCCATAGAAAGCAGTGTGCAACCTGAAAACAGAAAACTCACATCTTTCTCTGAAGTAGCAATGAAATACAGTTGGGAGTTGATAGTTGCTTAATCTGCTTTTTGGCTACTGCGAGACCAAAACTGGTAAGACATTAATTTATGTTCCTATGATCTTGATCTAGATTTCCAAACATGGTTAGGTGCCTAAAGATGAAGAGAAAGGCAGGCAATGGGACTTGCCAGTGTACTTTGCAGCACCTAAATACCTTTGTCTCACCAACCAGCTGGTGCGTTGATAGACACCTTTTGTATTTGAGATGCTTTCTAAAACAGAAGTCAAAGTCACTAAATATAAATATGTGCAGAATGTTAAAGAGGTTTCATCACTAGAAAATTATTCAGGCTGCAATTCATCAGAGATTTTAACTTCTAAAATCTCTTGGAATTTCCCTCTGTATGAAAACAGCAACAACTACTTAACAGAATCGTGTCAGTAGAAACACACCAGGCAACTTTTGTTTTGTCATGCCCCATATAGGTGATGTCTGATTTCTAAAGGATTTCTGGTAGCTGATAGGGACATTCTGCCACCAGCCCCATCTTTTCAGAAGGCAACTGAACACTTTTCATTATAAGAACTGCTTCTTACCTAATGGCATTTCTGACCACTGCACTAAGTACATTTTTCATGTAATGTTATTATTTGGTCGATTCTAGAGGGCTTCACCAGACTGAGATGCCTTTGAATGAAATCTGTTACAAATCCATCATAACCAAGCAGTCTCTGTCCCAGAGAACTTGCAGCTATAGTTATGGGTGGTGGCAGGCAGTGACACCATTACCCATGCCCTGATGGCTGCATGTATAGCAGCTCTGGTCCAGAAGCCTTTGGCTAATACTGTGCTGAAATTAGTGAGCCCTGCTGCATGCAAATGGAGTGCCAGAACACTCACCATCTACTCCAAATTCTGGCCGACCTGTGGTATGAATGAGGACAGCAGAAGGTCTCTGCCCTCCATCCACAGACAGATGCTCTCAGGTTCTGGGTGCAGACGCATCACTTCAGGCTTGTGAATATTTAAATCAAAACAATTAAGAGTGCTCTTGTATAACTATCATGACCTAAACAAAACAGACAAACCAAGGAACATCCAACATGCAGGCACATGGACATTAAGGATTTGACCTGCAATTTGATAAGCAGACAGTTCCTAATCAGAGAAAACAGACAAATTTGGGTACTTAGCATGTAAGTAGTTGAGTGGAAAGAAAACTTGATTTTGATGTGCTGCTGTTATGAAATTGCTCCTTATTTCTCCAGGCTTTAATTCTCTCGTCATCAGTCTAACGAAGAAAGTATGTGTCAAGGGTTAGGGGTTGGGCCAGCCACTAACAAATGACAGATGCTCTCTATTAATCCCTTTTCCTTCTGTAACAGGGAAGAAAAAGGGAATAAGGGAGAGAGACTTACAGATTGGAAAAGAAAAGTGAAACAGCTTTAATGAAAGTAATAATAATAAAATGAAATGTATATAAGTATGTACAAAATCAATATTGAACCCAACCCCCCTGATGGAATTACATCACCATCACCACTGATGCTGTGGAGTAGGCACCAGGAAAGTCCCACACTAGACTCAGCAGCAGACGGGAACTAGGTTCAGGAGCTGGGTTCTGGAACTGGATTCAGGAACACATGAATTTGGACCAAAGGTGGAGTGGACAGAGTCTTTCTCAGACACTGGTCATATTAGAAGAGAACTTGAGCCTTATGATCCCTCACTTTATGCTGAATATGACTTATATGGGATGGAGTACCTTGTTGGGCAGTTTAGGGTCACCTGTCCTGTCCACTACTCCCTGCAGGTGTGGCCTTTTACTTTCTGCACCCCCAACCTTGGTCTGCACAGGAGCAAGTATAAGCAAGAATCTTTCTGCACACCGATGCTTGGTAGTAACTATAAACATTGAGCGTCAGCACTTCTAGAGGCAGACACTGTCTGTGAAAAAATGCCATTAACTTCAGAAAGTGAAGTTACTTAGAAAAGACTCAGCTGAAAGTAAAATCACTGAACAGAATTAGTTCTGTTCGAGCTCAAACTAGGACAGTATGATATCCAGCAAAGACCGTATTCTTAGGCTTGCATGTATGGGTAGTAATGCAGTGTTACCAAATTGAGTGTTTGTTGCAGTCATGGATAAAGGCAGACAGGCTCTCCCTGTATCACACTGGAGAAGTATCATGTTTATCTGCTTTTGCAATACAGCAAGCAGTTTTGCTGCTTTTCTGAGTCATCCCAACACCACCAAATGAATATTAGAAAATGCACGTTTCAAAAGGGCTGAAGTGCAGCTTCCGTTCTGGCAGCTTGTGGACTTTCTTCTGATTATTTTATTCTTGCAGTTACACAGGCTGAACCTGCAGTTACAGAGATGAAAGTAGAAAGCTTCAGCTATCTGCCCTGCTTAAAATGAAGGCATGAGGCTGGTTATTGCCTTTCTGCAGACTTGGGCAGAGTGCTCTGATTCTGCTGCAATGCTCAGATGTCAGCACTGAGGTTGGATGTCAGAGTTACCTACCCTGTAAACTCAGCTAAGAAAGAGCTGTGCTTCCTGACATGCTCTTTTCCTTCTTTTTAAGGGCTTAGTACTTTTTCAATAAAAATAAATTTAATTTGTGGCTACATTTCAGCTCCATTGGTTTGATGGTATAAGTGGAGCAATACCAGCTTTGGATTTAGAGCAGTCGTGTGGCTGAGTCTCTCTGTGCAGCTTTCATGTGGTTGGGTGAAACATTCTTAGAATCCCCAAACATTTTTGAAGATCCTAAACTGGAGACATTCACAATTCTTCCCTCCCTTTCTACCATTAATCTTTCATGTTTTAACAAGCACTGAAGTTAATACAGCCTACACTCTTTCCTGTCACACTGTGCCCCCCTCCCTCCTTTCTTTCTCTTGAATAAAGCAATCTGTTCTTTCCAGTCCATACTCTTGTAAATCAAAGGGATAGATGTCGACACACACCATAACCAAGTATAAACTTCCTTTTCTTAATTAAACAGGATTCTGACATTTGGTTTGAAGAAGTGTTTGTTTGGTTTTACTTATTTGTTTTAATACATGAAGGATGTTGACTGCATTTATTTTTAGTAGAAGATTAATTTTGTACAGTACCACAAATAATATCTAGCACAAAATCTTTCAGATGTTAGTTTGTAGTTGAATAGGTAGAGAGTTGGGAGGAGTGGTACAGAAGTCTTGGCATTTGAAGCTTTTAGAATTAAGAGTTAACCTCTTTGGTAAAGGTTTCTGTACACAGAAATAATGTTTTAGGTACCTTTTCAAATTTAATTGGGAAAACCAGTTGCAATTCTGTTGCTACCCTCTCTGTCATTTGCTTATTACTATTAATTATACTTAGACATTTATGTGAAACACATAAATATCCAGATTCATAATAGCTGATACTAAAAATAAGCAAGACTTGGAAGGAACATAGTCTCTGTTTCAGTGTACAAATCCAGGTATCTTGGTAGCCAGAATGAAGTCACCCTAGAACTGCCTCTTTCAGGGTATCTCATGCCTTCTTTTGTGGTGCAAAAAGAATTCAATAAGGCACTAAACCAGACAAAACAGTGTTCAGATCTGATACTGCTGCTTTCCATGCTGATTCTCAGTCCTCAGCCTGGCAGGAAAAAAAGGCTTTACTTAGTAACTCAGCTGCTGATTTGTTTCTAAATGATTATTTTAATCCACTTTTGCACTTAAGGTATATCATCTGTAGTTGTTCTGGGGCCACATATAAATGTGTGTAGCAATGCAAGCATGAGGAGATGGTCTCCTGATTGCCTGGCCAGAAGGTAGGGCAACTCTCAGAGGGACTGGGAGTGCTTAGACTCTTTAAATGCTGTTGTTGATGAGCAGGAGTGAGAGCAAAAGGTTATGAGTAAATTGTGTACTTTTGGCCTTTGTCTTTATTTAGTCCTCAGGAGGACAAGCATAGGTGATCAGATGTCTAGTCCTTCTAGACAGATTCTTCAGTTCCTATGGATAAAGTATTATAACTTCGGTACCTTTTTGTGGTTCTAGCTAAGCAGCAGTACCACAGCTTTGTCTCTCTGCCCTCAGACCCTCTAAGCCAATTCCCTCAGGTATGGAAAAGGATCTGTCTCTTCATCTCAGCTGCAGTTCATTTTATTTCCCGCTGTTGTCTGTGTTAAACTGACCTGTAGTAGCATGCCACAGGCAGTAGTGCTTTTTCACATGTGTTTGCTCAGCTAGAAAATCTACCCAGGAGTTTCCTGAGTGCCTGCTGCAATATAACCTGGTATTTTGGAGTCTAGAAATGCCTGTGAACTGCTCAGATCACTTCTTCCCACTGACAAAGTATTGTTTTGAGATCCATCTGGTGTCAAGTGTAGGCATATGGCACCAGTATGGCAGAGCTGCCTACGGGGGTGGTTTCCTGCAGAAGAGGTCTTGCTGAATGCAGTAGTCGTTGCCTATTGAAAGTCATTATTGTTTAGCACCCAGGTCTTTGTGAACTTGTTCAACTGGTGGCTGGGCAGAGTGCCATCTGGATCTGTGGACATGAGCACAGACAGCTGAGTCTCTGGGGCCTTACACACATCAGATGTGGGTACTGAGGTCAGGCTTCTCAGTAAGGAGAATCCAAATGACTGTCTATCCCAAGCATGTTTATCTGTGGTTGAAGGGATATGCCATCATTAATCCAAATCTGGGCCAGATTAAGCTTCTAAAATAAAAACCAGCTCTGCCAGCCACTTGAAGAGGGCTCTGGGTCTGTTTGAGTTGAGTGCATCAGTGGGGAGGGAGGGGAGGAGGGAGAGGCGGCTGAGCAAAGCCACCCCCGCTCCTGTAGTGCTTCTTGCTCTATGGGCTGAGATGAGCTGAGAGCTGCCAAAACAGGGGACTGGGGTGTGCTGCCTTTGTCCCTTCTACTGCAGGCCAATGCAAGGGCTGGGCAGCACTTAGGTTTGTGAGGCCAGCCCTCTCTTTGCCATGACAAGAGCACGGATATTTCATGCTTTGTTTCTTATGTTTTCAGCGTGGTTCTGTAACAACTGGGAGCAGAAGCTTTAGCATTCAGGGAGTGGGATGGCCTATTTGCCAGACAAAAATCTCGAGTTTACCAGCCTGGGCTTGGCTCTCCCTTTTGCCTGGCAGTGCTCCCCCCTTGGAGATAATTCAGGCTTGCTCTTCTGCGCCTTTGAGAGCTGCTGACCTCTACGGACAGGCAGAGCACGCACAGGGGATGAGGCAGGAGCACCAGCGTGGTGGCACCCACCAGAAAGCCATCACCAAGATACAGAAGTAGAAAATCTGGGGGGTAGATCACAAAGCCAGAAGTACCAGAAATACTTCAGTAGAGTTGCTGAGAAAGCTAAGGAGAGACAGAGAAAACTGAATCCAGTAGACTGCATTTGCATAGAAGGGGAAAACACCAGAGCATTAAGCTAAAGTGAATAATGAAATGATTCACTGCACTGAGCAATTCAGAGAAATTAAGGTGACCAAATACTGGGGTTTGCCTGACCCTTGCAGGTCCCGACAACTTGCAGACACAGGTGCTCTGTGGCACCCATAGAAAGATAACATTGGAAACCTCCTATTCTAAAGTCTGCCTGTACACTGTGGACACTAAACTCCCTGTGGAATTGTCTTCTGACATAATTCCTCTCACATTTCTCTATGCACTGTTGCCATATACTATGAAACCAGCTGCCTCTGTTCTCTGCAACGGTAACTAAGCACCTACAGCTTATGAAATATGCCTAACTGAAAAACTGGGAAGCTTTACTGTCCTTATTGAAAAGTGCTGTGAGATTTCCCTAGAGAGGTGTAGTAGAAGTGTAAAGAGGAATAAGCATTATTTTAAAACCTGAACATGTACTGGCTCCTCCCCCCTGAAGTCGGTGGCAAAACTGTTATAGAGGAGCAAGACTACTTGAATCAGCAAGCAAGAGGCAGCCTGGAGGCAGAAGAGGCTTACAGAGAATGGTTTCTGCTGCTCTCCTTGAGCACAGAGCTGTTCAGACAGACTGGAGACTTGTCTGCTGCTCTCTTCTATTACAGCTAAGAAATGAATGCTTTTAAAGTTGTTAAATGGATGGGCTAGATCTTACAGCCCTTACTCATCTGAGTACTGCCATTAACTTTAAGAAAATAATCACTATATTAAGTGCTATGGAGTCCTTTAAATTGTTAAATTCTAATATTTGACAGAAGTTTTTCCTCAGTAGAAAAATAATATTGGCATAATTAAAAGGATGTGAGTATTTCATCAGCTGAAGAATGCAAGATACTTTGGAGTGATATGTTAAACTAGAAGCAGCACAGAGGCCTTAAGTCCATGTCATGTCTGTAGGTTATTTTTGAATTTTATGAAAAACACATTTTAGCAGTTTATATCCTGACCATTCAACCATATTCTGGGTTTCTGAATTCAAAAACATGCTAACCATGAAAACACAACATTTAAAAATACACTGTCCACTTGGCTGCTTCACCCTGCTTCAAAGTCTCCCAAGTTTGTTTCGGACAAACCGAGAACTTTGTTGTGGAATGACTGTTTGAATTGGGGTTTCTTAAAATACATGTGGAGCCTTGTAGCTGCTGCGGGGTGTACACAGTGGTGGAGCTGTACTATTTTAAAATCATCTGGCTATTTCACTTCATGTAAGAATATCTGTCAGCTTAGTTATAAGGAATGAGAGGGGTTGATTAAAACAACTCACAAAGCCATTAAACAAAGAGATAAAATGTAGAACATGTGCTCTAGGGTCGCTTTAATTATAATGTATGGGGGATCTGTGGAAACTGGATGGCAGCTGCATTGTAGCTGAGTTTTAAGCCCCTCTTAGCAGTACCTAAGTTCTGTGACTCAGAGGTGGGTTTTCTAATCTCTAAAGCTAATAGGTCCTTTGGAAATGGTATCTAGAAGCTACCATTTGTTGCTATGACTGACCATAGTATAATTACTTAGATAGATATGGACTAAAATAGGCAATTATGTATACTAATGATCTAGTCATTACATACTAGATTACATAACATCAGAGAACTGTGTGCAAAAGGGAAAGGATGAAAGATGTCAAGTGAACAACCATGAGAATCCAGAGAGAATGGGGAAGAAAAAAGGGAGTGGCAGGTTATTTCATTGTCTTGGTGATCTTTTTAGGTCAAAAAACCCCAGTATTATCTATACTGCTGTATGCTGTAAGTATGTCTACTAACTTAATTTAGCATATAATCTGGCTTTAAACAATAGATGTCAGGAGCCACATGAGTTCAGTAAAAACTGAAACTTCACATACTGTTTTATTCTTATAAAGAGTTAGCATAACTAACTGGTGTGAGAGTTCAAACCAGTCTCTTAGAAATCAGGATGAAAAGCCTTATGGAAAGAAGACAGCACATCTGCCAGTGTCAAAGTTTTTACAACTCCATCCACTCCTACCACAGAGAAAATCATCAGCTAGGTAGACATTTGATCTAGTTCAGCTTGGCAGCTCCTATGTTCCCAGTTCCAGTTGAACAAAGTTTACTTAAATGTCTGCAATATTTTTATGCAACTGAAATATAGAAATTTAGTTAACCTTTTGTCATTGAGTAAAATAAGTTCACACATGGAAACATCACTTCAAAATATCCAGTCATTAAACTATAACAATGATGTGTTACCAAAACTCATTGGAAACAGCCAGAAAATGAATTTTTAAGAATATGACCACTAACAGTGAATTTAATTTTCTGACTGTAATTGCCACAGCAGTTCAAGCCTTGCTCCATGGCTTGTAAGCATCACTAAAACTGCCTATGAAAAAATTATATTTACTTCTGTTTGCAAACTTTCTTTATTAGTATGTGAATTCTGAGCAAATTATATGAATGCTGTGATTTTTGCTTTCCAATTTGCATAAACAAAGACATGACATCCAGGACCAATTATATAAAAATGGGAAATAATTTCTTAGAAAGAGCATGGAGGACCTGGAGGAGTTACAGTTTGTTGCTCTTGGCTGTAGCTTGTTGGCACATGAAGGTTCTGGGGACTGTTTCCTTGGGGACTTCAGATGTTGTATGTTATTTTAAAAAGACAGTAAGATGGTAGTTGATATAGATACCCATCCCCATACTGGGCTGTGGGGCACTCTACCAGAGAGCCAGGGTAACAATCACACCAGGCTGGCTCCTCAGCTAAAGAAAATGTACAAAGGCAACTCAGCTGTCATTAAAATGAGGAAAAACTCATTTCTGCTCAAACGGTAAAAGGGAAAGTGTGATTCCCTCTGCTATTAGAAGGAGACCTCTCTGTAGCAGAGAAATCAGTCATTGATCCAACAAGATGCAGCTTGTCAGCTGACGCTCGCAAGGCAGCACACTTTGAGGTGAACTTTGAGGGGTCTCTCACAAACTTACCTGAAATTTTTTTAGAGTTAAAAGCTAGAGGAGCAGTACAGGAAGAGCTCTCCCTGATGGGAAATCATGGGCCAAGATGCCAACCTTTGTTGGGTTGGCTTCTGGTTACTTGGAGTTCTCACTGTTGGAGATGAAATTAAGCACCTTCCCATCACTGTCATGGAGAGGTTATCTCAGTCTTATAGCATCATGCTAAGACTCATCCTGTGCTGCATATTTTTGTAGAATCATAGAATGTTTTGGGTTGGAAGGGGCCTTTAAAGGTCATCTAGTCCAACCCCCCCTGCAGTGAGTAGGGACATCTTTAACTAGATCAGGTTGCTCAGAGACCTGGGACCAATGGAACTATTTTAAGGGTCAAAATTAGCTCTTTTCATGTGTCCTATTCCCTTTAGCAGAATTACCAGCGTGCAAAGAATATGAATAGAGCTCATACAGAGAGAATTGAAGATGGTTGACCGTGTAACCCCTTTCTTCTTCTCTGCCTGTTTTCTTACAGTCCTCTGTGATGTCTGTCTGTTTTGCCCGCTTTCACCCCAACCTCGTTGTTGGTGGAACATACTCTGGCCAAATTGTCTTGTGGGATAATCGCAGTCACAGGCGCACTCCGGTTCAGAGAACTCCCTTATCTGCTGCCGCTCACACGGTAAGGATAAAAATCACCTCTTTATTCCTTAGAGGAAATGGTCAGCAGGGAAGTGGAGCTGTCTACTTGTGTCTACAATGCTGGTTGCCACACAAATGAAGACATAGGGGCGGCCCTTGAAGGGAAAGAGTTATACGGCCACTGCCTGTAAGTGCTTAACCACCATGCTTCATAGGGTCAGGTCAGGAGATTATCTTCCTTTCCAAGGAAGGGGGCGGGATCAGTTGCAACGCTTGAGTGAGGCACCTTTGTGCCAGCACAGTGGCGCTGTGACTCTTGCTCTCCATTGCCTGCAAAGAGAGCCAGGTCGCCATAGAGGCTGTGTGTCTGTCAGTCCAGCATGGCAGGCAATCTGAATCATTTACTGGTGTCTTGTTGTAACCAAGTTTCTATTTTGACCCAGATTAGGCACCTCTAGTGGACTCCATGGAGTTCTGCTAGTAGACACTGGTGCCCCTGAAGAGAGTGGGGCAGTTTGCTTCTGTTTTCCAATAGAGCAATACATAAGTCCCCGTCATTGTCTCCAACTCCAGGCAGGGCCATAGTGCAGAGCCCGCACAGTGAGGGTGAGTTTGTTTCAGCAGAAAGATATGGAAGAGCATTTAGCCAACACACACAGATACCTGAAAATACAGTGATGGTGGCACAGGGCTCTGATGATGTCTGGGACACACACAGGCAGAGCAGTAGCACAAAATGCCTGAAATGGAAGAGAGTTTCTCTGTGATATCACCTGGAGTACTGTGTCCAGCTCTGGAGTCCTCAGCGCACAAAAGACATGGACCTGTTGGAGTGGGTCTAAAGGAGGGCCACAAAAGTGATAGAGGGCTGCAGAACCTCTCCTATGAGGAAAGGCTGAGGTAGTTGGGCTTTTTCAGCCTGAAGAAGAGAGCTGAAAGAAAGACCTTATTGTGGCCTTTTGGTACTTAAGGGGGGCTTATAAAACAGACTAAGAGAGACTTTTTAACGGAACGACAGGAAAAGAAGCACCAGTTTTGAACTGAAATAGGGGATATTTAGATTGGATATAAGGAAGAAATTCGTTACAATGAGGGTAGTGAAATGCTGGAACAGGTTGTCCAGAGAGGTGGTGGATGCCCCATCCCTGGAAACATTCAAGGTCAGGTTGGACAGGGCTCTGAGCAACCTGATCTAGTTGAAGATGTCCCTGCTTAATGCAGGGGAGTTGGACTAGATGACCTTTAAAGGTCCCTTCCAACACAAAACATTCTATGATTCTGATATAAAGATCATGTCTGTGGTAGAAGATTCTCTTATATTGCAAAGTACTCATATTGTGCTGGAGGAAAAGACAAGCCTGCATGACCTGCTAAAGTGCATCACTGTGCTACAGCACTGACCTCCAGTCCATCCTGCACTAAGATGTTGTGCATTCTTGAGCTCTCCACTTCCAGAGTTTGCATTGAGGCAGCCTCTTCATAAGAGCTGGAAGGTGCACTCTGTGGATGGTAAACATATCTCATCTTGGGAGTGGGTTTGGGACCATTCCTGAGTGGGAAGCTGAAAAAAAAATACAGGCTGAAAGGAGGGGGAAATGTAATAATATGGTACAAGAATGCAGAAAAATGCAGGTTTCCTGAAACCTAAGAAACATAAGAAACTGAACTACACAAAGCACTCTGAGAGATAAGATAATAATCTTGCTCTAGCAAAGCAAAGGACAAGTGATAGGTCTTTTGCACCTCCAGCTTTTATAATTCTGTGATTCTTATCTTTGGAATTTTCAGATTAAGGTTCAGCTTTTAGTTGGCTGAGAACATAATCTCTGGAGTTAAAAGACAACTCTAGAAGCCATGCCACGTGAATTAATGTAAAAGATTCAGCATGGGGCAGGGTATTATGGTGGCAAGTCTCTACTATTAAAAAATGACAGGTGTGCACAGACATGATTAGTGGGCCAGGCAGGACAAATATTGTTCCCTGTATCTCCATTATTGTGAAAGGTGGTGTAATAATCTAATGATCTGTGCCATGGGTTTCAACTTCAACATTGCTTTTCATTTCCCTAATGTTTTTGCTCATTTTGCCGCCTGTAATGTTGTTCAATCTGCATGAAAAGGAACAGTCTCTCCTGGAAGTGCAATTTAGAGATGTAGCAGACCAGAAAACTAGTGGCAAGAATCTGACTATCACTGAAAATTCAGCAACTGGGACTCAAAATCTAGTGGAAAATTAAAGGTTAATGGGAGGCAATTTCTTTACAGTCAAAAACTGTTTAAGACAAAATTGTACCTCCTGGAATTATATATTAAACTAGTTTTATTATTACAATAGAACAATATGTGATGTTTTGCTTTTGACAGTATAAATAAATGACTTTCAGTTGTGGATGGGCACTTTATGTGCTGTCATGGCTCGGTATAAATAAGTGTTTACGCAGTCTAACATGAGGAAGCATGATGTTTTTAAGGAGTGATCAGATTTTACAATAAAAGAGTGCTTACTTTATGTTCATATACAGGAATCATATAAACTGTAAACAAAGTCTTGGTTACACAATACTGGCTTGAGTCCTAGCTGCCAAGAAAAAAAAAAGGATTAAATTAAGACAACTTTATTGTAGCAGTGTTACTGTATGTACTGCTAGATACATCAGTTGAATAGTCATTTTTTGAATTTGAAATTATGCCATATGTGAAAAAAAGGATTTTTCTCTTTTCTTTCTCTCACTTTGTTTATTTGAAACAGATAGAGTGTGTTGTTATCACTGAGTTAAACCTTCCTGAAGTTTAGTATCACTGATTGCCGCCTTGATTCGCCAGGAAAGAGAATTCTACCCGCAGCTTACTCACTAATTTCCTTTCACACCCACCACACATCTGCACTTGGGACAACAGGAAATTTTAATTAAGACAAAACCCTTTTGCATGATGATTTCATTTCCAAAATAAATAAAAGCAAGCTGGCAGCAACCCTTTGAAAGGAAAGAGCCTGTTTAGACTTTTGGTTGGTTGTCCTTTTTATCCATTTTCCTTACATCTTTTCATTTGTGCTGTGAGTTTTATTGTGCATGAAATTGATGGCTGGTAGCTCTGATTAAAGCCAGACCTGGCACACTGAGGTGCTGCTAGAAAGACATGGCTTGGTCTCTCCCTCCCCTCTAAATATTCCAGATACTCTGCTGCTTGCTTTAGCTTCCTCCCACCCACTCTGTCCCCTGGCTACTGGAGGTCAAACACCCAAGAAAAAAATAGGTCTATGCTTATTTTACACAGCAGTATGTGCTAATCATGTTTAGCTCTGGGGTCATTAACTCACCACGAAGCAGTAAGAAGGTCCATTGCACAACAGTAATAGTGTGAGACAGGTGAGGGACCGACCAGGGTCCATTTGATGATCTGGGGGAAACCAGGTGCCTGACAATCTTGAGAGAAAGAGATGAATCAGCACCAGAATGTGACTTACTGGTGTGTGTACAGGTAGCCTCTGAGCACAAGGTACCATTTCAGCAGCAATTGCTGAGGGCATCCTCGGTGTGTGCACACAGTGTGCATCCAGATGCTGCCCTTTATGCACATAGGGAGGGAGCATTTACTGGGCCCCCTCAGGTATCGAACCAGTGCTCCTGCCTTTCCGTACTGACTGCATAGGTGGCCTGCAGCTGGATCTTAAAGTAGTCTAAAATAAGTGGTAGTTCTGCCATTCCTTTCAGCAGGAGCAAGTGCTAGATTTCTAACCCTACGTGGAGTTGGCTTAGAAGCTCTATAGGGATCTCTTGTAAGTTGGTCCTAATTGTCTTTAAAGAAGAGAAAATTATTAGTGAAAAGTATTTTTTCTTCCTGGAGACGCAGGTTTTCTATTCATCAGCAAATAGAGAAATACAATTTTTCTTTGCTTGACTTGTGTACATGTCTTACCCTTAATTGCACAGTATCACTTCTACTGGTCAAAGGAAATTAAATCTTATTGTTCAGTATTACTCTGGAGATTGCTGAACTCAAACGATCCCTCACATGTCACCATCAGATGACGCTTTAGGCTCAAAATGTTACCAAGTTCCTTGGAAAAGAAAAAGGCCAAGTTCCATTATTGCATACTAAGTGGAACTCAGCCTCCATGGAATGACTATGCTATGGTGAACCAGGTGTAACATCCTAAATTTAATCACTCCACATTTATAAGGACAGCTTTTAAAAGGTATATTGGCCAGTCCTGGAGAATGCTGATGAACTTGTCCATGTTTTTAAGCTGAAGTACATTTGCAAATATTCAGCATGCAAGCCAAATTCTGGAAAAGTTCGCATTTTATGCAGCTGTTTTCTTGAATAAAGTTTTCATTTTGCTTCTTTCTGCCAGTTATTTTCAATGTCAAAAGCCACCAATAGAATGATACATGTCCCAGTGGGTGAAATCTCATCCACATAGTTCAGTATTTTCACAGCATTACTCAGCTGAGTTGTTTTATTATAAAGAAAATGAAACTTTGAAACCATTTCCACCTCCATAATGTACCTATTAAAATTGAAATTTAAGACCAAAACCAAACAAAACAATTCCTATCTGGCAAAAGCTGAGTCCTCTATTTTCCAGGCATTATGTTATAACTACTCAAGCATTCGTTAAAATAACATACGAGACATTAGGAATTTGTTCATGAAGATGTGAGAATGGCTCTCTGACTTCCAGTATTAATGTGTTTTCAGCATCCTGTGTATTGTGTGAATGTAGTTGGAACACAGAATGCGCACAATCTCATTACTGTCTCTACGGATGGCAAAATGTGCTCCTGGAGCCTGGACATGCTCTCAACTCCACAGGTGGGTTTGTTTTCACTTATACAGGGAAAAAAAAGTACCTTCAGTAGAGCAGGATACCTGCTTAATGGAACATCGCTCCTAAAAGCCAAAACCTCACATCCTATACAAACTGAAAGCAATGGATGCACTTGAAAGAGTACAGCTTGCTTCCAGCAGTCTCTGCTAAGAGCCAAAACCTATTTCCTTTACCACAAATCATGTAATTATTGTAATACGTTAATACATAGGTCAGTTTCAAGTGAAAATGAAATAATCCATTTTAAAGCACGGTAATTACAGAAGTTGCCCGTGGTATGAATTGCACTTACTCCACAGCATTGTTTAACAAATACAGACTAGATTGCACTGCTGCTGAACACATCCTAGGCACTCTGGGTTTCCAAGGCACACAGTCAGAAAGCTGACTTTGCTGCTTGCCTTCAGTAGCCAAAGGAACAAACAATGCAAATTAAAAGTTTTAGAACTCATTTCCCCCTTCTTGAATGTCTTCTAGTATTGTCTTTCCCTCCCTCTTCTCCTTTGTATCAGAAATGAAAGGAAACCCAGGAAAATTGTCCAAACCACTAGCAATTATAATAATGGAAGTTAAACAAAGACTCTGATGCTCAAAGAAGTCTACAGAAAGCATCCTTTAAGTGTTATCTTCTGGATACTCTACTGGAGTAGTTCATTTTCTATTCCAATGCATCACTTTTTTATAGATACAATATCTTAGAAAAAAATAATTTGATATCATTTTTGCTAAGCATCATGGGATTTTATCTTGTTTCAAAATGCTGCATAGAAATGCCTCCTAATGATTCCATTAATCATGCATTAATATGCAATTACTGTTGAATTCTTTGCTTTTCAGTGTTGACACAAGAGGTGAGACTCCTCTACCCTAACCTTAGCCATCAAAAAGTCAGGTCCACGTCAAGTCTAAGCTAGTAATTTGAATTCCCTTTACAGTTAATGTAGAGAAAGACTGGGCACTTCTGGAGGATGACTCATCCCATCCCAGTGTCAAATACCATTTCAGATACCCACCCTGGGGTACAGAACTGCCAATCCTGGGATGGAAGGCGCTTCCGGAAGTCAAACTATCTACTCCCCTACTCATAGTGAGGCCCACTTTAAAGTTAGATCATGTTGCTTATGCTCATCTAAGGCAACAGGATGGTTCTGGTAGTGGTGTTCTGGGAGTATGAGAAACCAATATACTTCTGGAATAGAAGTGGAGGGATCTAAAATGGCCCAGACATCTATGTTTAGGCACTGGAATCCCTTCCCCAGTTTCTCACTTAAACATCAAGAAGATAAATCCCACCCTTTTACTGGAATACTAAATTTTGAAGCAGAGATTTGTGAACGTCTCAGTTCCAGTACTTCATCACTCAGATGGAATTTCCCTGCTCCAAAACTGGCTTTCAACAAGGATGGGAACACACCCCACATTACACTGAAATTTGGCTCACGGCTCATGGTGATCTAGAAAAGAAAGGCACAGGACTTGATGTCAACCTATATGCCATAGCTTTATATTGGGAGGAGTAGAGTGTTGCTGATGTGTGTCAGTCTGAAACTTGCTGAAGACACAGATCCAGAGCACTGGTGTAGGCTCTGGGAGGAGAGAGTCTACCACAGTATCTATTCCTGCCTCCACAGAGACACTAAATTACAATCTTACCCCAGAAGATTTTCACAGAAATCTATGGTCCACAGGTGCTTGGCCAGTGCATTTTCCAGGTCTTGTTTTGCCTTTTTAATAGAACTAAATATATTTCAAAGAAAAGTATAAACCAAGCAAAAGTATTTCCCTGTGGAGCTGGCAGCCCTCTCCTCTCACAGTGCTGTCCACTTTCTTTACCTACAGCAAAAAGTCCCTCTGAGAAAAACACTACAGGCTTTGGCCCTAGAAGAATAGCAGCTTAGACATTTTAAACATAGAAAACATACCCACTTAAATAGCTAAAAATCAAAATTGCTAAATCATTCAGTCCCTTTGTGGAACCTTGGGTTACACCATTTAGTCTGAAAAAACCAAAACGTTGTGCAAAATCTGTCCAAAGCGTACGCATCTTGCAATGGCCATAAGCTGCCATGCTGGTTGTACTTACAATAGCAAAAATGGGCATACTGATTTACTTTGAAATATAGCTACCAAATGAAAAGATAAAATATGCTTGCTGGTTTGTAACTTGATGGAGGAGTCTAGAGGGAGTGTTTATGGTTACCTCAGAAAATCCCTGAAAAGCAGTGCTTAGAATGGTGGTATTGACAGGACCCCAGCTTTTTTATTTTGTTCTGCAAAGGGACATATGGCACAGCTTGATAAATGCCCCAGGTGCACACAGCATTACATGTATTTCCTGACAAACAATTGATATTTAAAATGTTTGTAAATAGAAGGGTGTTGCATGTTTTATTAGAGCCTGGGGCTGGCACGTGTAACCATTAAGGTATTATCTTTAGTTTCTGCACCACTAGATTTTAAATTCTTGCCTGTCATCGCTGCCTGATTTAAGATGATGTAGCAAAGACCAGTGCCTTTCAGCCTCTCCCTAACCTGTGACAGACAGAGGAGGGGATGGCAGGAGCAGTGCATCATAGTTTGTGACATTGCATCTTCTCACAATGTCCTGTGTAGAAACCAAAGTCAAATTATTTCCTCTTCCCCTCCTGCTATCATCTGTAACATTTAGAAATTACTTAGAAAAAAAAAACAAAATCAAAAGCAGCCTAACAAAAGGATTATTGTAGAATAATAACAAAGACCTGTTTTGGTAGGAGAGCATGGAGCTAGTGTACAATAAGTCCAAACCAGTGGCGGTTACAGGAATGGCTTTCCCAACTGGAGATGTCAATAACTTTGTCGTTGGCAGTGAAGAGGGAACGGTCTACACAGCCTGTCGTCATGGAAGGTGATGTTTAGCATTTTGTACTTAAATAACATTGTGTACCTGTGTTGGCGTGAGGTAGCCAAGTGTGTGTGGAGAGCATTTCATGTTTTTTCTCTGGGATCAACAGTGTCTGTACTGTTCTAATTTTCATGACTAGGACAGGAGTTGCCTAACTTTGAGCATTTGTGCTACAGCCTGTTCTACTGGGCTGATTGCCCAAGGTTCCCTCCATAGTTGGTAGGGAGCAATGACTTCTCTTAGGGTTTGATTTCCTTTACCTTTTTCACACATCTGCCTGAAGAAGCGATGACTGGAACCTCAGAAATCCCTCTTTCTCACCCATGAGGTGAGATAGAGGTCTAGCCAGCTAGCTGAGATGTAGATATCTATGTCTGGCCAGCTTGAATCAGGCCCCAGGAGACGGCTTTGTTGCAGGGTAAGCAGGCCTAAAGCACTCAAAAGAGATGGTAATCTCTTATTTTTTACCATCCTCAGCTCCACCTTCAGTCTTCACAGGCATATATCAGAGAAAAGTTACCACAGGCACATGTGCACATGTGGAACAGAGCATGCATGTCCCAGTGCGTGGCCATCCAGCACCGGCTATTTCTGTGCAGTGCTGTGTGACAGCTGATGGTTTAAATTAGTCTTGGGCTGCTGGGATAAATGAAGCATGCCCAAGGGTATTTCTCACTTCTGATCTTTCAGACATGCCTGAGTTTGTCCCTCACAAGAGGAAGGTGCCAGATCCTCTCATTAGTCCACCTTTTTATTAAACCTTCTGCTGACCATCGACAAACGCACTCCTTTTCTGCTCCTGCCTGTCTTTCCTAGAGCTTTTTACTATCATCCATGTTTTATTTCCAGAGGCTCCTGTGTCCTTCAGCCCAGCACAGTGGAGAGCCATATGTTATTCTGGAAAAAGGTGTGCAAAGCCCAGCAGATACACAAGGTGTTCTCAGTGCTCCAGAACTCCCCTTATCCCACCGACTACATGGCAGACAGATGAGGATAAAATAAGAGGTGTCCTTTGTACCCAGCATTGCAGAGGCACCGCAAAACTCAGCCCCTGTTCCGGCACATGCTGCAAGGTCTGGCAGGGGAGCCTAATTGAGGCCACACTGTCATGGTCAACAGCAAAGGTGAGGGGACAACACACCAGCATATGAAGGACCAATTTTCTCCAGTGCAGCTCTTCATCTCTTTGGGTACGCTCTATTCACACTGGCACAGGGCTGGCAGCCTTGCCAGAGCTGTGGCTATTTTTAATGTATTTTCTTCCATTTGCAATTTTCCTATAATGTACATAAAAGAGCAATTTCATGATTCCCCTTTCTGTGTACACTGTGAGATAGCACTGACAACTGATCTGGCGTCATTTGCTTCCAGGAAGAAGAAAACTGCGCACATTCTCTCTTACACAGCATTGTATTTTTCCTTCCTAATAGCTATTCTAGCTCCAGGCTGATGAAATGCACATCTCCTCTTGTTCAAATAATGGCTCGATGATACCTGATCACAGGAACAGTTCCTTAACTTTTTGTGAAAAAGGATTTGCTTCCTAGTGACTTGATTGACTGTTGTGGAAAGTTATTTAGATATTTAAGAGAAAAGTAATTGCTCATGATAAGTCATTAACATATTTTCATTTTTATTTCAATGGTTATTCTTTGTGATAATGGCTTACTCAGAGGCTTAAGCTATGGTATAATTGTGATTTATAATTATTTTATAAGTATACATAAATGTTATTTCAAGTGACAATAGTAGACAGTGTACGTAAAAGTGAGTAAGGCAAGTCTTCAGAAGTAAGATAAAGTCTCCCTGTGCTGGATCCAGAGCATTAATTGTGTCCACAGTAGTAAACCTCTGCAGGCAAAGACCTGACTGAAAGGAGATTTACAGATTAAATGGAACTTTAAAAGGCTACGAGAACCTAAGAGTAAAGAAAAATGCTGTTAAAACCCCAGATGTTAAGTCACTCTCTGAATAAAAATGTCTCTTCTTCCTGCAGTAAAGCTGGCATTGGTGAAATTTTTGAAGGCCACCAAGGACCAGTCACAGGAATCAACTGTCACATGGCAGTGGGTCCAATTGACTTTTCCCATCTCTTTGTCACATCATCATTTGACTGGACAGTCAAGTTGTGGACCACAAAGGTGAGAAATGCGAGCTGGCGTGGGACGGGTAATGCTACGTTTGAAAATGCCAGTGTCAGAAATATTTCAATATTGTCTATATCAAGTCCTAAAAGTGAATTAATTGAAAGGCTGTACTTAGAGTAGGCATAGTGATAAAACTGTAAGTGAAATATATACCTAGTGTAACTGTGTCAACCATATTCACCCTGGAGCATACCCTGCCCTTTAAAGGTAGCCTCAGCTGGCCTCCACTTCAGTATTAACCCTAGTGCTGAGCAATTTCACTAGGCAAGGAGATTAGGATGTCTTGCACTGCAAGTCATCAAACAATCCATCCAGCCCTCCTCCCTGTGCAGGCTACATTGCAAGGCTAGTACTATGCACCATGGTGGTGCAGCAGTGGGAACAGTTTCTTCTGATGAAGCAACAGGGGGAGCACACGTACGACTTAATGCAACCAATATCACTCATGAAATTCGTTGCTGTAGGAGATTGCGATAGCCAAAATGTATCAATTGTCACAATGGTATTAGACACTGATGGCTGGAAGCAGGGAGGAAGTACATGCTGGAACTTACATTCATGACGACCACGGATCTGTTGCTGACTATGGACATGTCCCTGTGACCTCCTGCAGGGAGAGCACTATGAACAGCAGAAATTAATACACAGTCCTGTGAAGCCCCGAAAGCCCAACACTCCATAGAACTGTATGAATATAGAGTAATGAGAACGAGTGAAAACTGTGGGACAGACTAAAGAGACCAACCTGTTTCATTGTACAGGCTGAGTAAAACATGAGAAAAATAGGTAAAACCCTTATTATATGTCATCTAAAGTTATTTTTGTTATACACCAGAGTAGAGAACTCCCTTCCAAATGCCAGGATTTTGTCTTTAACCATGTTTTTGTGCCTGCCTGTGGTTCACATCTTGAGCTGCACCCAGCAGAGTTTTAGTACTGGGAACTGAGCTCAGTCAGGAAGTATCTCAGCATGTGTTCCTCCAAGACATCAGTGCTTGGAGATACTAGGACAGATGCACAGCAAATGTAAATACAAAAGTGATCAGAAGGTCTCGTGTGACAGTGTTGTGCTGGAAACAGAAGCACAGTTACCTAGATAATAACCTGAATCAGCTTCCATAGTAAATTCACAGTGTATTTGTTAATGGCCTGATCAAAAGTGCATGCTAATTAACAGTATCTTTTCTAGATCAAGAGTGACCACAGCTGACAGTTTTGTCTTGGAGTTACATTTTAGGAAACTCATTATAAGAAAGGTGCATGATTCACCTAATTCATGTGTAACCATCAGTGAACCCAGCCTAACTGATGTAGACGTGGTCCAGAGCAGTGGTCATGGGCAGGCTGGAATGTATCTGGGTTAGGTCCTAGGTGGTAAACATTAAAAAGGGCTGCAGGACAACCCAAGTGATGGAGAGCTTAGGTGTTAGCTGGTTGGGGCTGCCTGGGCTGTTTGGTGTCTGAGATAAGGGAGTCCTGAACAGTGGTAACTGGTGGCAAGGGAATACTGGAGAGCTGAAGTTGAAGCTGAGTAAGGACTAAAGAATTCCTGGGGAAGATGAAAGGCAGGTACTGAATTCCAAACATACATATCTAGTAAAGTCTAGGGTAAGTATCTGACCCTCAGCTTGAGGGTGAATATGGCAATATGGGTCTCATCCATCTGCAGCTTAAATGAAATTTTATTAAGGGATAATAAAGCCTGTTTTTTATTTTAAACTCCTGATATTTTAGAAGTAAGCAGTAACACCAACACAGCATATTTTAGGCACAAAAACACTGCAGTTAGCAGTATCGACAGTTATCCTTGTGGAAGAATTCAGTACAAAATGGTTAGGTCAGACTCTGATATAGTAAGTTTTCAAAGAACCAAACCATTTAAATCTCTAGTATCTATCAAGGTATGGCTCATCTGGCAAGAGAGGCTTCCTGAGAGAGCTGTTTGACCTAGCTGTTGTGAGCTGTGATGGACCACAGCACTATTCAGAGCTGGAAGCCACATTGCTGTATTGGATCACTTGCTTTCTTCTGGAGCAGGTCTGAGCAACAGCAGCCCCAGGCTGCTGCATTGCCAGCCACTGCCCTGTGAAGACATCCTCTAAGACACTAGACAAGTTCTTCAACTGTGATGAATGTCTTCTTTTTCTTCCAGTTTGGCAGAAGTTTTTTTTTCCATACTGTCTGGATAATTCTCTTGGCTGGAGCTATTACATATTCAGGACTCTCTTTGTTCAGTTCCCGTAGTCAGGACCTGGTCAATCAGTGAATAAACCTATCAGCATGTTTGAATCTCTGAAAAAAAAAATAGCATATTGATGAAGCACTGAGTGCTACTGCTGGTTTATGAGAGTTTACTCAGAATTGTTTTATTCCTTTGGTTTCTTATTTGTAAATTTAATCTCTCTGTCAGCATCCAATGCCGTATTGCTTTCCTGCTTTCACCAGTGTTGTCTACTTAATCCTGTGCACATTACTCTCTTTGGTCATGAAATTCAACTCCTTTCTGTTTCACAGGTTCGGAGTCAATGTCCAAATGTAAAGTGAGCCATAAAAGCTCTGTGTTTATATTGTCTCTTCATGTTGTGTAGCACCCTGGGGTGCTTACAAGAAAGGCACTTTCATAGCAGGCATTTGACAGATGGATTGAAAGCACTATCTCCCTTAAAAACTTTGGTTTGACGTTTTATAATCTGTTTTTGTGGTTAACATGTTTTCTATCCAAAGGCAGTTCAACCAGGTGACTGAGAGTAAGGTTTTCAGTAACGGAAGAAGTAAGGTTTTGTAGATAACACTAATAAAAAGTTCACATTATCACCAATCACATTAGACAACAGTTAGATCCCTGGGTGAATAGTAAGCAACCAGAAGGAACAGGAAAAGAAAAGGCATTTACAAAGATAGTCACCTGATAGTCAGGGCATTACCTGGTTCCTGATGAAGTCAACAGGACTTTAAACTTGAACTCAGGCCACACCATATAAGCAAGTCTTGGATGCAGAGGTGTCAAAGGGAATTCCTGATGTGAAGTGTCTGTGGAGCTCTGCCCTTAATTAGGTGCTGTCTGCACGATGCTCTGAAGAGGTAAACTGCTAAGTGGAAATGCTAAGTGTTGCTAATTAATTAAGCACTAATCCTTATGAACGAATAGCATGAGGTTAAATAATGAAATGTAAGTATTGTTATTATTGCAGCAATTGCTGTTTGGAGTGTGAATTTTTAGATATTGTGTCAAGGGGCAGGGGCTGGCTTGGAATTGTTAAAGTGTAGCAAAGCATAAGCTAGTTTCAGCTAAACCCTAGAAGATGGCTTGTTTGCTGCTGAGGGAGTTAATAAAGGTCTGGACAGAGAGGTATATTTTGTTACCTCTTTTATCCTTCACAAGTCTCCTTTATCTCTTACCCTTCCACTGAGGGGATGTGCTAATAACTGTTTCTCTTGTCTTCCTCTATGCCTAAGTCATGCTCAGGTGGGCAGCTGACTAGAAGAAAGATTGCAGTAACTGTAACAGCATTGCGGTATCCCCATCCATGCTTATATGCCTCTGTGCCTAATGTTTAGTAATGGTGGTGAGTGCTATAATCAGAAGGGACAACGGTGAGCAGACTGGTAGTAGGACAATCACATAACCATTAGCAAGGACTAACTGAGCCAGAGGACATGTGTGCCTTCAGTGGCAAACTACCTCCTTTTGTGTCTGTGCTCAGTTTTGCCTTTACCAGCATGTGCACCAATGGTAGCTCCTTCCTAGTCCCTCTCCTTTGTCTTCTCTTTCTTATGCTCTTCACATGGTGCCCTTCTCTTGTGGTGTCCTGTGTTGTTCCAGACTGCAGTCTGTTGTCCTTTTTGAGAAACCATATTTTAAACTGCAGAATTTCACATTGCTGTGCTGTGTGCCTCCACATACATTTCTGTACCTTCTTGTGCCCATCTGTTTGCTGATTATCTTGGAATCACCCAGTCCTCCTGACTCTTGGAGAAAATTATTTTACCTTACACTTTCACACCTTCCTACCAGTAAACAACTTCAAACTCCACTGTTTTTAATTTGCTGTAACGGTTAAACAACATCTCCTCAGAGGTCAAGCTGAAGCCTATCACTAGAACAATGTAAAGAACCATGCAGTGGTAGTGCTGCTGAAGATAAGTACCTCTACACCCTCAATCCCCTTCCCCAAAAACCTGGCTGATAGCACCTGATAAGATCAACTTGATAGACCAAACTTACTGTGATGGCAAAAGGTGTAGCAGAATGAATCAGAGCTTTAGGTGACTGTGTGGATTAGTCACCCAGAAAACAATGCACTCACAAATAGGTAATTTTTAAAGTTTACTAAAATAACAGGGTCAGGTTGGCACTTCTTTTAAGATTAAGAACTTACATTTTTTACATTACAAACACCGTGTATCATGATATCTGGTTGCTTGCTCAGGTTTTTTTTCTAGTATAATTTCCATCACACTAAGTGGCTGAGTGAGAGCCTCTCACATTATAGATAGCGTTGCCTGAAGTTAAAGATCCAAATAGAAATGTAGTCAAGCACGTAGTCATGATAAAGGGACAATAAACTTAGTGAACTATTACAGCTTGATGAATTCTCCCTCATGAAAATTTTAACTGCAGTTGGAAATGCTGGAGTCAGTGACTTCATTTAGTGAAGTCCTATGGCAGGTGATTAGAGTGGATCACAGATAGAGACACTGATGTTAGTGGTTAATGGTGTACAGCATTCCCCTGCCTTATGGAAGATGTTCCTATTCCAATGAATATGCAGTTATTTATTAAGAGTGTAGGAGCTCCACGAGAGTATCCTGTAAGCCAGTGGTTTGGGCACCAAGCCATGCTGCAAAGGTCTGCCTGAGTAGGACTGGAACATGTGTCTTCCCTAAGGGGAGGAAGTGCTGTGACGATCTTGCAATTTTGCTCTGAGCTGTATCTTGTGCCTATGAGTAACTCTGGTTTCACTGAAAGTAGGACCTTCTCAGAATAAAGCTTTGATTTTAATGTGCTGACGCTTCCTGATGAAAACCAGTTTTGTCCACTTGGGGCCAGCCCTACTTCTCCAGTTTGTAACAGGATCAGACAGGTCTCCAACAGTGATATGGACTGCTGAAATGCAGAGGTTACTCATGTACCTTATCTTGCATACACCTAAGTGTAGATGAGAGCTGGACTTAGTGAAATTTAGAAAGTGTCACTAGTTTCAGTCTTGAACAAGTTCATTCTTAATGTTATTTTCTAAGTTTTCCTAAATCCTTTAGGCCATATTCAGATTAGCACATGAGGCATTTTAGATGACTCCTACTGCATATGAAGTATCCTGGATCCTTTGTTATTTAGGGCTTACGTACTTTGCTTTCTTATGCAGCCATTGGAAAGAAGTTATTGCAATGTATACAAAGACATCTCTTGGAGGTACCACCATTATTTCCCACCACTGAGTATACAGGAGTCCATGTCTGGCAGATAATAAGTTGTTGTAGCTTTTCGTGGCTTTCTTGCATCCGGACAGCCTCAGGTCATATCTAAAGATGTGGCAGCACTTCTGAGCCCCTGGGTCTGCCTTCTTATTCTGGCTTCTCCTAAACCACTACCAGGATGGAATCAGCTTCTTTATCCCACACCACGCACACACAGCTATACCTTGATTCTGCAGCCAAAAAAGCTAAGCTATAAGCAGAAGAAAGCCAGGGTGTGCTCTGCTGTATCAAATTATAGGGGTGTCAGGACCTCTGGCTTTGTGCACCTACCACCCCACTGAATCTAGATGCAATCTGCACCTGTCTCTAGTGCCATGATAGGTGGATATGGAGAGTTTAGGGAGGTATAAGAAATAACATCAAGAGAAAAAAGAGGAAAAGAAACAATGTACTGTGAGGGAGACCAGAACTAGTCTATTTTGGGAGTAAGCAGAACGAACATAGACAGTTCTCCCAATTTCTTCTCTCTGTGGAATCCTTTACTACTCCTCCCTTCCATTGATTGTGGTGGAGCTCAGATGTCTATCTCAGGGGATGATTTCACTCCTCTTATTCTGGATGCCTGGCTAGAATGGTCCCTCTCACTGCTGCATCACAACACAGAGCTCTGTCTTGACTCTGCTCATAAGGCAATCGCCTTCCTTTGACAACACTGCATTTCCTGTGCTGGCTTTTCTCTTTGATAAAAGCAATTAAAATGCTTAATCTGATTAATCACTGTCCAAATGCTAATTTTATCTGTTTATAGCAAAGGGTGATAAAATAGTGTGCAGGATTTCATGGAAACAGTCTCTCTGTGGTGTGAGTTCAGAATTTTGAGTTTTGTCCAAAAACAAGGCAATGAATGAATTTGCTTCAGAGCTCACTTTCTGTCAAAAGGCCAAGCTGACTTGGGGAAGAGGGTGGAGTTGCCTGCTCAGACAGGATTTTTTTAGGTTTTGCCCTTTACCTCTGGAGCCAGAGGTCTGGCTCTCATCCAGCTGTACAAAAAAGAAGATTATGGTATTTTCTAGGTAATTTTAAAGAGCAAAACCAAAGTGAAGTCAGGTGGCTTAAAATCAGCCCCAAGTTCTTAACATCAAATGTTTCTCATGATTTTGGTTTTCAGTGTAGCCATATTTGAAAAGTGATAGGAAAATATTCTTCAGCTGGCCAACATACTTCATTTACTCACACAAACCATGCTTCTTTGTGAAAAATTTTGTAAAGAATGGTACACACACACACATAAAAATAAAACAACTATCTAAAATACTGAGGCTGTTCTGAAAAACTCAGTGGGCTAAACTGTATTTCAGAAAACCCCAACATAAATCCAGCTGTAGCAGTGAAAGCTTTATTTGCACATGGAAAGCAGAATTGGATTTCAGGAGCTCATATAATCTGTACAAAACAAAGTGGTCGTTCCTTTTTCCCCTGAAGTGAAAATGCAAACCTCCCACTGACTGTTCTGCTGCAGAATTATGCTGGAGGATCGGGCTCACATGTAACATTGAAGAGTTTCAGAAAAATTATCAATATATAAAGCCCAGGACTTCTCCCCCAATGGAAATTTTCTCCCACCTACTTCAGGCAGCTGTCCTTTCTCTGCTATGTGAGAGACTTCTGTTATCAGTAAAAAAAAGGAACAGTAGTCAAAATCCTGCAAGATGGAGTTGTCTTCAATACTAATTAGCCTTAAAATAATTGCTTGCTGACCCCTGAAAGCTCTGCGGGCATCCTGGTGGCAGCAGCTACAAATACTAATCTTGACTATTGAGTGGACGATGCTGTAACATCAGGGTGTGTCAGCTGTCCTGCAATGCTCCCCCTGCTTCTGCTTGCGCTTCCTGGCAGCTGGGACTGCAGCAGCTTGAAAGTCCACATACAATCCAGGCTGGGTAACCCGTGATGAAGCAGCATTTTCCATTAAAAAGAAAAATTGAATTTTCAGGGGCCTCGTACTGAATGTCAGTCAGAATCAGAGGGGTGGGAAACAACCCCCTGAAACCGCAGCTCCCCTCCTTGCCTCACAGTTTGAGCTAAACCACCTCTCCTTAACAGCTTGAAGCCCAAAGCAGGGAGACCGGTGCCATTGACTCCAACAGGAGCAGGCTCAGGACCCAAGTGTGTCCCACTGGCTCTCCTGCATGATCGGAGAGCAATAGCACAGTGGTCCAGCTTCTCCCAAAGTGTCCCACTTGCTCTCCAGCTCTGCTTTCTGATCTCACCTATGTAGGATATAAACAGGGAGCTACAACTGGACATAGAAGACAAATCCGCCCTTCTTCAGCATTGCACCCTGTGTTCAGGGTTTTCTCGGGTGACTCTTCCATTAGTCTAGGAAAACCATACCTGCCTCATATTACTAAGCAAGACCCCCAAAGGCTTCTCTGAGAAAACCCCAGGAATACAGTAACATAAAAGCAAGAGGTACAATAAGTGTTTTGAGCTCCTTAGAAGAAGAAATTGAGTCACCTTTAGAAGCAGGTAGAAATTTCGAAAGAAAATGATACTATTTCTAAAGAAATCTTGTGACTGAAATGCACAGTTAGTAGGATAGGAAGAAGTGCTGGCTTGCTTAAAGCATGTTTTTAATAAAAGGTGGAAAACCTGATTAACATTTAGCTATGAAGTCAGCAGTCTGAGGAAATACAGAACAAATGGCAAGTACCTGTACAGGCTTCTCCACTGTTCCCATCCACGCTGCATCCTGCTTGATGTGGGCAAGTGCAGCAGAAGGTACTAAACCTCAAGCAGTGGAAACCTGTAGGCATAACTCTCTCAAGTGTGGAGGAAGGGGGGCTACAACCTGGGAATGAAACTGGATGATGTAAAATGCAGAAACAAGTAGACATCAGCCTGGCCTGTAGAAACTTGGGAGAAAAGTGAGCTAAGGAAGGAACACTGTCCTCCCTGCTGCCTCACTGTAACCTAGTCTGTGTACTAGCTTCTTCATAAAATCTTTCCCAAGCCTGTTTTGTACAGTTTCAAGGCCTTACATGCCTTCTGATGTTTGTATCTTATAATTAATTCATTTAAATTTACATGAGACATCAAGTAATACACATTTATACCAAACTTACTGAAAATAGTTCCTCGGCTAACATGCAATAGTGAAGAGGACTGCCAAGCTTTCTGCTTTTTTTCATCAGAAAATAAAAGGTCTTTTTCCATTAAGTAGAAAGGCAGGGCAGAAGAGAACAACTGAAGTGTAGGTGGCACAGCCTGAGTGTGTCACACCTGTGCAGAGGACATAGAACAGTTTTAACCAAAGAAGCAGTTTTTACCTGTCAGTATAGCTTCCAGACTATCTCTACAGACCCCCAAAGCTCTGCTGTTTGACTTTCTGATGGTCCTAAAATTCAGGTGATATCTGTCTTCTCAAGTTCTTTTATTCTTTTCCTTCATGCCACAGTATTAGACATTAAGATTGGTTCTCATTAAAACCGCCTGTGCCAATCATCAAACCTTTTTTCCTTTGATTCCTTCTTGTACGCTCACCCGTGATGCTTTGACTTTGAAGGAAACCACAAAAATGTAATCATCATGTTATCTCCAGACTTGGTCTGCTCTCATAGCCCCTTTCCTTTTGGTCTCACCCTTGTCCCTGCCTCCATCTATAATAATTCCCACATGTTTATGCAAAAATATTGGACTTTCTTTTATTATTAGCAATTAAGAGAGGCAACAATTTCAGCATCTCTGCAAGAACAATCATTTTTAAAAGTGAACAGTTTTCTACCTTGACTGTCTGCAACTTTTAGGATGCCAAAAACCAATCAGCATAGTAATACTACAGTACTTAAATAAAACAGGGCTGTAAAGAGTGTCCAGATCATTTCTACACTCATTTCTTTCCCTCCGTTGCTACTGAATCTAAAAATGAAGCCTGTTCCCTTGACCAAAAATGCAGTTTAGACTTGATTCAGTGACCTAATCATCTGACAGTGAGATGACGTAATATGTACATAGGTCATAGTGCAGGGAAATGTCCATTGAGCCCCAGAGGCTCATCTGTGATTCAACACTGAATCTGTCAGAAGGAATTTAAAGACAAGTAAAGGGGCTTTTACTCCTGTAACTCAGTTTAGAGCACCTCAGTTAGCCAGCGACATTGGGTGGCTAAAGCTGAAGAACGTAAACATCCCCATTTTGCTTTCCCATAACCATCCTTGAAGGTTATGGGAAAAGATGGAGCAGACTGCAAGTTGTGAGTTGTAGGGTATCGGGGTCTGTGGGATAATAATACCCTTTGGGGAGAATTCAGACAGGATTTGCTGAGCCATCAGGAATGTACTTTTAACTAGTGCCTCTGATTTATGGCATCTCGTAACAGTTTCTGGGATTGCAGTAGCTTTTAAAAACTAGCATAATCTGAACTAAGTTAAGTGCCTTAAGTATAGTATTAAAGTAGGAACTATTGGATCATCTTGAATTATCATCACTGTTAGAAAACACATTTGGGAGAAACATGGTAGTCCAGAACTGGCAAAATTCCCATGGAGATCAATCAGTCTGAATAAAGCCAGAGCCTCTTTGACTCCATACGAATGGAGAACATGAAGGCTCACAAGAGTAGGAGAGCCTTATACATAGCAGAGGACTTACTCTACACCACAAGAGGTATGCGCAAGTAACCCCCAAAGAGCTAAAAGCTGGTGCCCAGGAAGGAGATTGTTGAAGGAGGAAAGGTCAAGACCAGAGTAAAACTTATTTGAGGAGATGTGCCTCAAAATTCCCAGCACCTTTTAGTTCTGCTTATACTGTCTGCAGCTTTTGGGCCAGCCTGGATAACTGGCAGGGTCAGAAAGGAAAAGATAAGCCTGGATCAGCAAAGTAGTAAGGTATCACTCTCAAGGAGGAGAAGACTGGGCCTAGCAGCTAGGGTCTATGAAACAAGCTCAGATCCTAACCTGAGTAAAAGTCCCACAAGCTATGCCACGTTTCTTCTGCATCCCTCTGGACAGTGTGACACAGTAACACCTGCTTTAAATAAAGGCAGCAGAGTTTTGCTTCCCTACGTGTTATCTGTGCCAGAAGAGATGTCTTCCTTTGACACCATTTTGCTCCCCTAGGGGCCAAATTCATAGAAACATAGAATGATTTGGGTTGGAAGGCACCTTAACGATCATTTAGTTACAACCCTCTATTCCCCAGGTTGTTCACGGGCTGGACAGAAGAGCAGCCACTCCGCTCAGGACTGCTCTGGCTCTGCTCTTTCCAGTGCTCGAGAGCTGGAGCCTGAGCCTAAGCAAACACATCAGCTTGTTCGGAAAGTTTCTATGCCAAGAACTAATGAATCTGTCATATTTGCTGCACCCCTAGAAAAATCCAATTAGCTTGAATCAACTTATAATACCGCACAACACTCACGGCTGTTGTTAACACAGCGTGAGCCAGAAGTATAGGCTTGGCTTATGGTCCTCAGGGTGGAAGACAATGGAGTGGGAAGAAAGAAGGGGAGACAACAGAGTATGTGGTGTGACCATCCATCCGTACTGCTGAAGGTACAGTCTAGAGAAGTACCTTTAGGTGGAGCTGACACCCACAGAAATTGTGCCAACGTGTAAAACGCTCCTTCCATGAAAAGGGCAAAGCCAATAGCTTTTTCCATGGCTTTCCAGAAGTCGGATGCTAGTTAAAACCTGTGGATATGTATACATTCCTTTCTATGGATAATTAACTACTTTATGTGTGGCGCCTCCTGGATTAAAGAAAATTCTTCTATGCAAATAAGAAGAGGAATAGACAGGTCGAATTTATATGTGAAAAAAAGACCTCTTTTATATAAATGCCTAGTATTTATTTAGGTGAAGTTCTTCTTTCACAGCCAAGTGCTAATTCCTAGACAGCTCCCATGTATTTAAAATGTTCATTCTGCATTGTTCTTTTAAACAATGCCCGTATATAAACACCAAGGATGAACAACAGATTTTGATGACATGCTTAAATAAATGAGGCAAAACCACGTGTCTTGGAATTGGCTTTTTTGCCTTTTCCACTAAATGCTCAAATCCTGTCCTGGTGAAATCAATGGCAGACCTCCATTGGTTCAGTGGGGCCACATTTTTACCCCGAACTCTCTTTTTCAGTAATAAGTAGATTTAGCCCAAGTTTGTCTGAAGATACTGCTTTAAACTATTTCTTCTTTTCTATTGAATAACACAGTGGGTTGATATTTAAGAATGAAAGCTCATCAAGTTTAAATTTCAGTTGTTTTATAATAATAGCCATATGTTAGTTCTAGATTGTGTAAGTCTGAAGTTTTGGTAATTTAAAACCGCTTTAAAGTGACCTTTACATGGTTCCACATTTCAACATTTTCTAAAAGTGGTAGGTATCGGTCCTTACTCATAAATCCTTACACTAAAAGAATCTGCAGGTCTGGGCCCTTAGCTAACAGGCTGTATACATTTATATACACACTTAACCTTACAAATCCAGTCTTCACAGTGAAATCAACATAACCGCTTTCAGTGGGCAAAAGCAGACCAGGGGGAAATGTCAGCTTTTAAGAAAGGTCACTCGCTCGTACTGTTGCAGGCAGGATGCTAAGCAAGAGGGACCTTCAGCCTGGCCTGATGCAGTTGTTATGTTCTTCTCTAGTTAAAGGGTGCAAGGCAGACATATTATGGGAAATAGTTTGTTTTTCCCAACTGAAGGCTATTCAGGCTGGGAGGGCAGAATACTGGGGGCACTATGAAGGCTGTATCTCAGCTCCACCACCGCAGCCTGGCACTGCCACATCATAGGTCTTTCTCCCTGTTTCTCAGCCACACTGCAGTTGATCTTGCCTTTTGGTTGGGCTGCTCACACGGCTGCAATTTCTTATTTCTGTACACTGCTCCACTCCTTATTCATCTCCATTCATTTGTGTGTCATTCCTTGCATGTCTGTGATTTTTCTCAAGAGCCATGTCATTTCCATTGCCCAGATTTTCCCTCTGACTTCCTATCTGGCTGAGTATGTCCGCCGTTGCGGTAAAGGGAATACACAGTGCCTATCTGCTGTGCCTTTCACCTCAAAGACCAGCACTCCAAAAATGTTTTTATTTTGCTAAGAGGGAAACCGAGGAGCATCAGCTAAAGCTAGTTGCCAGAGACTATACAGCATGTGAACAGGAAGATACAAACTAGAACCAAATCTCCTGACCCTGCCTTGGGCTTCAGGCATTAATTGGAAAATAAACTCACAGAACTAAAAAGAGCATTAAAATGTGTCACACTCAAAACAAGTTTTGATACGTTGACAAGAAGGAAATGCTGATTGAAATCTGCTCCAGATTGATTGATATCTTAATAGTCCTCTTACTGCTGTGGAGTTGTTTTGTTACTTCTCCCATGACATTAAAGTGCTATAGGTGCAGCACATTTCCCATGAATAAGAAAAATACCAGCTGATGACCAGATTTCCTTTCCCCTCAGTACATTATTGTATTCAATGCCCGTTTTTCCCAAAAATTTATATGGTTGACGTACGCGAACCTAAATTAGATGTTTTCAGTGAAAATACACAGTACGGCAGATAGACATTACAGATCTGTACGGTCCACTCAACATGACTTCCCAGCTCCCAGCTGTAAGGATTCACTCTGAAAGTTCCTATGAAATATCTCTGCCTCTTCAAAAGCTTAATCATCATTTGGCCCTCAGCCCCACACGTGCTTTAGCACAGGCATGTAAGCAATTCCATTAACACGTGTAAGTAACTCCACAGGTACTGGTAATACACTAAGCAGATACGTGTGTTTGGAGGACAGGACCATATTTAGGTAAGAAAATATTATTGCAGTATTTTTTCTTTTTCTTATGCAAAACTCCAGCTTTGGAAAATGCATTGCTTTTTTTTTTAATAAATTTGAGGTGAAAGCACAAGCTCTAGTTTCATTTAATTGTCACGCGAAACATAGTGTTTGCCATTCTTAGGAAACGCATTAGGCCAGATAGGAAAATCTGGGACCTGCTCCTGTGAGCGTTCAAAGCGTCTATCATTGATTCAAGTAGCGGAAAAACCGCCCGACAGAACCAACCCGTTTGTGTTTTCCGTGCTTTTTTTTTGTTTAAAAAAAAAGAGTCAAGTAGTTAACCCTCGGCGCCCTCCCCGCCGTTCCCGCAGCCCCGGCGATGCGCACACCTATCCCGCAGCTCTTCGCGGCGGGGGGCGCGGGCCCCG